>OX424572.1:166152017-166467017 GCA_949152435.1 Gastracanthus pulcherrimus | reverse complement strand
ACTTACTTACTTACTTACTTACTTACTTACTTACTTACTTACTTACTTACTTACTTACTTACTTACTTACTTACTTACTTACTTACTTACTTACTTACTTACTTACTTACTTACTTACTTACTTACTTACTTACTTACTTACTTACTTACTTACTTACTTACTTACTTACTTACTTACTTACTTACTTACTTACTTACTTACTTACTTACTTACTTACTTACTTACTTACTTACTTACTTACTTACTTACTTACTTACTTACTTACTTACTTACTTACTTACTTACTTACTTACTTACTTACTTACTTACTTACTTACTTACTTACTTACTTACTTACTTACTTACTTACTTACTTACTTACTTACTTACTTACTTACTTACTTACTTACTTACTTACTTACTTACTTACTTACTTACTTACTTACTTACTTACTTACTTACTTACTTACTTACTTACTTACTTACTTACTTACTTACTTACTTACTTACTTACTTACTTACTTACTTACTTACTTACTTACTTACTTACTTACTTACTTACTTACTTACTTACTTACTTACTTACTTACTTACTTACTTACTTACTTACTTACTTACTTACTTACTTACTTACTTACTTACTTACTTACTTACTTACTTACTTACTTACTTACTTACTTACTTACTTACTTACTTACTTACTTACTTACTTACTTACTTACTTACTTACTTACTTACTTACTTACTTACTTACTTACTTACTTACTTACTTACTTACTTACTTACTTACTTACTTACTTACTTACTTACTTACTTACTTACTTACTTACTTACTTACTTACTTACTTACTTACTTACTTACTTACTTACTTACTTACTTACTTACTTACTTACTTACTTACTTACTTACTTACTTACTTACTTACTTACTTACTTACTTACTTACTTACTTACTTACTTACTTACTTACTTACTTACTTACTTACTTACTTACTTACTTACTTACTTACTTACTTACTTACTTACTTACTTACTTACTTACTTACTTACTTACTTACTTACTTACTTACTTACTTACTTACTTACTTACTTACTTACTTACTTACTTACTTACTTACTTACTTACTTACTTACTTACTTACTTACTTACTTACTTACTTACTTACTTACTTACTTACTTACTTACTTACTTACTTACTTACTTACTTACTTACTTACTTACTTACTTACTTACTTACTTACTTACTTACTTACTTACTTACTTACTTACTTACTTACTTACTTACTTACTTACTTACTTACTTACTTACTTACTTACTTACTTACTTACTTACTTACTTACTTACTTACTTACTTACTTACTTACTTACTTACTTACTTACTTACTTACTTACTTACTTACTTACTTACTTACTTACTTACTTACTTACTTACTTACTTACTTACTTACTTACTTACTTACTTACTTACTTACTTACTTACTTACTTACTTACTTACTTACTTACTTACTTACTTACTTACTTACTTACTTACTTACTTACTTACTTACTTACTTACTTACTTACTTACTTACTTACTTACTTACTTACTTACTTACTTACTTACTTACTTACTTACTTACTTACTTACTTACTTACTTACTTACTTACTTACTTACTTACTTACTTACTTACTTACTTACTTACTTACTTACTTACTTACTTACTTACTTACTTACTTACTTACTTACTTACTTACTTACTTACTTACTTACTTACTTACTTACTTACTTACTTACTTACTTACTTACTTACTTACTTACTTACTTACTTACTTACTTACTTACTTACTTACTTACTTACTTACTTACTTACTTACTTACTTACTTACTTACTTACTTACTTACTTACTTACTTACTTACTTACTTACTTACTTACTTACTTACTTACTTACTTACTTACTTACTTACTTACTTACTTACTTACTTACTTACTTACTTACTTACTTACTTACTTACTTACTTACTTACTTACTTACTTACTTACTTACTTACTTACTTACTTACTTACTTACTTACTTACTTACTTACTTACTTACTTACTTACTTACTTACTTACTTACTTACTTACTTACTTACTTACTTACTTACTTACTTACTTACTTACTTACTTACTTACTTACTTACTTACTTACTTACTTACTTACTTACTTACTTACTTACTTACTTACTTACTTACTTACTTACTTACTTACTTACTTACTTACTTACTTACTTACTTACTTACTTACTTACTTACTTACTTACTTACTTACTTACTTACTTACTTACTTACTTACTTACTTACTTACTTACTTACTTACTTACTTACTTACTTACTTACTTACTTACTTACTTACTTACTTACTTACTTACTTACTTACTTACTTACTTACTTACTTACTTACTTACTTACTTACTTACTTACTTACTTACTTACTTACTTACTTACTTACTTACTTACTTACTTACTTACTTACTTACTTACTTACTTACTTACTTACTTACTTACTTACTTACTTACTTACTTACTTACTTACTTACTTACTTACTTACTTACTTACTTACTTACTTACTTACTTACTTACTTACTTACTTACTTACTTACTTACTTACTTACTTACTTACTTACTTACTTACTTACTTACTTACTTACTTACTTACTTACTTACTTACTTACTTACTTACTTACTTACTTACTTACTTACTTACTTACTTACTTACTTACTTACTTACTTACTTACTTACTTACTTACTTACTTACTTACTTACTTACTTACTTACTTACTTACTTACTTACTTACTTACTTACTTACTTACTTACTTACTTACTTACTTACTTACTTACTTACTTACTTACTTACTTACTTACTTACTTACTTACTTACTTACTTACTTACTTACTTACTTACTTACTTACTTACTTACTTACTTACTTACTTACTTACTTACTTACTTACTTACTTACTTACTTACTTACTTACTTACTTACTTACTTACTTACTTACTTACTTACTTACTTACTTACTTACTTACTTACTTACTTACTTACTTACTTACTTACTTACTTACTTACTTACTTACTTACTTACTTACTTACTTACTTACTTACTTACTTACTTACTTACTTACTTACTTACTTACTTACTTACTTACTTACTTACTTACTTACTTACTTACTTACTTACTTACTTACTTACTTACTTACTTACTTACTTACTTACTTACTTACTTACTTACTTACTTACTTACTTACTTACTTACTTACTTACTTACTTACTTACTTACTTACTTACTTACTTACTTACTTACTTACTTACTTACTTACTTACTTACTTACTTACTTACTTACTTACTTACTTACTTACTTACTTACTTACTTACTTACTTACTTACTTACTTACTTACTTACTTACTTACTTACTTACTTACTTACTTACTTACTTACTTACTTACTTACTTACTTACTTACTTACTTACTTACTTACTTACTTACTTACTTACTTACTTACTTACTTACTTACTTACTTACTTACTTACTTACTTACTTACTTACTTACTTACTTACTTACTTACTTACTTACTTACTTACTTACTTACTTACTTACTTACTTACTTACTTACTTACTTACTTACTTACTTACTTACTTACTTACTTACTTACTTACTTACTTACTTACTTACTTACTTACTTACTTACTTACTTACTTACTTACTTACTTACTTACTTACTTACTTACTTACTTACTTACTTACTTACTTACTTACTTACTTACTTACTTACTTACTTACTTACTTACTTACTTACTTACTTACTTACTTACTTACTTACTTACTTACTTACTTACTTACTTACTTACTTACTTACTTACTTACTTACTTACTTACTTACTTACTTACTTACTTACTTACTTACTTACTTACTTACTTACTTACTTACTTACTTACTTACTTACTTACTTACTTACTTACTTACTTACTTACTTACTTACTTACTTACTTACTTACTTACTTACTTACTTACTTACTTACTTACTTACTTACTTACTTACTTACTTACTTACTTACTTACTTACTTACTTACTTACTTACTTACTTACTTACTTACTTACTTACTTACTTACTTACTTACTTACTTACTTACTTACTTACTTACTTACTTACTTACTTACTTACTTACTTACTTACTTACTTACTTACTTACTTACTTACTTACTTACTTACTTACTTACTTACTTACTTACTTACTTACTTACTTACTTACTTACTTACTTACTTACTTACTTACTTACTTACTTACTTACTTACTTACTTACTTACTTACTTACTTACTTACTTACTTACTTACTTACTTACTTACTTACTTACTTACTTACTTACTTACTTACTTACTTACTTACTTACTTACTTACTTACTTACTTACTTACTTACTTACTTACTTACTTACTTACTTACTTACTTACTTACTTACTTACTTACTTACTTACTTACTTACTTACTTACTTACTTACTTACTTACTTACTTACTTACTTACTTACTTACTTACTTACTTACTTACTTACTTACTTACTTACTTACTTACTTACTTACTTACTTACTTACTTACTTACTTACTTACTTACTTACTTACTTACTTACTTACTTACTTACTTACTTACTTACTTACTTACTTACTTACTTACTTACTTACTTACTTACTTACTTACTTACTTACTTACTTACTTACTTACTTACTTACTTACTTACTTACTTACTTACTTACTTACTTACTTACTTACTTACTTACTTACTTACTTACTTACTTACTTACTTACTTACTTACTTACTTACTTACTTACTTACTTACTTACTTACTTACTTACTTACTTACTTACTTACTTACTTACTTACTTACTTACTTACTTACTTACTTACTTACTTACTTACTTACTTACTTACTTACTTACTTACTTACTTACTTACTTACTTACTTACTTACTTACTTACTTACTTACTTACTTACTTACTTACTTACTTACTTACTTACTTACTTACTTACTTACTTACTTACTTACTTACTTACTTACTTACTTACTTACTTACTTACTTACTTACTTACTTACTTACTTACTTACTTACTTACTTACTTACTTACTTACTTACTTACTTACTTACTTACTTACTTACTTACTTACTTACTTACTTACTTACTTACTTACTTACTTACTTACTTACTTACTTACTTACTTACTTACTTACTTACTTACTTACTTACTTACTTACTTACTTACTTACTTACTTACTTACTTACTTACTTACTTACTTACTTACTTACTTACTTACTTACTTACTTACTTACTTACTTACTTACTTACTTACTTACTTACTTACTTACTTACTTACTTACTTACTTACTTACTTACTTATTTATTTATTTATTTATTTATTTATTTATTTATTTATTTATTTACTTATCTTTTTATATTTTTTTTTTATTTTAATTTATCCGTTCTCCCGTGTTTTGTATTCTTAGTCGTGAAAAATGTTGTAATGTACAAAATATAAAGAGTACATTTTAATAAAGAGTAAATATATCTGCGTGTGTGATGAGTGTATTATTATTATTATTATTATTATATGAACTGAGTTTGGGCTCAGTAGGAGCCCCAGACGCATGGTTTCCCTTGGCGTCCCTCCTTGTCATGCTAGTTACCGCACTTGATGTTGCCGCCTCCCAGAAAGAAAAGATTCAGGGGGCAGCACTGGCCCTTATCTCCTCGGCTTTCAGAAAGTAGGCTCCCAGAAATCGGCGTCTACTTTCAGACAGCGCTGGGCAACTGCACAGGAGGTGTTCTGATGACTCTTCCTCCAGGCAGCAGTATCGACAATCAGGGCTGTTTTCTAAGCCCATTCTGTGCCTGTGCAGCCTCAGATTACCGTGGCCCGTGAGTATTTCCACGATGATCCTGGCTTTGCTTTTACTGAGACCAAGAATGACTCTTGTCCAGTCTTTTGCTGTTGAGGGAGCGATGAATGCCTTCGCTTGCCTGCAATGTTCCTCTTTATCCCATACCTGCTGATGCTCCGCAGTTACCCACCCAGTAATTGTGTCTTTTACTAGGCTGCTGGTGATGTCTATAGCTGGTTCTGGGCCGATGAAGCTTTATTTAGCTCCGGTTTTAGCAAGGTCATCTGCTATCATGTTTCCCTTGATACCGCTCATCCCTGGGATCCATAATAGCGTGACCTTTGAGGTTCCTGCCAGATCATTGAGGGCTTCATAGCATTCCCACACTAATCTGGATTTAGTTATATAACTGTTGAGTGCCTGTAGGGTGCTCTTGCTGTCCGAGCAGATATACACCCGTCCCTCTGAGACGGCTTCTGCAGCCATCCCAGCACAGCGTGTTATAGCTACCAACTTGGCTTGGAAGACAGTGGCGTACTGGCCAAGGGGTACGATAGTGCTCTTACCGTTCCGCCTACAGTATATGCCCGCTCCAGTACCTGCCATACTCTTGGATCCGTCTGTGTAGTACAGATTTCTCCCGCTTGGTAGGCTACGTTTACCTGTCACCCAGTCTTTCTTGGATGATAGACTGATTCTGTACTTCTTATCGAAGAGGAAGCGCGTGTTCGTGGTGTCCAGGGTCATCCTCAGGACGTCCCTTCCATCCAGTCCCTTGGGATATCTTATGGATTTCCCAATACTCTCCTCTCCGAGTACACTTCTGACTCTGTGCAGGGCATTTGCAGCCTCTGCCTCCAAGGTCAGTCTGAAAGGCTCAATATTCAGGATCATCCCCAGAGCTGCAGTAGGAGTTGTCCTAGTCGCTCCGGAGATGGCCCTGAGAATCAAGCTTCTTGTTCTTTCTAGTATGATGTTTGCTGTTGATAGGGCAGTTCTGTTCCACTAGACTATGACCGCATAGGTAAGTCTTGGCTTAAGGACCGCCTCATACATCCATTTCATTGTTTCTGGTCTCAAACCCCAGTTTCTTCCTACGGCCCTTCTCAGTTGCCACAGGCATGCTGTGAGTTTTCCGGTAGCATACTGTAGGTGCTCTTTCCATGATAGTTTACTATCCAGAATTACACCTAGGTATTTTACCTTGTTCTTTAGTGTCAGTTTCTGTCCACTCAGTACAAGATTGCATTGTCTATTCCACTTGTATCCTATTCCACTTGTATCTCCTGGTGAAGACTACTACTTCCGTCTTTGCTGGATTGACGGATAGTCCCGTATATGAGCACCAGGCGTCTACAAGCTTTAACGCTTTATGCATAATGCCCATAAGGGGGTCCAGGAATGGTCCACGGATGATAACTTTGATGTCATCAGCGTAGCCGATTACTTTGCACCCCATATCGCTGAGCTGTTTCAACAACTCGTTTACCACCAAACACCAGATAAGGGGAGATAGGACGCCTCCTTGTGGGCACCCCTTCCCCACCCTTCCTTGTAGCGTTGTATCGCCCTTGGTGGTTTCGAGAAGTCTACTACTCAGCATGTGATCGATCCAGTCGATTAAGCAAGGGGGAACCTTGTGCCTTTTCAAGGCTTCTCTGATTACCTCCCTTGATGTGTGGTTGAAGGCCCCTTCTATGTCCATCAGAGCACTAATGGCATATCCTTTGGCTTCCACCTGTGTTTTGATAAACGAGATCGCGCTAAAAAGTGCGGTCTCTGTTGACCTCCCAGCCCTGTAAGCGTGTTGGTTTTTATGGAGCTGTTCTTTTTCCAGGACAGTGTCCCGTATGTATCTATCTATCAGCCTTTCTACAGTCTTGAGTATAAATGAAGTAAGGCTGATAGGGCGGAAGTCTTTTGGGGAGGTGTATCCGCATTTACCCGGTTTCGGTATGAACACCACTTTTGTGCCCCGCCTCTTGGTCGGGACAAACCCAAGTGTAATGCTCGCCCGTATTAATCGTGTCAGTGGGCCGATGTTAACGTCCTCCGCTCTTTGTAGCAGGGCCGGATATATACCATCGGGTCCCGGTAACTTATAAGGACTAAAAGACCCTACTGCCCACCTGACCCTGGTCGGCGTGACGATTTTATTGGCCAGCCGGCGTCGTTCACCTAAATCGGTGAACGACCTCCTGCAGCCAACCCCGAACTCCGCGGAGTCAGGGTTTCCTTCGTCATCCTTGATTCTACTGAATCCCGGGAAGTACGCCTGGATCAGGAGGGAGAGAGTCTCCTCATCAGTTGAGGCAT
This sequence comes from Gastracanthus pulcherrimus, assembly GCA_949152435.1. NCBI lineage: Eukaryota > Metazoa > Arthropoda > Insecta > Hymenoptera > Pteromalidae > Gastracanthus > Gastracanthus pulcherrimus. The sequence goes on along the minus strand of OX424572.1, from coordinate 166,458,814 downwards.
GTCTGCCGTTAGGGAGTTTCAGCGTTCCCAGAATGGCTTCCGGATTCTTGGATAGAATCCTGTCCAGTCTTGCCGCCTCTTTGCCTCCATTGATGTTCTCGTAGAAGGTGGCCCAGCTTCTTTTGCGTGCCTCCCTTACCGCGGATTTGTATTCATCCCTTACCTTTTTATAAGTATTCCACAGCGTAATGCTGTGTGCTTTCCTGGCCGCCTTAAAGAGTCTTTTCGTTTTCTCCTTGAGTGCTTCCAGTTTTTTACTCCACCAGGTAACTTCACCTATGTTTTTGGTCCTTTTAAGGTCGCAGTTCCTCTGGAAGGCCAAAGTGATACCGTTTGTGAAGATTCGAGCTGCCTCTTCTAGAGTTTCCCTGTCCCTTATGTCGACTGGTACTTTCTTTAAAATGGCCTCCAATTCAATATTATAATCATTCCAGAGCGTGAGCCTAGGGTCGCGAAACCATCTAGGTTGCTCTCGCCCTGGCTTACCCACTTCATAGGTTATCTGAAGGTGGTCAGATAACGATGGCTCGTCCCTGACTCTCCAGTTTCTAACCAAGTGCGTGATGTTGTTTGAGCAGAGGGTTATATCAATCACCTCGGCTCTGTTTGCATTGCGAAAAGTAGGAGTGTTACCGACGTTCAGAATGTCTAGGTTTGTGCCAACCAAGTAATTCAGAAGTGTGGTTCCCCTCGCATTAATGTCCGTGCTCCCCCATATCATATGATGGGAGTTAGCATCGCACTTGTTATCATACGGGAAGTAGGCTGATGCGAGTATTATCCTGCCTACTCCCTCTAACGTAGTAGAAATCACCGTCAGATACCCTGTGCTGAGGTCGAGTAGTGGTATCACGTTGGTTCCTTTGACCAGTATGCAGGTCCTGGGCCTCTTCGACTCTGGATCCCTGCAACAAACAAAGTTCCCTAACCCTTTAATAGCACCGTTCACAACCCAAGGTTCTTGGATTAGCGCGATGCCTGTGTGCACTCCAGTCATACTCCTAAGCATTATAGCTGAGGCGTCTTTACTGTGGTGCAAGTTAATCTGAATGATGGGAAGGTTTGATGGTGCCATTTTACGACATCACCGGCTGCTTCTCCTCATTGTTACCTACAGGCCCCTGTGGCCTTCGGCGCGACACCTTAAAGGTGGCACGTCCGAGGTCGTACCAGGGCCTGTCATCCAAGGCGGCCAGCGCCTCCGCCTGTGATTCTGGAACCGACAGGACCAGGAGTTGTTTATCCCCTTCTCGCCTGGCTCCTTCCTCCACAGTCGGGGCACTGATTACGCGCCATGTGCTCGTTTTAAGGGTTGATTTGAACCCGTCCAGGATCTTCAGGATCGTCTCTGGCTTCTCAATTGGCATTGGAAACCATGCGACGGCTTTTACCTGGCCCTGGAGGAGCTCAATCCCTCCCACTTTTAGTTTGCGGCCCTCCCAGGGTAAGTCCAAAGTGGGTAAGTTTTCAATTAACCACTTCTTCGCCTCTGGGTTGCTAGCCACTATGATGAAAGCCCCTTCTTTGCAGAATGAGCTGTCAAATTTAGGCCAATCCTGGGGTGGCGATTCCAAATACCCTTTCCTGACCGCCCCCCGGAACTGTGTGAACATCTCCGGGGTGAGCGGGCTTTTTCCTGACCGCCCCCCGGAACTGTGTGAACATCTCCGGGGTGAGCGGGCTTTCTGAATATTTTTCGTCCACCACCACGATTGTCAACGGGTTGGCCCTCTGAGCATCCCTCAAGAACCCTCCCCCGTCCAACCAACTCCTCCTGGGAGGAGCCGGGTGGGCGGCCGAGGGCTCCCGATCAGTCGCCCCCTTAGGTTTTTTCTTTTGGCAGGAAGCCGATGGCGGTGTGTCCGTGGAATCCGGTCGCCTCTTCGGTGTCCCCCCAACATTACCCGTAGTTGTAGGGCCACCAGAATTGGCGGCCTCATGGGCCAACTTTTCTCTTCTGAGCCTCTTCCTGGTGGCCCCACATAGTCTTTTGTGGGACCATCCAGAACTGCCCTCTTTAGGATTGAATTGGACCAGGGGGCTCTGGGTCACCAACTCTCCGGCTGTTACAGCCTGAGATGCGGCCTCTGCTCCTCCCTGGTCTATGACTGGCGACGGATTCGGGGAATAATGGGGCAATGTGGCTTCAAGACCCTCATCGACCTCCATATTGCCGTCTTCCGTTTCCCCAGCCACATTTTCTATCATTTTTATATTTTGTTGATTTTTATCAATGTTACAATACATTTTTGTTCCCACGAGTGGTGAGGAATGACGGTCCACCCCCGCAGAGGCTCTTACGGGGGTAAGGCTGCTTACTCGGGGAGATCGCCCGGTGTCCCCGAGGCTCCGTTTGCGACACCATCCTAACCCCGGTGCCAAGAGAGCCAATACGGGCACGGAAGCTCACACCACCTGGCTTAGGGTGGTGATAGTAAACCAAAAAACGGGCCTCACCAAGCCCGAAATTGGAGGGTTGTTCCTTCGTTCCTCGGGGTCAGCTGAGCTTCTCTACTCCGTCAAACAGGTACCAGGGTGGTTTCCTGGCTCCTCTTCAGCGAAACAGAGAGCCCCGTCCTGCAGAGAGATCCCAGGTGGGGTTCGACCTCGCCTAGGGCAAAGTCTTGCTGGCTCGGGCCATCCGAGAACGGCTTTACGACTCTCGTCGACCCTCGTCCGCGCCACCCCGCCCGTCGAGGTACTCAATTCTCAACCCGCCGCACTCGTTTATAGAGACCCGTTTATAGAGTCCAGTGAATTAGGAAGAGGACCGTCCCCCAACCTTTCATTCCCCGCAGGTCCGAGCTTTAGCTCCCTTGGCCCACGAGTTAAGCCTCTCTACCGTCCCCGAAGGGCACCCGACAAGGTCCCACAACCCCTAAGAGAGGTGATGAGTGTATGTATCGGCTGAATTGTAATTGGTTTTAAATTGTGACGTGATGGATGTACGTGTATGCAAGAATGAGTAGACTTCAGAAATTGTTATGGAACTATGATATAAATAAACTGTGATATTAGATAATGACAAATTTGTGCAACAATTTTTTATATTTATACACTGACGAACTGTGATAGTGATCAAAGACTTAATGTAATGACAAAATAACAATTTTTATGTAATGTATTTTTGCCAAAATTGACAAATAAATCGTATATCTATCTATCTATCTATCTCTCTTTTTTCTGTCGCTCACGATAAATTGATTCTCCTATTTTGTCGAGAACCTATCATAACCTCTAAAGTAACTGCATTTGCTCTTATAAAACGTAAATTCCCATAATATGGACTGAATACTTGAGATGCAGAAAATAGTTTCCAATGAATAAGTTTATTTTCTTATCTGATTGACAACTTATAATAACCTTAATAAAGGTACCTTTTTCTCCTACAAATAGTATTTTTTATAAAATGGTCTGATATTCAAAAGATTTATGAGGAGGTAAATACTTGAGACTGAGAATATTTTTTTCAAACGAGAAAGTTTATTTTCTCATTTTATCGATAGTTACAAATTGCTATATGATATTTAGCGTTATAATACTGGACAATTTCATTTAAATTCCAATACTTTCATGAATTTCGATTTCATAATTTTTAAAAGTATAAATTTTCTCTTATAATACCAATAATGTATTGTTTCACATTCAAATTAATGTTAATATACTATAAAATAAGGAATAAACCAACTGAAAAAACTTAATATAGCTTTAAGAAAACCTAATAACCTTAAAATAATAATTAACTTGCTATTATATTTTGATGTCAAGTAGGTTAATTTTTGTAGGGTGACTTATTATAAAAATAAATTCCATTAAACAATAATATAAACTGGAGAAAACTTTTTTTTTCAGAATTTATTGGGATTGCAATCAGAGATTTAATAGCTACATAGAATCACTGCAGTTTTTCCACCTGCCACATGATTTTGATCCACCTGATCATCGGTTCGGACTTTATGGCCGTTTATTTTGTTCGCTAGAGATATCATTTTAAAACAATTGTAGGAATTTGAATAAGAATATCCCAGTATCCCAGCCTTAGAAAGCCAAAATATTTGTATGTATCTCAATTTTATCAAAAATTTTGGCTTTATACGGGAATAACTTTTTATTCGTATTATTTTTTATTAAAATCCTCAAACTAATTTTAAAGTTCAGTGTCTAACGAACAAAATAAATCGTCATAAAGTCCGATCCGATGATCATGTAGGTCAGAATCATGTGACAAGTGGAAAAACTGCAGTGTTTCTATATAGCTATTTAAACTCGGATTTTAACGACAGAAAGTTAAAAAAAAATTTTTTAATTTCTTATTATAGTTTATTAAAATTTATTTTTCTAGAAAGATACCTTAGAGAAATCAATCTACTTTACATCAAAACGTAAAATAGTAAGTTAATCATAATTTCAAGGTGTTTATGTCTTTTTAAACATTTGAACTGTTATTGTCAGTCACAACGTAGCTATCAAGCAACATTGTTGGATGATCTTAGCTAAAGACATAATTAATCAGTTCCGTGCAGGTAAGCAACATAAATTTATTGCTATACATTGTATGTAATACGTTTTATTCGTAATATTTACGAGAATTAATATTACTCATATATTCATTGTATATGAAATAAAAAGAATGTTTTTGAACCTTTTCTGCTTCAAGCTTTAGTTAACATGGAAAACTCGACATTTACTTAAATTATTTCAAATAATATTGAATTATATTAAATATCGAATAATGTTAAATAATCTTTTTTTTTTGTAAAAAAATATTTTTAAAATGTCATACTTTATGTTTTGATTTTTCATAGAATAGTTCTCTAAATTTATTTTCAATCACTGCCAACATTTAAGTCAAGCTTAGAAAAGAGTTTGTGCTTTATGAGATAATCATTTTAATTCAATTATTATTTTTTTTTATTCTATGTACTTTTAATCATACTCTCAGATATTATCTAATTATATACTAATGATTTATTTATTTCTATCAATTTATTTTTACAATTAGAGCTAATATTTATTTATTTTTTAAATTTGTTATTACATTTCAAATTCTGTATTAAAGATTTTCTTATCATATGTTTTAGAATGTAAGTAACTTTAGAATGTACGAATTGGTTCGATACCATAGGTAAGCAACTTTGTTTATTGGTTACTATAGTATCAATAAATAAACATTAAGTCATTGAGCACGGAATAAAATAAATTTCTCATTTACATTTACTGTAAGCCGTTTTCGTCGCTCACAATGGGTTGGTAAGTATCCTTTATGCAAATTTTTCGGTTATAAATATACTTTTGTAGGTTTGTGACTATAATCATAAAACAGATTTATATTCTTAGAAGTAATTCATAATTGTTTCAATATGTATATTGACGTAATAATCAGTATGTTGCAGTTATGAACTTTTGAAATTGATTATAACAATTTTTGTATAGATTATAAATTAAATATGTACACATTTACCACAAATGTTTACAAATGTTGCTTTCTCAAAGCGTGGGTTTGTAACAATGAATTTTTTAGATTATTAATATTAACCCTGGTAGAAATTTATCTTGTCCCCTTTACAGATCTATGTAGAATAGTCCCGTACTGTATAGATCTATGTAGGCAAACTAGATAGTTACTATGAAGGCGTGTAACGGTTGTCTCTTCTAATTTCCCGCATTATTTTCCCAAATAGAACTAGATAACGGAAATTTTGCTAGCAACAAATACTCCAAGGTTATTTTTTTTTAATCTGAAGAATAATTTATTAAGTAATGTTTTGATTCATATGTATTTACATGTTTTTGTTCACCAATTTAAATCAATGTTAATAACCTCCAAAGTGTGAGGTTATCAAGTTATAGATGTAATGAGATTTCTGTTTTATAAAATAAATTACATATGTTACAAGTATATGTTAACCCGTTGAACAACTAAAAGTAGTAAATAATCTCTATATCTAAATAACTACACGAAGTTTTAGTGCATACGATTCATTTTGTTTATATAAAATCAATGGCCTTTTATTTGATTCCACTTTATCCTAAATACAGACTTAAATTCAAAACCTGTATCTTTTTAACAAGGAAAACCATTACTATTATTGTTATAAAATACATATTCAAAAATTTTAAACAATTGTTTGATTAAATCAGACAATTCTTTTACTAAAGTCAAAATACAGACTCTATCTGTATTATCAGGCACAGTAAAATCAAAGTTAATAATAGTTTATAAATTATTCATAAAATTGAATGTAATAATTTGGCATATACTATTAATAGTTGTGAATTGCATGTAAGTCGATCTTTAAGAAACAAATTAATCTGTCATAATCATATAATATGAGGTCATTGTTTATTTTTCTTATACAAAAAATATTATTTCCGAATTTTCACTTTCTAGGTTAAAAATCCTTTACTTGACTTCTCTTACATGTAACTAGTACAAATAAGACTGTAATTATTATCATCATAAATTAGAACTAGCATATTTAGCTTATTTTTTAGCATTAATTACATTGAAAGTTCTACACGCTAAATAATATAGCTTCGAAAATTTCACACGTGTTTATTATTATCAAGTAATCCATGCAGATCTGTACAGGTTTATCGAGTTTTGTGTAGTCTATTGCTTTCTAGTCTGCCTACATATGCCTTTATATCTTATACAGGCGCCATGATAAGATTTCTGCCAGGGAATGAATTTCAATGTTTATTGGTTTCTTGAGTCAGAAAAATTATTTTCTAAAATCTTCGTATGCACGGGTGTGTCTGTATTTGTATATGTGTGTATGTATGTATGTATGTAACTCATTGACATAATATATAGCAGATTACATTTTAAAGTGATTCGAATAATATCAAGAGCTTTATATTTTTTATATTTTTGTAAATTTCCAATATATTTTAAAATTTTTTTAATATTTTTATTAATTTTCGATAATTTTTTGGAGTATTGGGAACCTGGAATGAATAAAATTTATTTATATACTCTTATTTACTTTTGATTTATGTTCCCTGGTAACACAATCTGATGCACTAGCAGATGCGCCGAAAGTGCACGGTCTGCTTCACACTTTGACCAGGTTTCTGATGCACGACGATTTCAGCAGACGAGTGCGACAGGAATGCAGCAGAAGTGCAGCTGACAAGTGGGTAATTACGTACGCAATTCGGGTGCAATTCTGCTGCACTCACGAGTGCATTATTTCATCCCCCTTAGTCGCACTTGTCGGCTGCACTTCTGCTGCAATCCTGTCGCACTCGTCTGCCGCAGTCGCCGTGCAGCAGAAACCTAGTCGAATTGTGAAGCAGACCGCACGTCGGCTGCAGCAATTTTTATGATTGCAGCAGAATTGCGGCGAAATTGCGATACTTTTGTTACCAGGGTTATTAAGTATTCAAGCGTTATCTTGGAGAAGAAACACTAATTCAAATATCACAATTAAGGGAGAATCTCTATCTTTTATATTTATACAATTGTCGTTGTAATAGCAGACAATATTGAAGATCAATCTGTGAAAGTGATTCCAAATTTTCAGTTTTATATACGTTTTTCATAGAAATCATTAAAATTAACTTAATCGTTATATTTAAGATATCTTCAAGAAAGCATTCTGCTACTCCAGTTAGGAGCAATTTTTTGGAATTTTTCAGGTTAATATAAGCTATATTTCTATGTTCGATTAACACTTATAACAATATAACTATTCTTACGATAGTTGTTGTTAATGACCAACAACTATTTTCACATTTCTATGTCACTTTTTCGTAAAGATGTTAAATATGTAGTATGATTAGGTTAATCTTTACAGTACCAAGAAGCCACTATAATGGCTCAAAGCTTAAATAATACTTCAGACATGATCAATACATGATAATAGCTATTATTTTTGTTTATTTTCTTTTAAGAGTTGTGGTATTTCATCAGAATGCTGAAAGTTTAGCTGGTTATAAGTTTAGAAAATTTTAATTTTGTATTGAAAGTATACGGTACATAATAGTAATATTTCAGTATGCGTAAATAACAGAAAAAATTCTGTCAGAAAGAAAGACAGATGGATATATTTCAAAAAATCTTCGATCATATACAATGAAACCAGTACCAAAATCCAAAATATTGTAGATATCTGAATTCCAAAAAATAAATGTCCGAATTAATAGACAGAGGGCTATCTTCGACTATTTTTAGCTATTCGAAAATGAAAATATCGGAATATCTTACTTTTTTACTAGATATCGTAACTTTCCTAAGCGTTTATGTAGACATTTTTCCAAAATTATAACATTTTATTTTATGCTTGTTCTATCGATTTATACTTCTAGCTTTTTATAATTAGGAACTTTCATTTTCTTACTTAAAAAACGTTACATTCTGTTTTATCATATCTGAAAAAATATTCATCTGAAAATTTAGTATTCTGATTAAATGATATTTAATACAATATCCCCACCATTCTTTTAGGAATCATGTATTCCAAATCCTCTCAAGCGGTAGTTTGAAGTAGTTGGGAAAAATGTGTTCTTGGAGGGTTCAGGTTTATATTTTACATGGTTATACACTCATCATGTTACCTCTTGCAGGAAAAAACGAAAAATTCCTAGAAGTGAAGTTGGACGTCCTAAAAGAAAAACGCGAAGTAGTCGGCGTACTGGTAGAAAACCCGTATCTCTTAATGAAGTTTCGAGACGTACACTCTACAGAAAAGCTAAAGAAATTATTATTTTTGCTGAGCATAATCTTGCAGTTTAGAATTAGCAGTACGTCTGTGCAAAATTTTAATAAAACTGAAAATGCTTGCGAAGAATTAAATTGCAATAACGATGATCTTGAAATCGGAATATCTGTTCACTCACCAGATTCAGGATTAGCATTTTATCTTGAAAATGACTATAGCAACAGGAGCTGGAGATCACTCTGCATGGATACACGATCTAGAGGGGTTAAAATTTACCCTTCTTATGAAGTTATATCTCAAGCAATGGATCAATATCATCCAGAAAACTACACAGCTTCTGAATTTGAAATCACAGTACCATTACAGAGTCTCCTTAATAAAAATTCTGAAAGATTATGCTTTGCTGTTGCGAAAGATTGGGATCAAGAAGATTTAATGCAATTAAAATTAATTGCTACAGTAGGCTTTGATAGCTCATCAGGTCACACAAATGCTCAACGAAAATGTGAAAATTCTGATAACAACTGCTCAAATATTCAACAATCATTATTCGTTTCTAGCGTATTAATTTGCATTGTTACACAGCGATTCAAACAAATTTTCATGGATAAACCCAACACCTCAAAGTGAACGATTCTGCTGACCCAAGCATATCGCATTCGAAAAAGAAACCGACAAATTAATTGCCATGGAATATACAACGGTACACTCTTAAATACAAGCGCTTTAGTCACATAAATTCCTTATGTCAAATGGAAAAAGAGTAGATATCAGTTTTGAAGTTTATGAAACGATGTAGGATGGTCAGTGCCTTAACGCAATTGTAGGCAATAAAGCCACAAGTCGTTGCCCTATTTGTACACAAACAAGCCACACATTCAACAACCCAGATGACTACTTTGATTCTATTATATCAAATCTAAAGTACGGACTTGGTTTACTGCACTGTCAAATAAAAAACTTCGAGCATTTATTGCATATTTCTTATCGAAAGTCACTACGATTATGGGATGTAGCATAAGATAAAAAAAGTACGTTATACTAATTATATTCTATGCTATAAAATATATTATATTACGAGTTATCTGGATTACTTAGGAACAAGTGTAGGTTACGTGGATTTTTGGTAAATTAATAGCTTGCTTGCAAAGTCTCTCTACTGACTTACGAAGGTATACATTTCCTAGGTTTCTTGAAGAAGCTCGCTTGCCAAGCCTTTCTATCATGTTTTGGATATGAATTTTCTTGGAAACTCGAAAGAAAAAAACCTTAATTCCTAATCGTATTAATTGTATTATAAGTGTAGGTGTATCGTATAAGTGTATTAATAGCAAGCAAATGTCACCGATGAACTAACATGGCTATTTTTTCATAACGATAATTCGTTTTTCAAGTCGGTTTGAAGATCGACAGGAATATGTGTAGAAGAGACTTTTCGAAGTTTTTGCTATCAGAGTAGATCAAGTGTTACAAGGGTTCGGAACAACAAATACGGGCAATTTAGCAAGAAAATGTCTAAGAGATCCTACAAAGTTTGCGGAATGTTTAGAATTAGATAAAAGATTGGCTACTAACATATCTACAATCATAACTGCATTTAGATGCAAACAAAATTTAGAACATGATAAAGTTAAAATACTTTGTTCCGAAACATACAGTCTTTACTTTGAGTTGTATCCATGGGCAAGAATGAGTCCATCAGTTCATAAAATATTAAAACACGGAGTCGATATATCGAAACAATTTCCAATGCCAATCAATGGCCTTTTTTCAGAAGATGTGAATGAAACTTCGCAAAAGTATTATAGATCAAATTTCAAAAACCATCCCCGCCAGTATAATAGATCAGCACGCCTCCTTAACTCTAAAAGTAAAAAAATATTTTTAAATTACTGATGTTTTATATGTTTCTAAAACTGTTTAAGTTAGTTTTCTAAATATCTTATTTTCACATTGTTAGTTCATCAAACACAACTGATACTTATATAATTGAAAGTAATGGAGACAACAGTAATACTACTGATGCAGAATATAGTAATGAGAACTCTGAGTGAAAATGAAGTTGTAAAATACTTTCTAGTTTACGTTTAGACGTAAAAATGATTAATGGAAGAAATTTGTAAACTAATGTAGACAATCGCTTGAAGCTACTATAGAATTTATGCAAAGTGCATTGATTAGTTTAATTGTACAGAAGTATCCGAATATATTCTGAATATAATGTTTCTGAGGAAAATAAGATTATAATTAATTAGTGTGTAACTAAAAACGGCATCTTCATTTAAGTCGAGACTAAATGGTTTTCATGCACACAATGAACGAAGTAACTTGTTCATAGGATACAATATACATACTTTGCACAAAGCTTTTTACGGTAAAATAAACCAAGTAACTAAGCTGGTTTCACGATGGGCACGATGCAAATCTCGATTTCTGTACTTATGGTTTTAGTTGATCCTGAGTTTGCAGTCCCAAAGAAGATCGATCTTATTCTAGGCGCAAATATCTACGGTCAGTTGCTTCTTTCTGGAGTTAAAAAATCCGCGACTTCGCAGCTGGTTGCTCAGAATACTGTCCTCAGTTGGATTGCCTTCGGACCGTTGCAGCGATTTTGGGTAATAATCACATGTCGCGGGTTCTATCGTCGGAGATCCACCGGTCAGATGCTTGGTATTTGCCTCATCATGCAGTGGTGCAGAAGGGCGCATCAAAGTGGAAGCTGTGGGTTGTGTTCGATGCCTCTCCTCATACACGAGACGGGCATTCGTTGAATGCTTCTTTGTTCACAACGGCTCCGTTGCAGAGTGACCTCTTGATTCTTTTGATTCGACGTAGGTATCGTTACGCTTTCATAGTCAAGATGTTTCGACAGATTCGGGTGAGGCCGGAAGATCAGGACTACCAGAGGATCGTCTGGGCGCCCGATGCCGCATCTGAACCGGTTGATTTTCGTCTGATTACGGTCACTTATGAGACGGCTTGTGCTCCTTATTTAGCGATTCGCACTTTCTCGCAGTCAGTTCAAAATGAACGGAATCGATTTCCGCTCGGGGCTCGTTGTCTTCGAGTTGGATCGAGTTCGACAAGTGGGCTGCAAATCATCCGGAACTGCTGCCAGACTCGGTACGGCAGATCACTGAGAAGCAGATCAATGATGATTAGTCAGTCAAGGCTGTAGGGGTGCATTGAGTCCCATCGCAAGATGCGTTTGGTTCAATGCGTCTAGTGTTGAGAATTTGGCTGCTGCTCACGCAAGAAGGTCCGTCCTCTCTAATATTGCGCGTTTATTCGATCCGTTAGGTTGACTTGCTCCAGTCACGGTCACGGCGAAGATCTTGATGGAAGATATGTGGATCTTGAAGTTCGAATGGGATTCATCACTGCCAGTTGAGATCCGTGAGCGCTCGTATGATTTTTTAAAGGCTTTATCTGCATTGCCTTATCTATCCATCGAACATTGGTTAGCGGGTACAGCTTTTTGTTCTTATCAAATACATGTATTTGCCGATGCTTCTTCTCCAGCTTATCCCGCAGTGGTATATCTGCGAATTGACGAGGGTAATGGAAATTACCGGGTGTCGTTATTGTCGGCAATGTCTAAGGTAGCTCCCGTGAAAACGGTGAGCATTCCCAATTTGGAATTGTGTGGCGCTGCTATTCTCGCAAAACTCATCCTGCATGTGACTAGTTTGGATTTTCTACAGGGTCATCCAATTTTTACCTGGTCTGATAGTCATATCGTGCTTACATGGCTTCGTACCCGTGCTATTGGAAGACCTGAAGCTCGGATAACGGTCATTCGTTGAGCTCAAGCAGGTCCCTTTGCGGTAGAGATTGGGCTGTTGAAATCGGGAGGGAGACTGCACTTTAAACCTTTTCTTAAGCAAGGAGGATGGACTCTTGTGAGTAGGAGGTCGATTGGCCCATTTCAACCTCCACCCTTACGTTGAACATCTTAATGACTCAGGCATGGATTATAGGTAGGAATCGGTTAGTGAAGTCAACGATTCCTACGATTCCTACGTGCATGCTTATCCTGTCAACGTGTCAAGCCTCCCCAACTCAACAACTCATGGGTAAGCTTCCTGCTAATCGAGTGACGATGAGTAGAGTTTTCTCTAATTCCGGACTCGATTACGCGAGTCCAACCCAGGTTCGTATGAGCAATGGTCGAGGGAATCGCTCGTACAAAGGGTATATCGCTCTGTTTGTTTGCTTTGCTACTCGAGCTATCCATCTAGAGATCGTTAGTGACTTAACTTTGGAATCATTCATCTGCGCGTATTGTCGTTTTGTAGGGAGACGAGGCATTTGCCAAAATCTCTACAGTGACAATGCTACAAATTTCCAAGAAGCTGATAAGGAACTCCAGAGAATGTTCCATCGCGCCTCGGAGTTTTACCAAAAGGCTGCATCTCCTTACCTGCGATGGAGCTCACTGGACGTTCATCCTTCCCAGTGCTCGGCATTGCGGCCATCTGCGGCTTCCTAGCTTACCTAGGTAAGAGAGCTTTCTGCGTGCGTTCTAAATGTATCTTACGGCGTATTCTGCGTTTCTTTTTCTCTCTCTCTTTTGTCTATTAGAGTCTATTTTTATTGTACAATTTCCTTGTTGATTCTTTTAATAAATAAAGCTTGCGCTTGCCCCGACTTTTCTCTCTCTTTCGTGCGAGTTTTTATACCGAGGCAAGGTAGTCTTTCCCGCGAAAATACTGTGTATTGATTTATTGACCCAGCTTTCCCTCACTCATTCCTGTCATTTTACTTAATTATATTATTAAATTGTCACCTTTTGTTCAGTCTGATAGACTACATTCGATCGGAAAGATAGGACCCTAGTCAATCATAAATTTTGCCTCTAATACCCGCGTTCCAAATCTTCTCCAGTAAGCGACCATGATTAACAGAGTCAATAGACTTTAAAAGGTCGAAATATATGGAGTCACCTGTCTTGATTGATCCAATACCGGTAAAATAAAATTATTATACAGTAAGAGATTTGTGATCGTAGATTGGCCGGCACAAGTACCATGCTTTTCCTCAGTAACAGAATTGAAATTGGTCGATAATTCTTTACATCATGTTTATTACCTGCTTTATATATGGGGTGAATGAATGCTGTCTTCCAAAAAGTGGAAAAAGTCCCACTAGAAAGCGACTTGTTAAAGAGAGACAGCAGAGATTTTGTTAGGGACGGCAAGCAGTTTTTTACAAATATCTAATTTACATTGTCATCAAGATTAGAAATACATGAACGTAAGTTCTCTTCGGTTACAATAAGATTTTCGTATATAAATTCACAATGCTTAGGTTGAAGGTTATCAAGTGATTTATACTGAGGCAATATAACTAGAAAAGAGACCTGTAATACTGTGACTCGTATAAGCGTGTTTACCATTTAAAGACATGTTTGATGGGAATCGGCTATCATTTTTCAAACCGTTACCGTAATACCAGAATGATTTTCATTTAGTATTAATATTAGATTCCACGTCAGAAATACAATTTTTAAATGCTAGGCGTGACAGCCTTAAAGATTTTGCTCTAAGTTTCTTAAATTCTGTATAATCTTTCAATAGTGATGAGCGCTTCCATTTACAATGCATTACTTTTTTATCTAACACCAGACTTTTTAATTCAGAGTTGTACCATGGAGGATACTGAGTGGGTGCGGTCCTTCTGAGGAAAATATTCTGTTCTATACTCGAGTACAATAAGTTGTAGAATTTTTCAACATTAAAATCTAGAGAATTTCCCTCGAAAAGCCGCTCCCAGTCAATATCCTCAAGGATTGAGTTAATATAAGCGTAATTATCTCTAGAAATATCGTTGAAGCGATCTCGTAAGAATATAATAATGATAATTATATTCAAATTAAAAAATTTCGCTTCGTGGTGATCATCCAAATGCACTAGTTGTTCATCCAGGTCCAGCTGTCTGAGAAGAGATAGTGTTAAGAATAGTAGGTCAAACATATAACCTTTAACTGGATGGGCTGCGTAGACTTGTTCGAGCCCCAGAAGCGAGAAAGAGTGAAGTACCGCAGTACCACATTGACGACGATCTGGAAATAAATATTTGAGAGATCCGAGGTCAAGAGGGTTATTGGACCACTTGAGGTTAGGGATATCCAGCAATGATCAAGTCGTGATTAGTGTAGTCAGAGGAAACCTTATCAACAGCATCGAGAAGTTCTTTATAAGTATATATGCTCGATAGTGGTGGAATATAAGCAAGATTCAGTATAATGTTCCTATTTGATAGTCTTATTTCCAAGAATAGGGATTCAATGGATAATGAAATCTTCAACTGTATTGCGTTTAAGTTGTTCTTGAAGGTGGCTAGGACTCCTCCTCGTTTCTCGCATGGACCAACCATACATCTGTCACATATGGAAATGCTATAGTTGCTCAACCAAAGCTCGGAGTTTGCAGTTTTAGGCTTTAACCTGGTTTCCGTAATGAGTAAGACATCTGGAATATAACATTAGATTGAAAGCTATTTAATTTTTTGTTGAGAGATTGAACATATTGGTAATATAAAATGAAATTATTTATATTTATACGTCTGGCACTAGGGACGAAAAGTAATTTCAGAGTCGTCTGAATTGTAATTTAATATATTAGCTGCAGGAGCGAATTTAGGCTTATCCTCTAAGACAAGGGTAGGGATATCCTAAACATACTTAACAGTCTTCTGTTTTGAATGATTCCCATCATCGAATTTGGCGGCTTCATCGCTTAATTTATGCAGATATTCTCTTTGAACCATTGTTTAATCCGAGGATACAGTAATAACCGCAGGAAGAAGGGTACGGTTTTTCTGAACTCTCATAGTTTTTCTGAATCTTTATCTCGAGATCCTAATGCTATGCAAACCGGTCTAATTGTCCCTCTCTGCGTAGGCTTTCCAAAACGACGAATGCTTGCGATGGAGATACCAATATTATTGATTGCAGAAAGTACCTCCTTGATACGGTCAGCATGAGCCAAGTGATCATTTGGTTCTTCCTGCTCTGGTAATTTAAACAAAATGATGTTGTTTGCGCGAGATACTGTCCTGGATTTCCATTGGCTAGTCGTTTATATCACCATGCGAGTTGAAAGACGCATTTTCTAGTTTAGACACTCTCTCGCTGATATTTGAGACATGTTCCTCCAGGTTGCTGAGTGTTGAGAAGAAGTGGTTACGAGAATACTTCCATCTCAACGACGATTACTAAAGAAGATGTCCAGGTGTCTATCAGGATAAGCATCCGAAGCAGGAGAGGATCTTGAGGTAACAGGATCTCCATATCGAGGACTATCTCCAGAAGAAGATCTCCGAGTGACTATCAGAAGAGATTCAGGTACGTATCGTAGTTCTAAAGATTCATATATTCATAGCAATAACGATAATAATCGACAATTATATTATTCCAGATGGAGGCACTCAACGAGATTGTACGAGGAGAAGGCTTCCTCCCAACGATGAAGATATCCGAGCTAAATTGTCGTCTTAGATAGGGAGTTCCAGATGTTTCTCCCAGATAGCGGTTTCACGGCTCTCAACAAGAATGAGGCCCTGTTCTACGATATGTCAACCGCAGCAAATAAACTACATCTGTTGTTCACCTACGTGAAACAATATAGTAGAGTTCAGTAATGCATAAAAAAAAGAAAATAAAAAATTGAAGTTCATGGAGGGATAGTGAGTCACTTATGCATCTCCTATTCTGAACTTTCACGTTCTAATAAGGGATTCTCAAGAGGCGTTATCTTTTTTTTTCGGTTGCATATCACAGGCGAGAGCGAAGGTGGGGGCCTCGTCAATTCCGCAAAAACAAGAAAACAATTTATTTACGTAAAACAGATATGTGAACAATCTAAACACTTCTGTTTTCAAAATGTATAGCATTTTACGTCACAGAGTCGACAAATACGTCACCGAGTCGTCAAATGTCACAAAAGATTTCAGGTGAAATGAAAGAAAATGAAAAATCTCAATTATGTTTTAATTTTAGTTATAAAATTTGAATTTTCCGTTTACTGTTAGGTTTGATAGTTCAAATAATCGACTATTTATGCTAGGAACTCGATCGATTCTTCATATCGGTCGGTTCCTTATCTCCATCACTCACCTGTTTCTCTTGTGGGTTTGCAAAACACCGCTCACCGCTACATAGCGGCTGATGCATGAAGCGTGCTATCGCATGCTTTGTTTATTTCCGTACCGGTTTCTACTAGGGTATACACCGCTTGTAGCCATCTAGCGGTGGCATGTAGAACTATCTAGCTGTATGGAATTTGAAAGACGCGAAATTCAAAATGTCGTATATCAAAATTTTTGATTTTGAGGCTAAGACTTAGCTTTTTGCTCGTAACTCGTAAAAAGAAATGGTTTCAAGTGAAATGGATGAAATTTCGATCCCCATATAGGGGGCTATATTTTGACTCCTCTACATATAGCTATAAAATAAAATTTTTGAGGTTAGGTTTCGTTTATCCCCTATAATAATTAGGTAATTCAAATTTCCCGCAATTTTTATATCTTTGATAATTACAAATTCAAATTTAAACATTTGAATTTCCCACCCAGAGTGACCGACAATACAGATAATTGGGTTATCCTCGGTCGGTAATGCAGATTCCTGGATTAACATTTGCAGGTAAAATTATGTTACCGATCCCCAGCTAGCAGTGGGGTCCCCCACACCGGTGTTGCTAATTTACACATTTGAATTTCCCGCTCAGTGTACCGATAATACTGATATTTGGGTTACCTTCGGTGGGCAATGCAGGTTCCTTGGATATTGTATATAGATAAAGTTGAGTTAACGACAGATCGAACAGTTACCTACCGTCAGTAATTTAGATCCCTGGGCTAATCGGTAATGCCGATTCCTGGGTACTGACCAACCAGACCGGATACAAACCCAAGTGCTACCGAACTCTCATAGGTCACCTACTTATATGGAATTTCATTTGCAATTTGGTATGCATTCATACATAGTCATATATAACCATATATGGTTATACATGGTCATACATGGCTATACATGATTATATTGACGCTCCGTACGAAGACTAGCACAACTCAGAATTTTCAAAAAACAACAGTTTTAATCAAAATCCTCCTACGAAACTAGGAGTTTTCAGGTTCTCAGACAAAAACTATCACATTTTCAAAGGTTCTGAGAAAATATTAGTATTTATTAGGGGATATAAAAAGTGCTAGTTTTATAAGAGGTCTTGGAAAAGAACTAGCTGTTTTTGAGAATTCTGAGCTGTGCTAGTCTTCGTACGGAGCGTCGATATGTGTACATATATGATTATATAAGGAGTTTCATTTGGTCATATATGGATGCATGAAATGAACTTTTTTAGAGTAATATTTATTAAAAGAAAATATTTTTAAAATAAAAATATCAAAGCTTAGTCGGTCAGTTTGAGAGTTACCATCCGCATGATCTGCAGTTCAGTTTTTCTATCCTTATTACAAAAACTATAAGGAAATACATGTAAGTCATACATGACCATATATGATCATGTATGATCATATATGCCCATATATGGCCCAAAATCATATACCCGCGTAAAAATGAGTCATGTATAATTATATATAATTGTGTATAACGTTATACATAATTAATTATATATAATCATATATGATCCTGTATAATCGAGTATAATTATATATAATCATATATAATTATATATGACTTTTGTCTCTATATAACTGTTTATAAATATATATGATCATATATGACCATACACAGTCATAAATGGTTTTATACAATTGTATATATTTATGTGTAATTATATATAATTTGTCCGTCGTTCAGTTAAAACGTAACTTTACCTACTTCTTCATGATTATTATTAACAATGTATAATTATTTATGGCAATATTTAATTAGATATGATAATATATCATCATATATGACGATATATAATTTTATAAGATTATATATACTAAAATATATATTTGGTATGTATTACTAAATATCAATACATACATATATACACACCCACTAATCACTGTGCATGCTTACTCACCAACATACACCGACGCACTAGCACATGTACACACATAAATACTCGTACGTATATGCATCACATACAAAACTAACATGCGGATTAACAAACATACAAATACACCTATATAAAATACACACTCCCATGCACATAACATCACACAGATCATGCGCGCGCTTCCAATACACTTGTACGTACCCGCATCCACACAAACATCAAAGCACACGTACACATATTCCCATACACTGCAGATACCTAATGCACCCACATCTAAACACATACACATAACCATATTTATACGCACTCATCAGAAAATACACACACATAGAATCATGTATACATACCCATCCACATACACTCTTCTACTCACCGAAAAACATGCATACCTATTACCTATACTTATCCACACACGCGCACACATTAAAACACGCACATACACATTAATACATATGAAGACACCTGTATACTTAAACTTATGCACATACAATAACTATAATTCATTATAAATGAAACGTGATGCTACAATATAATGGAATATTGTTTATTATTGTTAATTATAGTTATATATAATCCTATATAATTATGCATAATTATATAGAGGTTTGAAAACTTGACTGCAGATATAGCTGTAGTGCTGAATTTTGGACGTATCATGCGGATGATAACACTCAAACTGACGGACTAAGCTTTGATATTTTTTTTTTAAATATTTTTTAAAAATAAATATTACTCTAATAAAATTTATTTTATGTATCTAGATATGGGCATATATAAGTAATTGTCAAAAAAATAAATAAATAAAAAAATCAATATATTTTGGTGATTGTCAAAAAGTTGACTGTTATAAATAGTATGATTTTCGAAAAAATAAATTCTTTGAAACCGAAAATAAAAAGTTTGATGTAATAGTATTAATCATATAAATAAAGCAAATTAAAATAGGCGAGATTAAAAAACACTTTTATGTAGTTAAAAAAGTATTACAATGTTGAAAGTTTCTTATAACCAATTCTTTTAAATTACAAATTAATAAAGTAACCTTCATTTATATTGACTTTCAAATATTGTTTAATATATATTACCTTACATGAAGTATCTTTTGTCTAGCACAAATTATAAATTGCATCGCTTATTACAGAATATGAGCGATTGTGAACTACGCTTAAATAGGTTAAATGTTGTTTATTTATTTATTTGTCACATTTGATGCCAGCGCCTTCAACTGTTTTGGTACATTTAACGTAAGCGTCTTACGGATATGACATTTGTGCCGTACATATTTTTTTAGTAGTTTATTTATTTAAATGCACCAGATACATCTCGAATTAAAAAAAAAGTAAATCCTCTATCTTTTTAAACGACAAATATCATTTAGATATATTTTCAAACAGAATGCTCCTTTAAAGAATTTTTCGCTGGACAGACAAGACATGTAATAAAGGTCGTACGGTATAGTAGAAGTGCAACATTGACTAATTATTAGTAGAAAACAATACTAATAAATAAGTATATGTGAACTTTTTTTGCAAAATGTACATAAGAGTTAAAAGTAGGAATCGATTGCATTTTAATTTGTGAATTTTTTATTACAATTTTCTTTGAATAAAGCCCTTGGGACGAACAAGGCATCAAAATTGGGGCACACATCTCTAAACAGCCATACATAAACAGAATACATGCATTAAAAGGCCGCGCATCATTTTCGGATTAACGAAGACTTACACTAGTTCTCTGTGTAATTTTTTTAGGGTAAGATTTACTGTTTTACTAAATTTCTTGGTATATTCGTATGGAATTAAGGCTTGAAACAATGATCGGATAAGACATTTTGCATAGTTTTTTATTTTTTACTCAGAATAAAAAATACTTGATATTCTAAAAAATTTGCAGATTGTTGCTTACGATAGTCCGGTTGTAGTACTATTTCTTAGAGATTCATACACTGCCCTATTACCTTGTAAAATAGGAGGGACAAGAATTGTTCAACTTTTTGACAATCAACAATATTGGTATATATGAGCATACTGGATTCACGTTAAGGTACAAATAAATCTGCGTATATAATCATATATACCCATATATAATCTAGATATATGGACATATGGATTACTATGTATGGATGCGTACTAAATTGCAAATGAATATATATGCTCATATATGATTTTATATAGTCATATATGTCCACATAGACTCAAAATTGATATATGGCCATATATGGCTATATATGATCATATATGACCATTAGGTTGGTCCAAAATTTTCAAAGTTTTGATTTTCTTTCTTGTAACTCTTTCAAAAGTTGACAACTGTCAAAAAAATAACTCTCCTGCAAGGCAGGTGCTGTACGTTGAGATTTAAAGGTTTCTACCTCGATTTCAAAGTTTTTAAATTCATGCACTTTTTTAAATAAATTTGGTAAAAAAATGATTAAAACTTTATAAATCAAGACAAAAAATTTTTAATAACTCACCATATCACTATAATGGTAACTCAACCACATCCGATTCATCAAAAAAAAAAATTTTAAGTGTAGAGCCATATGTGTCAAATTTTAACAGAAAACATCTTTGAACAGTTTCCAAGACTCTAATTTTCGATGATTTTTCAAAACCTAAAATTTTTTTGAATCTTTATTCCAAATAGAATCTACATAGAAATTGGCAAACGTAAATAAATCTAAATATAAAAACTGTTCCAGTCTCAATATTGTGCAATTCTTCTAGCATCTTAAATGGTTTATGTCATAGTTTGATGTAATTTACTTCCGGTAGTTTAAGTGGACCACTCTAATGACCATATATGCCTATGTACGTTTTTCATATATGGCCATAAAACAGATTTTAGAGTTTTATCCAAATCCATGACAAAAATGCCTGACACTTTCCTTGTAAGTAGTTGACTTTTTTTGAGTGGAAAAATATTTTACCGAATACAGCAAGACGTGATGACTGCCGGCGGAGTACCCGGCTTCAGGTTCGTGCCACCAGCGGACGTATTCTCGTCGCCCGACCGAGTTCCTTCTCAGCAGTGCTTCTGCCCGTCCGGGCCGCCATGCGCGCCCGAGGGCACCTTCAACGCCTCGCTTTGCCAGTACGACTCGCCCGTGCTTCTCAGCTTTCCCCACTTCTATCTGGGTAAGCTTCTTTACAGATTTTATATATACGATTCAAAGGTACGATATCAATCAAAACAGCTACAACCCATATAAGAATTGGCGTTGCTGTTAGAACGAGCCATGGCTGGCTTTACACCGGTAGACAATTAATCGTCTGCCAGACCTGGGCCCATCTCTGTGTCATTACTGACTTGATAAGAATGGGCCACTATAGAAAATCAGTACTTTTCCGACGCGTTGCCAGTACGGACCAACAAGTTTCATTGCTGGTGCAGTACTGTTTGCCGTTATTGCAAGACAAAAGAATCGCGCACTTGTTATAACCTCTACATCACCTACCATTTAGTCTCCGGTCTGATATCGGACCGTTCTTATCGTTTCTATATTGCCTCAGTATCGGCACCGTAAATTTTTACAGTACTGAACATCCAACTATAATTATTTGGCCAAGATTGGGCCATTATAGAATATTCTTCCACGGGAAATTACAATTGGGTATTTGCGTGAAAATTTTTTTATGGCTTGAATCGATAGATTATATGCTACTTTCTTAGTGAACTTTTCTAATTTTTACCTTTTCATACCACAGTTTACCTATTATAATTAAAGTTACAGCGCTTTAAACACGCTGATGACGTCACATTCATATAGGGGCACCTATTGATATTATACGAGTGTGATAGCATTTAAAGGAACTTACTTCGGCTATGACTTACATTTCAATTTTTTGACCTCCTAAGTTCGGATCAAAATACACTATTTTTAGAAAATGTGTGTGTATGTGTGTGTGTATGTGTGAGTGTGTGTGTGTATATGTATGTCTGTGTGTGTGAGTGTGTGAGTGTGTCTGTGTATGTGTGTCTTTGAGTGTGTATGTGTGTCTGTGTGTGTGTATCTGTCTGTGTGTGTATGTATGTGTGTGTATCCTTCTATATCTTGAGTAATCTACGGTTAAATTTAATGTTCCAGGGCCAATTTTATTTTGTTTTTGACGCACGAAGGCGTCTGATAAATAATATGTTTGATTGGTCGATGCAATTCTTTATCAATTTTTCGATTATTGGGTTTTAGTTTTTCAGATTTTTTTATCGGTTAAAATTAATAGAATCAATTCGGATCAAATGCATTTGAAAGAGCTTAAAATTACCTAACATTTTCGACCCGAAATTTTTGATAAGGTGATTCATTCCCTTCTTTTGTTATACATGAAAGCAAAAGTAATTACCATCAATTAAAGAAATATTCAACAAACCGCTGCAAACTTTTTATGTGTTATACGATTTTAATTTTGAAGGTCTCATTTTGTTCCTTGAACGATTTCAGGGAGACTTACCGACATGAAAATTGAAAAAAATCGATAAATATGTAAAGTTACAGCCAATTGTTTATAAGATAGTTAATGTGTTTCATAAATAATCGGACAAAACTTTGCTAGTTTATCGAATTTTTCCAATTTTTATATCGATAAGTCTCCATGAAATCATTCAAGGAATTAACAAAATGAGACCTTCAAAAGTAAAATCGAATAAGAAATAAAAGAGTCTGCAGTGTTTTGTTGAATATTTCTCTTGTTGTCAATAATCACTTTTGCAATATGGACATTTTTCTAAAAATTCTTTCTTTTTTCATCACTTAAAGTATCCTTTGCTTACAGTATATCATATCTTATATTATAATATGAAAACAAATTATTATACAAATTATACTTGATTATACGTGATTTTACTAAGTTATTTACCGAATATATGCATGCATTTCCCGACTGTAGCCTCATTTTAATTTCTTTACGAGTTTCATTTTTGTGGTCAATTATCACGCCAAGGTATTCAAAGTCGTCTACTTTTTTAAAAGTTTTGCCAGAGACTTTCAAGTCGGTATCAGCAATTTCGGGCCCTGCTCTACTAGTGACCATGTACTGGGTTTTCTCTTCACTTATTTCTAGGCCATTTCTTTAGCTGTTTTTATTAGTCTTTTTACGTTTTCTATTACGGTTTCTCTGTTTTTTCTATAATAATGCTATGTCACCTGCGTATGCCAGCAATTGTGTTAGCCATTTATTATAATTTCCTCTTTACTATCTTGTACCGTCCTGGTCACGTATTCCAAAACTAAGTTAAATAGGAGGGTTGATAGAGCATTCCCCTGCTTTAGCCCATTATGGATGTCAAATCGCTGCGATAGGCTCTCATCTGACCTGCCTATGCTTCGACTGTTATAATTCTAATTAAATTAACCAACTTTTTGATAGCCCTAGCAGTACTAAGACGTGAAACATTCTACAACTGATTATTGAGTCATACGCTTTCTTGAAATCAATGAATAATTGGTGTACCGTTTCCCCGTATTCCCATTTCTTTTCGAGGAGCTGCCTAACCATGAACATATGATCGCTTGTTGACCTGTTTCTTCGAAATCCACACTGGTAATCCCCGAGGATTTCCTCCGCTAGAGGTGTGAATCTATCTAGCAGTACATTAGAGAGAATTGTGTAGCATGTCCAGATAAGAGAAATTCCTCTATGCAGAAAAGTATTAAGACTCAAAAATTTAACTGAATGTTCCTTTCGATCTTATTAATAGCCATAAAAGTAGAAGTAGGCAATATGTCGCCTACGATTTTCTATGGCAAACGATAACTTGAGTAAAACGGCAATGTTTCTTTTGAAATAACATAAACATGAAAAAACGCTTAAAAAAAACGAATAGACGAGTCTTAAAAATTCGTTAAAAAATATCCAAGAAAAATTAAAAATGCTATAAAACCATATAAGTCGATAAATCTTTAAAGTTATTTTTGATTTAAAACCTTCATAAAAGAAACATTATCTTCGATTTGTAAAAATTTACTGCACAGTACCCAATAAATAAGCGATCAAAAAAATATTTAAAAAATAAATCATACAAATAAAAAATCGTTATAAACCGAAAACGGATAGAGGAATCTCATTCTTTTATCGTTTGGCAAACAATCAATGATAAAAAAACACCTTTTTTGAGTTATTAATTAGAAATAGATATAGCAATTTAAAATTGATGTGTCAGAATAAAGATATTCACATTGGAACAATTTATTTAGTTTGAGAAAGCTGAGAAATAAGCAATCAAAATTTTGTTTGAAAAAACATATAACTTCCAATATTTAAAAATATAAAAGTTTTTATGATCTGGGAAAAGAACTCAGCCCAGAGATAGTCATAAGCTACCTTTCTTGACATTTTTCAAAGGAACAATGCCGATATTCTATGATATATTTCCGTGATATAACCGTTTAAAAAGAATGCATTTCTGGGTATAACAAAAGAAGAATCAAAATTAACCTTATCAGAATTATCGGGCCGGAAAATATAGGTAATTTTAAGCTCTTTCAACTGCATTTTATCCGAATTGATTAATTTTAACCTTTAATAAAACCTGAAAAACTAAAACCCAAAATTCGAAAAATCGCTAAAAACCAAAAAGCATCGACCAAACAAAAATATTATTTATCAGCTACCTTCGTGAGTCAAACACAAAAAAAATTAAGCCATGAAACATTAAATTTAATCATGGATTACTGGAGATATATAAGGATACAAACACACGCGCACACGCACGCACGCACGCACGCACGCACACACACACACATACACACATACAGTGCTACCGTTTCGGAAAGTTTCAGATCAAATGCTGCCGATATACTCCAGTATTCGCAGATAAATAAAATTTTGTTTACAAAATGATTTTTTCCTATCAAACGAAAAAGGTAAAGCCTAAAAAATTTTACAGAATATTCTTATCCATATTCCGAAGCATCTCAAATTTTTTCAAAAATTTTTATTCTTCTATTTTACAGGTATAACTGTTTAAAAAAAAATAATTTCGTGAATTACAAAACATGGGAAATAGCTTATTCAAAATTTCGGGTGGCAAAAGATAGATAATTATATGCTCCTTCAAATGTATTATCACTCAATCGATGATATTATTTTTAACGTACAAAACGACCCGAAAAACTAAAACCAAAAATTCGAAATACCGCCAAAAAATTTTACCGCGGATTACTCGAGATATTGATAGACACACACGCACGCACGCACGCACTCACGTACATACGCACGCACGCACGCACACACACACACTCACACACATGTGCACGAATGCACGCAGTTCCCATACTTTTTTGGAATCTGAATGTTTCTGCCGTAACTTTCCCAGTTTGCGTCTAGGTCTCTTAGACACTTATACAATCGAAAAAAAATTGCTCCTTAATTTTTACATATGTATGGCATAACCAACCATAATATTGTTAAATGCCAGAAACGTACATAAGTGCTATCATTTAAAACAAATCGATAAATTAGGTCTCAATTGTCAGTTCTGTAACATGTCCAAAACTCAAACTTCGATTTAAAACGGCACTCTATGCAGAAGTAAAGGTAGATAAAAAAAAATTTTCTAAGATATGAAAACTTACATGAACTTAGATTATGTCAAAATATGTTTGCCGTCTATAAAATGAACAATGATTTTTACAGAATTTAACTCATGCTTGACCTCTTAAAGTAAAATGTATACTTTTTGTCCAGCAGTTTGCGATAAAATATTGACGACAACAATATCTACACCAAAAAGGGCAGTAGTTTGCTATACTAGACCATCCTCACAGTGTACTCGCAAACTATACGTTATGACTCATCAAACATATTCGGAAAAAGATCTGGGAATTCAAAATTTCGCGAGTATAAACAGTTATCTCTCTTCAGATTTCAGTAAAAAGTAGTAGAGGTCAGTTCCATAACACTACTAAATTCATATCTAGATACTGTTTATTGCATATTTTACTACAAGTAAAAAGTATTTTTCATTACATAATAATAAAACACATAAAACTTATTTGCAAAAAAATTTGTATGTTAAGC
This sequence comes from Gastracanthus pulcherrimus, assembly GCA_949152435.1. Classification (NCBI taxonomy): domain Eukaryota; kingdom Metazoa; phylum Arthropoda; class Insecta; order Hymenoptera; family Pteromalidae; genus Gastracanthus; species Gastracanthus pulcherrimus. The sequence continues at coordinate 166,432,117 of OX424572.1, read as the reverse complement.
CTAGGGATTATGAGAGGAGTTTAAAAGTAAAATGTAAATTCCGTAACTGGTCAGTTTCGTAACACCCTATGAAAAGTATAATTAAAATAAAGGGTCTTTTCAATCATTTTCATAAAAAACTAATAACACCACGTAATTCTACGGCTTAAAATACATAAAAAGTGATACGAAGTTAACTCTTGTAAATTCAGAGCTACTTTAAGCTGCAGTAGCAACCACAGCCAAATCCAAAATAAACTAGATAGTAATTTTTAACTAGTTTTTATCTAATTTATTTCTACCAAAAATAAATTTTTTTTTTTTTAACGTCGCCATGTTTGTGCTTCCATGTGGTGCTAATCGGCGACGGGGGTCCGCGGTGTGTTTGTAAACAAAGCACATGTAATTTTTACAGAGGTGCTTGTATCAATCGGCAGCGACTAGGATTCGAACCGGGGTCACCGTGCGTGGGAATCCGACACTCTACCGACTGAGCCGCCGCAGTTTTACACTAGCATATTCTACCGGGGCTCAAAATGTATAGTTCGTCAAGTACTATAAGATTTAATGACGATGCTTCCAAAAATATTTTTGGAATTAATTTTATAGCCCATAATTAATCCCTTTGAATTTACTTTATACGAGAAAAGGGTTTGATAATCTGTCGAAACGATTTTATAACTATGTTATCTTATGGGGGTGTCAAAGTCAGTTTTTATCCTTCCTACCTTACCGACCCGAGAATTATAAAATATTGGGTTTAATTAAAAGAATAAGTATAATTATGATAAACTAAGAGGTCATTGCCCTCCGTAATACAATTATCTATCACTATGCGAAGTTTCAAACAGAAACTTCAAAACCTCTACGAATGGCTTTCGAACGAAATTTGAAGGTTCGAGTCTAGACTAATAGACTAATATAAATTTCGTTCGAATGGCATTCGTAGAGGTTTTGAAGTTTTTGTTTGAAACTTCGCACAGTGGTAGATAATTGTATTATGGAGGGCAATGATGTCTTGGTTTTTCATAATTTAGTTTATTTATTAATTGTAATCAATTGTTAAAGAATTTGAGGTTAGGAATTTCGGCGAGAAATTTGAATGGTTTGACACCCCCTTATGAAGCATTACTGAAACTAATTTACAACCACACGAGATTATTTTTAACCCATGCTGTTTACGAATTAACATTCTTTCTGCGAATTCAACACCGTTTAGCTAGCGGAATCATCAACAACATTCACAATATTTACACTATCATATTCTGCAAGGTCTTAAAATTTGTAGCTCATCAAGTACTATAAGATTTCATGATGACATTACTAAAAATATTTTTGAAAATAATTTTTTAACCCATAATTAACCTTTTTAAACCTACATTATACGAAAAAAATGTTGATCATCTATCAAAATGATTTGATACTTATGTTATCCTATGAAGCATTGCTGCAAATAATTATAACCACACGATATTATTTTTATCCTATGCAGTTTACGAATTAACCCACTTCCCGCGAACTCAATACTGTTTAGTTATCGGAATCATTAACAACTTTCGAACCCTTTACATTATGATATTCTGCCAGGTCTCCAAATTTATAGCTCATCAAGTACTACACAAATTCATAACGACATTTAACAAATATTTTTGGAATTAATTCTTTAACCTATAATTAACCCCTTCAAACTTACTGTACACGAAACAAATGTTGATAATCTATCAAATTGATTTGGCAACTATGTTATCTTAAGAAGCATTGTTGAAACTAACTTATAAGCACAAGATATCATTTTTAACCGATGCTGTTTACGAATTAACCCTCTTCCAGCGAGCTCAACATCGTTTAGCTAGCGGAATCTTCAACAAATTTCGAACTATTTACACTATCATATTCTGCCAGGTCTCAAAATGTATAGCTCATCATGAACTATAAGAATGCATAACGACATATCCAAAAATATTTTAGGAATTAATTTTTTAAGCCATAATTAACCCCTTTGAACCTACTTTATACGAAGAAAAATTTGGATAATCTATCAAAATGATTTGATAACTATGTTATCGTATAAAGCATTGCTGAAACTAATTTATAACCACGCTAGATTGTCATTAACCCATGTTGTTTACGAATTAAGGGGGCAAAACACCGTTAAAATCATGAAAAAATCGTTTTTCTTTTATTCTTAATTTTGATAGCAAATTTCCCGCAGAATACGCTCCAGTTGGTTCTATAATGTTTAAAAATGTTGTCTTAAAGTTATACGTTAAATACTAAAAGTACTTTTTCGCTATTTTTTCTTAAAATAATGTCTTCTTACAAAAATTTGTTTATTGAGTTAATAATTGCTTGAAATTTTTTTTCTAAGTTACTGTGAGTAAAATATTGAATATATTAACCAAATATACGTTAAAATATCAGAAAAAGTAATGTATACATTAGAAAAATAGATATAGTATTTTTATATGTCGTAATTTGTGAAATTCATTTGTAAAAAGAAAATAAAAAATATATATAATTTGAATTCCTTCGGAAAGTTTTGTGATGGTCAGTTCTGTTCCTATATTCTAACGTATCTATTGTCTTATAGCGCCATGAACAGTATTATATGTGGAGTCTATGTACTGAGAGATATTTTTGTCACCTGTTCGATTCTATATGTAAACACAGCTCATATGGGTAATTATCAAGAAAACGATAGTTTTTCACCTAATTTGTGGACCAAACTAAAAATCTCTTTTTTAGTGTTAATTTGGGGTTTAAGTTTTTATTTATTGTAAAATGAGACAAAAAAATGCATGTAGTTTTAATTTAGTGTAACAAAAATATTTTTCCGCATAGTGTGTATATATACATACGTTATTACACCAGAATAATATTTATACTGCATACAATTATTTTTTCATATGTAACTTACCAATAATTTTGATATAACCTCATAAGTTAGATGACGCTATTAAGGTGGCTCGAGCGTTAGGTGCCGTATCAAGCGAGGGTACCGTAAGGAGCATTGCATTAGCAAGCTATTTAATAGTCATAATTTCAGAAAAAACATTAATTACTACTTCCTAGTATGTTAATGTAAAAACTATGACATAAATGAGTAAACAAACTCGATTCTTTTTCCTTTTTCTTTTATATGTGGGTGTAACAATTTTTTCGACCGCTACTGACTCGGTAAGTGTGGCAACGTCGCAAGGATCAGCTGATCCGGTAGAACATGTGCGCCCATGACGTTTACTTTGTGATTTCTGTAGTAGTTTCAAATAAACATGCATTATAATGTGCATGTGACAAAAAGTGAATTACAAATTTACGAGTTTTATGTATTATTAAAACATTTTTAAAAAGTTATTATGTAAAATATCACTTTGACAAAAATATTATGCAAAAAGCCAGTGTCAAAAAGATGCTATGTCAATATATTCATATATAAATACATGTTTTTGATTGAATTTGTACATAGCCTTTTTTTACATCTGCTTTTATATAACATCTTTTGAAAAGAAAATGCGATACGATCAAATGATATTAATGTATTTTTAGAAGTCTTTTTATATTGAGCTTAAAATTTAAGTATAATAAAATCATGCGATTAATTATAAATTTATAAATGTATGAAAAGTGTTTTAATTGAGGAGTGGTAGAACAAAACCGGATAATTCAAGTTTCGGTAATAATTGTATATATCTATTATAATTTACTGTTGTCTTTATATATTTTACATTATTGGATACTTAAACTTAATATTTATCCATAAAAACAACACTTTAAGATGCACTTACTCCATAATAAACAATATTAAGTAGATTGACATTTAAAATTGCAATTATCCGATTTTATTCCGACACTCCACAATTATAAAATAATGAAATGTACTTATACGATTTTTACACTGATTTTCTTGTTTATTACAAGTTTCTTTTACTCCTAAATAAATAATGTATTCTGAATAGTATCAATAAAGTAGTCACAAATAAAATAAAAGTCATACAATTTAAAGTTTAGTCAGTTTAAATTTCCCGCCATTTCATGTTCGTTTTGAAATGCGATGTTGCCGCTTGTAATAGACATGCGCAGAAAGTACTACAGAGTGTAGTAAATCGTTAGTTTATACACTTTCATCATTATTATTTCTCTATTTTGATCGACTACTCACAATTATTTTTATGCCATTGTAATCCTCATAAACCAGTGTATATGTGTATATAACCACCTGTTCTTTTGTTATGATTTAGTATTTTACAACATTACTACAGAATAATTACTCACAGATAATGACAGAAACGTCATAAGCTACGTGTTGTACAGACTCATTTTACAACTCTTTTTTCTTTATAATTTAGTCGATGAGCTTATGATTTTTGGAAAGCAATAAAAAGTTTAACACTTAAAGTATATTTCCCGCATATTTTTAATGTGATTTAGTATTTTTGAAAAGTCGCTCGAGCCACCGTAAGCTGATGTACTCATTACAATACGATAAATTGAGCTGGGATTTTAAAACTAAAAAAGTTAGCGACAACATTCGTAACACTCTTGTAGATAGATAAATTTAAATTTAAACTAAAGAAATTAGAACATATTATTGTACGTATGATGTACTTTAAAGTCTCATAGGTTAAATATAATTAAATCCTAAAGTTACTGTCTAATAAATTAAGAATTACGCGAATTGTTTGATGGCGGCAAGCCACGATAATTATTTTTAGGCTATGTATATATATATACATATATATATATATATATTGTGCGTTAAAAATATGGCATAGTTGTCTTAGTTTTGTGTTTAAGATGTTGAAATACATCGTTTTTAAGAAGTTCCGTACCAGCCCGTAATAATATTTCCTTTCTACTCAATATATTGGCGATACTAAAAATACCACCAGAGATTAGTAGAGAGATTGCCAAGCAGTGTTGCCAGACGGTTTCAAAATCCCCCTCTAGGCGGCGCCTCATTTCCCTCTAGAATACCTCTAGTTACAATTTTAAATCCTCTAGAAATCCCTTTAGATATTCAAATTTCAAAACCATAAACCCAAATACCCCAATACACAAATTTTCGACAAAAAATGAAAAGACATACCCTCACCTCTTAAATCCATCTACCCCACGCGCAACAAGATACAAATTTGAAACTTAAATGCTAAACCATAAGCTCTTTAACCCAATTAATTCACGTACATCAAACCCTAAGCCCTGCTACCCCACGCATAGTGAGTTTCAATGTTTCAAATAAAAAATGCAAATAATAAACCTTAAATTTAATTATCCCACGCACAACAAATGTACAATAAAAAGTGAAATGTTAAAATGCAAGCCCCTAAACCTACTTACCCCACGCACAACGAGTTGACGATAAAAAATGTAAATAATAAACCATAAAACCTTAAATCCAATAATCCTACTCACAGCAATTTACAAACGAAAATTTATGAAGTGAAAAACCATATTCTATATGAAAACCTTTTATATTTCGCGCGTTTCACGCAGTCACAAAGGCGGTCATTACGTACTGTATCATCTTGTAATAATAAAGAATCTAAACTATTTTGCTTGCTCGGCGCTGGCACTGACAGACACGCTTCTTTTGTTCGACACAGCGAGATACCGAGAACTCTCTCTCTGTCACAAAACATTTACGGTTTTTTTTTCAAAATGTCTAAAATGCCAAGTTCTCTGAAGAAAGCAAAGGAAAACCCTCCATATTATGAGCAGCGTTACAGGAAAGAATGTGAAAACGACGGCGCCTTTAAAGGTATCTTTAATATATATTAGTTAAATGCCAAATTTTCTGCAACTTTTACGTAGAAAGTAAAATATACGTGTTTTTCTTAATAAAGGTTGGCTGACAAAAGCGCCTGAAAATCCTGACATTAAGGAAGCTTATTGTAAAGTTTGCCACGCGTATTTAGCTGCACAATATAAAAATTTATTGGATCACGCTAAATCTAAAAATCATGAGGCGGCGATTAAAAGAGATAAAGAGGTCATCTCGTTACTGAAAATCGACAAATTTGCAAAGCCTGCATTAACTGAAGCTCGAAAAGTCGCTGAATTAAAATTGTCTTTTTTTACTGCTGAACACACTTCTATCAGAACGATAGATCATTTGTCAACTGTAATTAAAAGCTTGGACCCTCAGTCACATGTTTTGCGAGAAATTCAACTTCATCGCACTAAGTGTACAGCTTTAATCAAGAATAATCTTTCTCCCTCCATACTGAAAGAATTACTAAATGATATAGGAGACTCGTTTTTCTCTCTAATTGTTGACGAATCAATGGCGATAGACAATAAAAAACTGTTGTGTTTAGTTATAAGGTATTTTAGTAGAAACAAAGGAAGAATCATAACTACGTTTTACCGATTAATTGAAATGAAATCAGGAACGTCTGATGCAATTGTAGATGCCATTTTAACGCAGTTAAAAGAAGATAACTTGAGTATTGACAAATTTTTAGGTTTAGGTGTCGATGGCGCGAGTGTAAATGTCGGTATAAATCACTCCGTGACAACGCTGCTACATGAAGTGAATCCACGCATCATTATTGTAAAATGTATATGTCACTCCTTACATTTAGCAGCTGAGAAATCATGCGAATGTCTTCCTCGGCATCTTGACTATATGATAAGAGAAACGCATAATTGGTTTAGCCATAGCACGAAACGTCAGCTCGAATATAAAGATTTATACCAGCTTATCAATGGCACAGATAAAGGACAAAAAAAATTGTTAGACTAAGCGACACTAGATGGTTAGTAAGGGAGCAATCTATTTTTATAGTTCTAATGCAGTGGGATTCTCTAAAGCTTCTCTTTCAATTGGCAGAAAGCAAAGAAAAATGCTATGTGGCGTTACAATTAGCAGCTATGTATAAAACCGACGAGAATAAATTATACTTAACGTTCATCCATAGCATTTTAAAACCGGTGATTGAATTAAATAAACACTTTCAATCTGATAAAGCTGACCAAATACAACTTTTTCGAGAGTTGAATGATCTATTTTATTCTATTTTGCAAAAAATGGTAGTTCCGGCTCAATTGGAAAGAGTAAGTCATTCTAAAATTCACAGCTTTGATTTTTCAAAATTCTGAATGCCTTATGATTGCATAAATTTTGGCTATGAATTCAACAAAATGATTGGACTTCTCGACAAAGAAACTGTAAATTATATAAAAATCAGATGTAGAGAGTTTTTAATTGAACTTGCTCGTGAATTACAACAAAGAATGCCTGATAATATACATATTCTTGAAAAAATATCAATCTTTTCGCAAGAAAATGCATTCAAACAAATTAAGCCAGATATTTTAGAAATAGCGGAACATTTTCAACATGTTTGTGGCGATGTCGATGAGACTATCAGACAGTGGAATTTGTTACACAGAGTTGAAGTAAATCCCCAAGAAAATGTCGTCGACTACTGGGTGGAAATTTCTAAAATTAAAAATGCTGACGGACATAGCAAATTTAAAAACATTTGTTATTTAGCGCTCGCATTATTCAGTTTACCATTGTCAAATGCATTAGTAGAAAGGGTATTTTCTATTGTAAATATTATTAAAGATAAGCTTAGGAATAAGTTAGAAGTAATTATGGTCGAAGCAATTTTACACGTGCGATGTACATCCCAAATAGATTGTACAAATTGTATTCCCACTGCTGCTATGTTAAAATTATTTAACTCCGAAGAACTTTATAAGAAAGTAAGTGAAACTGATGTAAATGTGTTAGATATGTTTCCAGTAGAGTAAGTTTGGTGTAATTCGAGTTTTTAATTTTTTATTTGTTCATTACATGATACGACATTTCAAATATTTACGAGCTGTATAAAATATTGTACTTATATTATATTTAATATTTATTAAGGTTTACCGCCGTCCAAGAATTAATAAAAGTTATTAAATCGCAAATTATTTTATCTTTGTTGTTTGACTTATTCAGCAATTATCACGGTCTAATATTTACATTTATCATTGACAACTGATTATGCGTGGGGTAGTTGAATTTAGGATTTGTTGATTTATTTTTCATTTGAAACTCACTGTGCGTGAGGTAAGTGAGTTTAAGGGCTTACGGTTTAACATTTAAGTTTTCTTTATTGTTTATTTGCTGTGCATAGGGTAATTGAATTTAAGAACTTAAGATTTGGCTTTTAATTTTTTATTTTCAATTAGTTTTGCGTGGGGTAGGATTAAGGTTTAGTGGCTTAAGGTTTGGCATTAAAGGATTCTTTTTGAAGTCCTTATGCGTGCGGTAATTGAGTTTAGAGTTTATTGTGTTATATGCAAATTTTGCGGTAGCTGATTTACCTTTAGAAATCCCTTCAGATATTTTTTCCCTCTGTTTTCCCTCTAGATGTCCCAAAATCCCTCTAGATCTAGGGGGAAATCCTCTAATCTGGCAACACTGTTGCCAATGCAATGTTAAAAAGGTAAGGAAAATTTCAGCGTGGCCCTGTCTGGCGGCTGCTGCCCGTACTATACGCATAATTTCAGACAGCGCGATGGAGGGGGAAGCACGCATGAAAAGCGAGCGGCGGTGAAGAATGTGTGTATGGCCAGTGGAAGCTGGCGGGCGCGGTGACGCCGCGTTTGCAATATTCTGTTTTGGTTCGCGCCTACTCGAAAGATTTATTTATTTCTTTGAGTTTTATATTATTATTACCTTACAAAATGTTATACTAGCATTTATTATTATTATATTAAAGAGTGTTTCAAAGCTTAGTTTTTGCGATTTATGTTTTAACGCAAAAGATAAGTATGTGTTATATTTTATTGTATGAGATATAATAAAGATTATATTTATAAAATAATTCATCAACAACACGTGTTCAATGATTTACTATCAATGCAATTTTATTTCTTTATTAGTTTTATTTTATTTATTTCATACTTCAAATACGACCAGTAGAAGATTCGTTATTGCCCAAACAACTTTTTTGCAAATAATATCAGCTATTATTAATTTTTAAAGTAATATTGTAATTTTCACCGTTAACTCATATTGGTTGTCAACAAATGTTTTTATGTGTGTGTATATATATATATATATATATATATATATATATATATATATATATATATATATATATATATATATAGATATCAAATTCTAATTTTTTACACTTTAAAGTAATCACCATATACATTAAATAACGACGCGTTAACACGTTAATTATTATCTAAACTTATACAAGTGATAAACAGCACACGATGGTATTTAATTATAAAGATGTTCACAATCCTTATCAAAGTTTCTGTAGTGTCGCGAACTCCACTTGCTAATAAACAGGACAATAAACAAATGCAAGATTTTTGAAGCGCGGGAAATGGCGTTTTAACGGTCACATAACGATAACGATACATAACCGTGTAAATTTTTGCTCGCGTTTTTTGTATAAAAAAAGTTTCATTATGAAAACATTGCGATGCAATATAAAATTAATATAATATCGTCACCAACAATAAATACACGTTAATATCAGATATATTTATATATATATAGCAATATCTGATTGAAGAAAATGCTGATAATTAGAAAAATAAATGTATATATATATATATATATATATATATATATATATATATATATATATATATATATATATATATATATATGTATGAATGAGTGAGGGAAGGCCGGGTAGATCAATAAAGACACAATTTTTCGCGGGAAATAAGACAACTTGCCTCGGCGTAAAAACTCCCACGAGGCAGGGAGAAAAGCCGGGGCAAGCGAATGATTTATTTACTAAAGAGGAAATTATACATACCAAAAGAGATTCTAATATAGGAACAAAAGAAGGGAGAGAGAGAGAGAAGGTGATAACGCAAATATCCTAACGCCGCGAGGTACCAGTTACGCGCGCTCGAGAGCTCTCTTACCTTAAAAGTTAGACGGTAGAAACGTGGACAGCGCGACGTAATGTCCTGGCTGCACGTGTATGGGATGCACCTTCCTGGTCGCAGGGCGCCTCGACGTCTCGAGGGAACCGTACCTGGACCACGGGCAGACCCTTTGGCCCTGCCGCGTAGGTGATCGCCGTGTGGAAGTCGGCACGTCGAGGGGGCTCGCACGTGGCCGGACCTTCCCGATCCTCCGTCACACCGAACACACACACACACACACACACTCACGCGACGCAGACAATTTACGAAGGGAGAAGTCGACCGTCCTGATAAGGACGTACGTGCCGAGCTTCTCGTACAATATTAAATTATCCAAAATCGGGTTTGATGCGCTGCCTTGAATCACGCCAGGAAAATCGGCCGGTCTCTGCGGGAGAGAGAACGGAACTGACCCCCCACGTGCATAAGGCGCGCGAGAACCTCTGCTCTCGCGGCGCTCGCATCCGCTTGGCCGATAAGCGGCAGTGCGCGCAACTACTCGGCCGATTGTAATACGCGGTGATTGGCGAGCTACGGCGCGCAATTCAAATCCCCCCCAAAGGCCTAAATAACCCGAACACTGATATTAACGTATATTTATTGTTGGTGACGATATTATATTAATTTTATATTTCCTCGCAATGTTTTCATAATGAAACTTTTTTATACATGTGACCGTTAAAACGCCATTTCCCGCGCTTGTATAAATTCAGATAATTAACGTGTTAACGTGTCGTTATCAACCACTAGTTCGTATACCGTGTGGAAATAAAAAAAAAACGTGTCGTTATTTAATGTATATGGTGATTACTTCAAAGTGTAGAAAATTAGAACTTTTGTTTGTAGGTTATTAACTTTTATAAACCTTGTATTGTCATAACGTTATTCTTGTCGATTCCACATTTTTCTCATTAAATGTAGTCTTATTATTTGATTCTTTTTATCTCGTAATTTTTTTTATTGTTTCTTCCTTGGTAGAAATCTTATCGTGGCGCCCACATTCGCTATAACGGCCTTTATAGGCAAACTAGATAGTACTACACTGTACAAAACTCGATAAATCCACACAGATCTACATAGTTTTCTCAATAATAATATGTACGTATAAAAACGGTGAGGTTATATATTATTTATTGAACAGAACTTTTATTGTAAAAATTAATGTTAAAGAAAGTTTAACATGCAAGTTTTCAATTATAACAATAAGATCTACAGTTCTATTCATACTATTTACATATAAAAGTAGTCAGAAAGCATATCTAACTTAAAAAATGAAAATTTAGAAATAATGTTCCTTGCATATAAAAAACAGTGATCACAAAATAATGTTCTGATTGATGTAGTTGTTTCTTGAAAAGTAATATATAAATAATAATAATAGCATATGTAGGGGAAGGTGGGGCAGTACGGGCACCCTAACTTCAAAAGAATCCTGTACTTTCTATTTTGTACCAATACAAATTATTAAAAGTGCTTCTTAAAGTAGAATATCTCAAGATTTAGATACATTATTTTTTATTATAAAATATATATTGCATTGTTTTTTATAATGCAAAGTACAATACCGCTAAAACTGCCCATTTTCCCCACCCGTGGGGCACGATTGGCATGGAGGTGGGGCACGATTGGCACGGTGAATTAATGAAAAATTTATTTAAAAAAAATATTGGACGTTACTATTAAATTTGCATTTTATAGGATTGAGGATCAAAACTAAAAACCAGACCATTTCATTAACACTGACTCTTTCACCAACATCTAAGACTCCGGCGTCTCCGACTCCGAAATGTTAAGGGCGCAAAAGTAAGGTTAAGAAAATCAGCTGTTAAACTCGGCGGAAATAAATTGACGACTCACGTATGCCAATCGTGCCCCGCTAGTGGTGCCAGTCGTGCCCCATTTTAGAGTATTTTTATATGTAATATTACTTTTTTCCTAAGCATCGGAGATCATCAATCAAAAATACTATTAAAAATTTACGATTTAAACTGTAAAAGTAATTCCCTTTCGAAGCTCATATGATTTATTTGTTCTTGAGAAATAGATTAGAATTATGGAAAAAACAACGTTTTGAAGTCCTCAATTTCTAATAATTCTCATACGATTTGTATTAATTTTTTTCATTTAGGATTTGCAGAGGGAAAAAGTAAAAGCTATTTACAACATATAAAAAATACTATCATGTTAGAATATTCATTTATTTAGTGAACATTTGAATGCCCAATCCACCCGCCAAACCCATCCTGCCCCACCATCCCCTAATAGATTTTTATTTTACTCTAAGATGCTTTAAGATGTATGAGGAGCGACATTAACGTGAGATGGCAGCACAGCGCAGTTCTATTCTTTAAGCTTTGATAATTGATTACTTGTCCACCCCAAGATGGACTACTTACTACATAGTAATCTCGAAGAATGAGATTCGAAGTATAATAATCATACGAGGGTAGTTCAATAAGTCTTTAGAATAAAGTATAAAAACAATTTTTTTTGGGTAAATTTTTTTTTATTTTTCAACATAATCTCCTTGGAGCTCTATACACTTGGTCAATCGCTTTTTAAGTTTTTTTAATCCTTCAGAAAAGTGCGTTTTCGGAAGTTCCTCAAAATAAGCACTTGCAGAGGCAATGACGTCTTCGTTGTCCGTAAATCTCTGTCCACCGAGCCATTTTTTCAAGTTTGGAAATAAGAAAAAGTCACTGGGGGCTAAATCTGGTGAATACGGTGGGTGTTCGACCAATTCGAATTTTAGTTCTTCAATTTTAGCCATTGAAACGAAGCATGTGTGAACTCGGGGGTTGTCGTGATGAAAGAGAATTTTTTTTCTCGCCAAATGTGGTCGTTTTTTTTTAATTTCTTCTTTCAGCTGCTCTAATAATGATGCACAATACTCACCAGTAATTGTTTTACCCTTTTCCAAGTAGTCAATAAGTATAATTCCACGTGCATCCCAAAAAACTGTAGCCATAACCTTACCAGCTGACTTTACGGTCTTTGCCTTCTTTGGAGCTGGTTCGCCTGTGGAAATCCACTGTTTGGATTGTTCCTTTGTCTCAGGAGTGTAGTGGTGTATCCATGTTTCATCCACAGTCACAAATCGACGAAAAAATTCCTCAGGATTCCGACTTACGCGCGCCAAAAGAGCCTCAGAGGCGACCACTCTATTGCGTTTATTCTCAGCTGAGAGCAAACGCGGCACCCATCTTGCCGATAGCTTTTTCATGCCTAATTTTTCATGTAGAATTGAAACAACTGCACCTATAGATATCCTTGTGGCCTCAGCTAACTCACGCACTTTTAATCTTCTATCCTTCAACACCATATCGTGGATTTTATTGATGATTTCGGGAGTAGTTGGTTCTACGGGCCTTCCTGAACGTGGTTCGTCACTTATTGATGTACGACCACGCTTAAATTCATTTACCCAGTTATAAACCGTTGCTAAGGCAGGGGCAGATGTGCCATGAACTGAGTCCAATTCATTTTTTATCTCATATGGAGTTAAACCCTTTAAATGAAAATGTTTAATTACCGCTCTGAACTCGTTTTTTTCCATTTTTCTTAACAAGCAATTTTTTTTTTCAATTGGTTATAAAAACACGAAAACTCAGAAGATGTGGACTGTGACTGCACCATATATCTAGTCGGGAGTGGTGCTGACTGAAAACAGATGATTTGGAGCGATTCCCGCGCCATCTGTTGGTCATTCTAAAGACTTATTGAACTACCCTCGTATTTCGTAACATTATATTTTAGTAACGCACAATTTAAATAGTATTCAATATATTTTGTAACGGACAGGGAATATACGCAATACGTGGGGTTCGTCGCGTGTTTTACTCAGCACAGTTAAGTGTCGAGTCTCGATGAGGTTGGGACGTTCGAAAGAAGAAGACAAGAGTTGACGGGGGTTTATTCGGCAACTAGAAGAGAGAGATGTCTGTCCGCACCTAAAGCTAGATGCTCGCTCGATGGTCTCGCTCCAACTCACTCGTTCGAAGGTCAGGCCTTGACTGCCTGTGCGCGTCTCTCCCAGAGATGCACTTTTCTCAAGCAAAAAAACTCGCGCCATATAAGGATTCATCCTCGTCAGCATGTATAGGCAATCACCTGAAGCTTACTTTTTATGCTCGCACTATTATCGATTTATTTTGAAGAAATCAGTAAAAGAACATTGTTTTTTTATATCTCTTTCGTTTTAAAATAAACGTGTCAAATTATTGAATAATCGTTTAATTTTAAAAGGTGTATAATATATTGAACATTTGAAAATACAAAGATACAATTTTAACCAATAAAAGTTGCAATTTGAATAAATAAGTAAAATAAAATGATTATTAAAACGTATTTACAATTTTTTTTAAGATCTACAACTTTTACATTTAACATTTTTGTTAAAAATGCTTAGATTTTGAGTTATACGTAAAAAGCCGATTTTTTAAGCCATTTTGTGTATTAAAATTCGTTTTTGGCGTTTATCTTACTTTTCAAACATTTTAAGCATATAGTTTCAATACAAAAAGTTGTATTTTTTTATGATCTACAACTTTTACATTTAACATTTTTGTTAAGAATGCTTAGATTTCAAGTTATAGCCAAAAATCTGTTTTTAGCGATTTTTAAAATAGGCCGCATTCTACATATATGTTCGGGATCGGGAGTTCAGACTCAAATAGTTGAAGTCTCGCAGAGATAATCGTGTTACAGGAAAATTTTTATTAGAAATATATGCAAAAAATCGAACAAATAGAGCCCGCATTTAAAAACTATTTAGAGAATCGGAATAAAAAAAATAGTATTTTATATTGCTTGAGAGTAGAGCTCCTATAAAATTTCAGCCGGATTGGTTGAAAATTGCGTGAGATATGCAATGTCACACATTTTTCGATGGCACAACTATAAGGCACTTCCGTGTACGCGGTCGTGCCTAAAAATGAAACTCGAATTTTTATCGATATTTTCTTTTTAATTTACTTAGTAAAGTGAATTATGTTAATTATGTTTCTAATATTAAGCTTAGATAATATTACATACATATGGGTGGTTCCATGTCAAGTGAGCATGAATAATTTCAGACCCTATGGTGTTATATGTCAAGGGCAATTGAAGTTTGAAAAATACGTTTTCTTTAATATTTTGAGATTTTGCCAACATTGCTTGATTTTTAAATCAAAAACTAGAGAATTTTGAGAAAAAAGTGTAGGAACATTTTTTGATCAAAATAAGGTAAGAAATATAAAAGAGAAATTATTAGAGCCTATTGTGGTATTAAGATTCTAGAAAAACGCCACATTTTCAAAATAAAAAGTCTTAAAATTTAGTTTTTCATATTTCCTTTAATTCTAGACTAGTTAGAATATGGTCTCTAGCTTAATATAATTTTTGCAGAATTTTTAAATAGCGCACATTTTTTCAGTTTTAAGGTGATGGCGAGAAAAATAGTATACGCACATTCGAGGTAAAATGGCGACCCCATAGCACGTGTAAATTCTTTACCTCCCTAGGTGCGTAACATACTGCTAAGGCGTGCGTTATAGGAATTTTCATTACATCACGCTATCGAGTGCGTTATAGGAAATAACATCCGTAGTGTCTTTTGACCATTTAGCATACACAAATCCCCGACCCAATGTATGTCATATTCCCAACACTTATGATAAAAAATAGTGTGTGAAACTCGTTCGATGTAGTGTCCAATAGCGTCACTTGGGCGACATGTCGCAACCGCTACGCTCGTGCGCTATTGGTCACTACATTTAACTCGTTACACAATGTACTATTACCGCCCTAGGGCGATACAGGATTTTTTATCATACGTGCTTGTAATATGCCTCATACCGTAACGTAACGCTGTCGAGTGTGTTATGGAAATAACGCCCGTAGTGTGTTATTGACCATTTACCGTATGCAAAACCGTCACGGAATATGTAAGTTTTCCAGCACGTATGATGATATATGAAAAAACCTTTACCCTCCGCTCGAGCCGCCCGTACTAAAGTACGGAAGCCTGAACGGTCCACGTTCCCACGCGGTGCTAGTGGCGTTACTCATGGCACATGTGGCTTGTATAGGAACTAAATCGTAGGGAATTAGAGATTATCTTCACGGAATGCATTTGCAGGTAATTCTATTTTTATAATAAAATAAAACTAAATATAATATATAAAGTTTTTTAATTCAATATAGCATTTCATCAAATATTAAAATTAATTTTATTATACGGAAAAAAAGAAAAGAAAGTATGATAGCGTTGTAATGGACATCATTAAGCGAAATAAAAATAAAGCTTCAACTAGTGCAGAAATTGATGAGGTATTTTTTATAAATAATGGCCAAGTAATCAGTATATTGTATGAAATATTTTTTTAATATATATTGACATCATGTACGTAAAATTTGTAAAAATAATATTGATAAAAGTACTTAGTTGTAATATTGATCGTGTTTCATCGAAGTTTTAGAGTAATACCGTCCATTTTCAAAGGTTTTCCACCCAAAGTAAATTTCTTTCATAATAGAACAATGTGTGTATATATATATTTGAAGGATCAGACACATTGTTCTATTATGAAAGAAATTTACGTTGGGTGGAAAAACTTTCAAAATGGACGGTATTACTCTAAAACTTTTTTTTAGAGTAAGACCGTCCATTTTCATACTCTAAAAATACTGGAGGTTCCAAAAGAATATTAATAGATTCCGGCGGCTCAGTCGGTAGAGTGTCGGATTCCCACGCCGGTGACCCGGGTTCGAATCCTAGTCTCTGCCGATTGATACAAGCACCTCTGTAAAAATTACATGTGCTTTGTTTACAAACACACCGCAGACCCCCGTCGTCGATTAGCACCACATGGAAGCACAAACATGGCGACGTTAAATAATAATAAAAAAAAAAAAAAAAATAGATTCCAATATAAAGTATTCGTACGATAATATAGCTCATTTGTGTGTAGCTAAGATGAAGGATGGTTTTAATGACTTACTTCGATGAAACACGATCAATATTACAACTAGGTACTTTTACCAATATTATTTTTATAAATTTTACGAATAATGTTGATGAAAATTGCAACTTGGAAATTTGCACACAAAATAAAAATGAAAAATAACCAGTATAGGTTGTATTTGTTTACTAAATCAATAAAAAGTATAACACCAAGTAATCTACTAAATATTACGACTTCAAAAGTTTTAAGAATGAATAATAATTCAAATATAAAAAACAGTGAAAAAAACTGAATAAGTGCTCAAAATTAAGAGAGATTAACAATAAAACAAACAGGATGGAACATATGCCAGAAAAGAAATAAATTTCAATGGTTAAACGTAATCACAATAAAATAAAAAGTACAAGTAGTATTGCAACTAGTGCAATCTTAAGTAAAGACACTGGCAGCACACAACAAAGTATTAATAACAAGATTATAAAGAAAATCACCGAGATAGAAAGCACGCCAGAAAATAAGTCAATTATTAAACCTAGTTACAACCAAAGTGTAAGTGCAAGTAGTACTGGAGCTAGTCAAGTTTACAGTCTACAGACTAACAGTTTACAACCAAATAATGATCAAAACATGATTTGTGAAAATTCATCTTTGTCAAATATAAATATAAATAATGTAGAAATTGTGGATAGTGATGAAATTAAATTTATTTATAGTTTTCTAATAGGAGAAGGTGGTTATGGCATCATCAGAAAGACCATTTGGCGACACACTGAGGTCGCAGTTAAACAGTTCGTATAATTTTTTATTCAAAATACGCCTACAGAGAAATTGTAGTTATGACTAAGATTCGCCATCCAATTGTCATTATGATTATGGCTTATTCAATAGACTTCTCACACTGTCACATGATTATGGAGTATTTTAAGGAAAGTGTAAATTTAGGACAATTTATATTTAACAAGAAAGTAGCTGATAGATTTAATACATCTGAAAGTGACCAATTTCAAATATCCAAAAAGATATGTATTGCTATAGCCTTTTTGCATGATTCGAAACCACAAATGGTTCTCGAAGACATAAAACCAGAAAATATATTAATAAATAAAGAATTGACAGTTAAAGTGTGCAATCTTGGACTTAGTAGACTAAGAGATATGCCATCAGCTTTGATGACTACAGTAGGTAGTCGAACTAGAGGTACTCCAATGTATATGAGTCCTGCACTTTTACTTAGAAACAAATCTGGTACTGCTGAATCAGACGTATGGGCTCTAGGCTGTGTTTTAAAGGAATTATTTACAAAAGAATTAACCTGGTCAAAGCCTCATGAATCCGACATCATGGAGGGTTTTCGCAATAACAAGAAACCAAATCTGAGTAAAATGCCAGAGTGCCTTAAAAAATCTTTGAATCAGTGTTTTGATTACGAGCCAAATATAAGTCACGTTCTCATGAATTATTGCATGCTGTAAACAATTATTTTGTTACAGATTAATATTTATAAGTCAATAAGCGTTTAAATATTTCTATTATAGTAAAACACGGAAAATATCATGTGCAAATGAATAAAAATCTTGTTATTCGTTAAGTATTAATTGAGAAAAAAGTATTTAACACTTATGTAGTAGTCAAAGCTCTAAGTTAACATAGAAAATAACATGTTAAAAATAACATAGTTTTATTACAGTGTATTGATTGCATTGTTATGACTGATACTAGCTAACAATAAAAAATATTTAAAAAATATTTTTAGTTAAAGAGGTGAAAAGTCGTATACAGTATATTTATTACAAGACAAAAAATGTATTACATTCTATTAGATTATTACATGTTGTATAAGATTAGTTTAATACAGCCTGGGATTAGTATTTTTAAGTAATTAAGCGTTTAACTTTTTGTAATCCACATTAAATCATAACAATCATGCAAAATAACAAGTGAAAATATAAACAATATTGTTATTTACTAGTATTATGAATGACTGTTACGACTTCGTTTAGATCTTTAAAATTAATTCGCTTATGAAAATTTAAAATAAACATTTTTTTCAATATCATTTGATGTATGTTAAAAATTGTGTATTAAAATTATTGCTTTTGTTCATTTGCAATATTAATTAAAGATTATTATAATAAAAACAATAATAAAGTAAACGTTTTTATTTTATTGCAAGAATTTGTTCAATAAGTATAAGTAAGTATAACATTTATTTAATAAGTACAAATAATGAAGTTGAAGTTTGCACTGTTGCATTGCAACAAATTTCGTAAATTCGTAAGTCGTTCCAAAGTCCATTCAAAACGCCTTTAATGTATTAAATATCGTTGGAAAACATGTTTGCAACATGAATACATAAATTTACAACCCTTGAACTACCCCTAACTAGGGGTTGAAAATATTCAGAAATTGCACGTGCCTTCCTCGATTTTTTACGCGTATGCTTATGCGAGTCACGAACTTTTCTCTGCGGATTATTGTTAAACAACCCAAAATGCACTCCCATGAATTTTTTTGGAAAGTTCGGAGGAAAGGAACACTTTCAAAATGGCCGCCGAAATTTTGTTGCACGTGTCATTTATTCTTTCTTGATTTTTTAGGCGTGTGCTTATGAGAGTCACGAACTTTTCTCTGCGGATTATTGTTAATCAACCCAAAATACAATCCCATGAATTTTTTTGGAAAGTTCGGAGGAAAGGAATACTTTCAAAATGGCCGCCGTAAGTTTGTTGCACCTATCATTTATACTTTCTTGATTTTTTAGGAGTGTGCTTATGAGAGTCACGAACTTTTCTCTACGGATTATTGTTAATCAACCCAAAATACAATCCCATGAATTTTTTTGGAAAGTTCGGAGGAAAGGAACACTTTCAAAATGACGGTTGTGAGTTTGTTGCACGTGTCATTTATTCTTTCTTGATTTTTTAGGCGCGTGCTTATGAGAGTCACGAACTTTTCTCTGCGGATTATGGTTAATCAACCCAAAATACAATCCCATGAATTTTTTTGGAAAGTTCGGAGGAAAAGAACACTTTCAAAATGGCCGCCGTAAGTTTGTTGCACCTATCATTTATACTTTCTTGATTTTTTAGGAGTGTGCTTATGAGAGTCACGAACTTTTCTCTACGGATTATTGTTAAACAACACAAAATGCACTCCCATGAATTTTTTTGTAAAGATTGGAGGAGAGGAACACTTTCAAAATGGCGGTTGTGAGTTTGTTGCACGTGTTTTATAGCCTTCCTCGATTTTTTACGCGTATGCTTATGCGAGTCACGAACTTTTCTCTGTGGATTATTGTTAAACAACCCAAAATGCACTCCCATGAATTTTTTTGGAAAGTTCGGAGGAAAGGAACAGTTTCAAAATGGCGGTTGTGAGTTTGTTGCACGTGTCATTTATTCTTTCTTGATTTTTTAGGAGTGTGCTTATGACAGTCACGAACTTTTCTCTACGGATTATTGTTAAACAACCTAAAGTACACTCCCATGAATTTTTTTGGAAAGTTCGGAGGAAAGGAACAGTTTCAAAATGGCGGTTGTGAGTTTGTTGCACGTGTCATTTATTCTTTCTTGATTTTTTAGGCGCGTGCTTATGAGAGTCACGAACTTTTCTCTGCGGATTATGTTTAATCAACCCAAAATACAATCCCATGAATTTTTTTGGAAAGTTCGGAGGAAAAGAACACTTTCAAAATGGACGCCGTAAGTTTGTTGCACCTATCATTTATACTTTCTTGATTTTTTAGGAGTGTGCTTCTGAGAGTCATGAACTTTTCTCTACGGATTATTGTTAATCAACCCAAAATACAATCCCATGAATTTTTTTGGAAAGTTCGGAGGAAAGGAACACTTTAAAAATGGCCGCCGTAAGTTTGTTGCACCTATCATTTATACTTTCTTGATTTTTTAGGAGTGTGCTTATGAGAGTCATGAACTTTTCTCTACGGATTATTGTTAATCAACCCAAAATACAATCCCATGAATTTTTTTGGAAAGTTCGGAGGAAAGGAACACTTTCAAAATGGCGGTTGTGAGTTTGTTGCACGTGTCATTTATTCTTTCTTGATTTTTTCGGCGCGTGCTTATAAGAGTCACGAACTTTTCTCTGCGGATTATGGTTAATCAACCCAAAATACAATCCCATGAATTTTTTTGGAAAGTTCGGAGGAAAGGAACACTTCCAAAATGGACGCCGTAAGTTTGTTGCACCTATCATTTACACTTTCTTGATTTTTTAGGAGTGTGCTTATGAGAGTCACGAACTTTTCTCTACGGATTATTGTTAAACAACCCAAAATACACTCCCATGAATTTTTTTGTAAAGATTGGAGAAGAGGAACAGTTTCAAAATGGCGGTTGTGAGTTTGTTGCACGAGTTCTATAGCCTTCCTCGATTTTTTACGCGTGTGCTTATGAGAGTCACGAACTTTTCTCTGCGGATTATTGTTAAACAACCCAAAATGCACTCCCATGAATTTTTTTAGAAAGTTCGGAGGAAACGAACACTTTCAAAATGGCCGCCGTAAGTTTGTTGCACCTATCATTTATTCTTTCTTGATTGTTTAGGCGTGTGCTTATGAGAGTCACGAACTTTTCTCTGCGGATTATTGTTAATCAACCCAAAATACAATCCCATGAATTTTTTTGGAAAGTTCGGAGGAAAGGAACACTTTCAAAATGGCCGCCGTAAGTTTGTTGCACCTATCATTTATACTTTCTTGATTTTTTAGGAGTGTGCTTATGAGAGTCACGAACTTTTCTCTACGGATTATTGTTAATCAACCCAAAATACAATCCCATGAATTTTTTTGGAAAGTTCGGAGGAAAGGAACACTTTCAAAATGGCGGTTGTGAGTTTGTTGCACGTGTTATTTATTCTTTCTTGATTTTTTAGGCGCGTGCTTATGAGAGTCACGAACTTTTCCCTACGGATTATTGTTAAACAACCCAAAATGCACTCCCATGAATTTTTTTGTAAATATTGGAGGAGAGGAACAGTTTCAAAATGGCGGTTGTGAGTTTGTTGCACGAGTTCTATAGCCTTCCTCGATTTTTTACGCGTGTGCTTATGAGAGTCACGAACTTTTCTCTGCGGATTATTGTTAATCAACCCAAAATACAATCCCATGAAATTTTTTGGAAAGTTCGGAGGAAAGGAACACTTTCAAAATGGCCGCCGTAAGTTTGTTGCACCTATCATTTATACTTTCTTGATTTTTTAGGAGTGTGCTTATGAGAGTCACGAACTTTTCTCTACGGATTATTGTTAAACAACCCAAAATGCACTCCCATGAATTTTTTTGTTAATATTGGAGGAGAGGAACACTTTCAAAATGGCGGTTGTCAGTTTGTTGCACGTGTTTTTTTGCCTTTCTCGATTTTTTACGCGTATGCTTATGTGAGTCACGAACTTTTCTCTGCGGATTATTATTAATCAACCCAAAATACAATCCCTTGAATTTTTTTGGAAAGTTCGGAGGAAAGGAACACTTTCAAAATGGCCGCCGTAAGTTTGTTGCACCTATCATTTATTCTTTCTTGATTTTTTATGAGTGTGCTTATTAGAGTCACGAACTTTTCTCTACGGATTATTGTTAAACACCCTAAAGTACACTCCCATGAATTTTTTTGTAAAGATTGGAGGAGAGGAACAGTTTCAAAATGGCGGTTGTGAGTTTGTTGCACGAGTTCTATAGCCTTCCTCGATTTTTTACGCGTGTGCTTATGAGAGTCACGAACTTTTCTCTGCGGATTATTGTTAATCAACCCAAAATACAATCCTATGAATTTTTTTGGAAAGTTCGGAGGAAAGGAACACTTTCAAAATGGCCGCCGTAAGTTTGTTGCACCTATCATTTATACTTTCTTGATTTTTTAGGAGTGTGCTTATGAGAGTCACGAACTTTTCTCTACGGATTATTGTTAATCAACCCAAAATGCACTCCCGTGAATTTTTTTGTAAAGATTGGAGGAGAGGAACACTTTCAAAATGGCCGCCGTAAGTTTGTTGCACCTATCATTTATTCTTTCTTGATTTTTTATGAGTGTGCTTATTAGAGTCACGAACTTTTCTCTACGGATTATTGTTAAACACCCTAAAGTGCACTCCCATGAATTTTTTTGTAAAGATTGGAGGAGAGGAACAGTTTCAAAATGGCGGTTGTGAGTTTGTTGCACGAGTTCTATAGCCTTCCTCGATTTTTTACGCGTGTGCTTATGAGAGTCACGAACTTTTCTCTGCGGATTATTGTTAATCAACCCAAAATACAATCCTATGAATTTTTTTGGAAAGTTCGGAGGAAAGGAACACTTTCAAAATGGCCGCCGTAAGTTTGTTGCACCTATCATTTATACTTTCTTGATTTTTTAGGAGTGTGCTTATGAGAGTCACGAACTTTTCTCTACGGATTATTGTTAATCAACCCAAAATACAATCCCATGAATTTTTTTGGAAAGTTCGGAGGAAAGGAACACTTTCAAGATGGCGGTTGTGAGTTTGTTGCACGTGTCATTTATTCTTTCTTGATGTTTTAGGCGCGTGCTTATGAGAGTCACGAACTTTTCTCTACGGATTATTGTTAAATTACCCAAAATGCACTCCCATGAATTTTTTTGTAAAGATTGGAGGAGAGGAACACTTTCAAAATGGACGCCGTAAGTTTGTTGCACCTATCATTTATACTTTCTTGATTTTTTAGGAGTGTGCTTATGAGAGTCACGAACTTTTCTCTACGGATTATTGTTAATCAACCCAAAATACAATCCCATGAATTTTTTTGTAAAGATTGGAGGAGAGGAACACTTTCAAAATGGCGGTTGTGAGTTTGTTGCACGTGTCATTTATTCTCTCTTGAAAAGCAAACCTCAATTTTCGCGGTCCGAAGTTTTCTCGAAAAGGAAAGAATCTTAGATACTTTTTACGGTATCAAAATATTCCTTATTTAAATACCAATTGGGGCCAACTTTTAGTTTTTTAATTAATAAACTACAATTTGAATAAATAACAAAAACGTGATTATAGACAAGGACAGTAGATATACGGACTCCTCTTAACCTCTTGTGGTTTAGTGGCTATTATAATAGCCACCTCTTTCGTCTAAGATTTTTATGTATAAACATTTTATTTATAGGTGTATATAAATGATTTTACATTCTTTTATTAGCTAAGAGGTTTATCTATAATACTAATTATAAAAATTGATATTTTATTTATTGTTAAATAGTTATAAATAAAATAAAAAATAAGTAACGAAAAAAGCTATTTTTTTTAAGAAAAAAATGTGGACCTTAAAGGGTTAAAGGAGGAAAATAGTCCGATAACCGTTATTACAAAATAATATTATTGAGAATAAGAAGTCATTAAAAGGGGGAATTTTAATTTAAACGCTAAAAAACATCAATTTCCGTTTTCAGCGTAGTAATTAAGGTTTCAACCTTAACTTACTTATAACAAATAATTTTAGCATTTTGCTTTCTCCTAAAGGAAACTTTGTAATACTAAAAAAAATGTTTCCAAATATCATATTAGAAACGTATTTTGGGCCAATTGAAATCAAAATACAACTGTCTCTTAGAAAATGACCGTATGAATGTACGTGTGCGTATATTTTTTGTTTTTTCGCACGAAAGCGGCTGATAAATAATATTTTTGATTGATCAATGTTTTTGTTTTTTTTAACCTTTCGATTTTTGGGTTTTAGTTTCTCAGATTTTTATGGGATAAAATTAATATAATCCATTCGGATAGAATGTATTTCAATGCAATGCATTTTACAGGGTAATTTTTTTATCAACGAACGCTTTTTTCGCCTTTTGATGAATGTTTGAAATAAAAGTAATTTTTGTGATTTATGGATTCGTGTTTGTTTTATATCGATTTTTACTTTTTATGATTACTTTTAAAAACAAAAATTGGGTCGCTTATTTCTTAGGAATTACACGGTAATCTTATCCAATCAAACCTAATTTTTAGCGTATTTTTATGAAGGTTTAAAATAAAAAAGAACTTTTAAGGATTATCGATTCGTTTTTATTTTATAACCTTTTATTTCATTTTTATAATATTAATTTTGTAATCCGTTACAATTCAAGTCAAAGTAATCGCTTGCGTGAGCAGTCGTCGGAAGAGTCGAAGAGGTTGGGTTTATCGCGCATGCGTATTACACGCACAGCTGTGCTTGTAAACAACGATATAGAACGGCAGCAGGCCAGCTCGACCGATCGAGATGAATCGGTCCCATGGGTAGCGCTCATTTACTTTCGTAAGGTAGTCCAAACTAGGACTATTATTCCGGTGCTTACTTAGATCACCTCCCTAAACTTGGCATGGACATTTTCTATTTAGGTTATATAAACTAATAGATAATTTGCCGTAATTTATCCGTAAATTATCCGTGAAGACGAAAAATTTGCCGCGGATTTATTTTTAAAAATAATCGGGTACCCTGCTAACTTTAGAAAAAGTTAGCAGGGTACCCCCTTAAAACTACCAAGCAAGCATCCCTCGTCATTGGGACAGGGCTTAAAATTTGCCGCTTTTTTGCCGTAAAACAACCCTGCACTAAGATTTAGACGAAAATTTTTTTAAGCGCTCATAAGCGCCAGTATACTCTAACTCAACATGAAGTTGGCAGGGTACCCACGTAAAATACACTAGATTAGATCCTAGACTACTGGGTTACGGCTCACAATTTGCCGTAAATTATCCGCGTAAATTATCCGTACAGGCAACGAAATTGCCGTGGATTTATTTTTAAAAATAACCGGGTACCCTGCTAACTTAGGGTTAAGTTGGCAAGGTACCCACTTAAAACTACCAAGGAAGCATTTCACATCATTGGGACAGGGTTTCAAATTTGCCGCTTTTTTGCCGTAAAGCCAGCCTGCACTCAGATTTACTTAAAACATTTTTTACCGCGCATAAGAGCCAGAATTTTCCAGCTCAAGAACAAGTTGGCAGGATACCCCCGTAAAATCCACTAAACTTCATCCTAAACTATTGGGTAAGTGCGCAAAATTTGCCGTAAATAATCCGTAAATTATCCGTCGAGGCACAAAATTTGCCGCGGATGTATTTTTAAAAATAACCGGATACCTGTTAACTTTTCAAGAAGTTAGCAAGGTACCCCCTTAAAATGACCAAGGAAGCCATTCCACGTCATTGGTACAGGGCTTACATTTTGCCGCTTTTTTGCCGTAAAACAACCCGGCTCTGAGATTTCCTCGAAAAATTTTGTACCGCTCTTAAGCGCCAGAATTTTCCAACTCAAGATGAAGTTGGCAGGGTACCCCCTTAGAATTCTCTAAACTGCATCCTAAACTATTTGGTGAGGGCTGAAAATTTACCGTAAATTATCCGTAAATTATCCGTCGAAGCGAAAAATTTGCCACGGGTTTATTTTTAAAGTAAACGGGTCTCTGCTAATTTTGGAAAAAGTTAGCAAGGTACCCTCCCTAAAACTATCAACGAAGTTTACCACGTCATTTGGACATAGGGCTTACATTTTGCCGCTTTTTTGCCGTAAAACAAACTTACTCTCAGATTTGCTCGAAGAATTTTGTACTGCTCTTGAGCGCCAGAATTTTTCAACTCAAAATGAAGATGGCAGGGTACCCCCTTAGAATCCACAAAAGTCCATTCTAAACTGTTAGGTAAGGGCTCAAAATTTGCCGTAAATAATCCGTAAATTATCCGTCGAGGCGAAAAAATTGCCGCAGATTTATTTAAAAAAATTACCGGGTCCCTGCTAACTTTGGAAAAAGTTAGCAGAGACCCAGTTAGTTTTAAAAATAAATCCGCGGCAAATTTCACGTCTCGACGGATAATTTACGGATTATTTACGGCAAATTTTGAGCCCCTACACAATAGCATAGGATCTAGTCTATTCGATTGTACGGGAGTACCCTGCCAAATTCATGTTGAATTGGAAAATTCTGGCGCTTATGCGCGGTAAAAGACGTTTCAAGTAACTCTTAGTGCAGGGGGTCTTTACGGCAAAAAAGCGGTAATATTTAAGACCTGTCGCAATAACGTGGAATACTTCCTTGATAGTTTATGAGGGGTAAGTGGCTAACTTTTTCCAAAGTTAGCAGGGACCCGGTTAGTTTTTAAAATAAATCCGCGGCAAATTCTTCGCTTCGACGGATAATTTACGAATTATTTACGGCAAATTTTGAGCCCCTACTCAATAGTGTAGGATCTAGTCTAGTGGATTTTACGGGAGTACCCTGCTAACTTTATCTTGAGTTAGAGAATTCTGGCGCTTATGAGCGCTTAAAAAAATTTTCGTCTAAATCTGAGTGCAGGGTTGTTTTACGGCAAAAAAGCGGCAAATTTTAAGCCCTGTCCCAATGACGTGGAATGCTTTCTTGGTAGTTTTAAGGGGGTACCCTGCTAACTTTTTCTAAAGTTAGCAGGGTACCCGATTATTTTTAAAAATAAATCCGTGGCAAATGTTTCGACTTACAATACTATTCGTTTTATAATAAATTGATTCGTTTTATAATAAATGAATACATCTAGTGTTTTTTTTTTTTTTTCAAAAAATACAGAAATTGTAATTACAAAATAAACAAAATATTTATTTACATATTTTTCATTTGATTTACATAAGGTACATACATACAGTAGAATGTATATTCTACCTAGATTTACATAACATTACGTAGCGGAATGAAAAGGGATAAGGTGCAGCCCGTTTTTCAGGGTCAAAAAGTCAAAAAGACCACGATCAAGAGTGAAATAAAATACTATATATAACACGGAGCGAAAGAAGATTTTTCCCTCAGGTGGTTACTGCCATCGCGAGAAGATTTTTCCAGAGGGTGATTACTGCCCTTGCTTCACTCGTGCCTTAAACGCACCATCGGGAAAAATCTTCTCGCTTTGGCAGTAAACCCACCCACGGGAAAAATCTGCTACTGTCGCCCCTCGTTGCATAATGTACTATTATATCATATTCTGATAGATTATAGCATACTTCCTTTGTAAACTTTTCGAATTTTTGCAATACAACCAAAATTAAAAAAGATATAGCACTTCGAAAACCCTCATGTCGCCATGGTTCATATGCGGCGCCTTTGAAATCGCATGAATCTTGACGTTATAAAGAAATTGTCGATAGCTGTAACTTTTCTAAATCTGGTTTATTTTGCAAAATTCAAACAAATTGATGAATCGGCTCAAGTTCTCTATCGAAATCATCGATACCGCCGCAGATAAAAAATGAAAAACTAAATTGTTCTATATAAAATTAATTACAAAATTTAGCATGAAAACAAAATCATTTAATATTCATTACGATATAAAGTAGTTTATTCCCGACTCTACCGTAATAGACACTTTATTGACCTGAAAAACGGAACAGAAATAGCATATGATTCCCGCAAATTTACTTTTTCCCGTAAATGCATTTTTTTAAATTATTTTTCTGTATATTAATATATTTTTTCGATAAATTCTAGTTTTTACCGGAAGTCCCTCTCTTTAAGTCAATAAAGTGGTCACTGTTAAGTCGAAAATAATGTTCTATATGCAACATGGGAATAAAGTCGAGTATTCCCTCGGGTAATTACTGCCGTGCAAATAAAGAAAGTGGATATCTGTACTTTTTATGAAAAATGCGTTTTTTATACCGTTCGATTCGTCATGAAAAATCGCATTCATCTGTGTTAATAGTAATTACCAATTGTAATTATTGTAATGACATAATTAGGTCCTCATTATCCTATCTACAGAGATTTTAGAGAATTGCAAACGTAGAAAATGGGTATCTGCAGACTGACGACAGTATTTGCACGATTTTCTGTATTTCTCCTCGACTTCACCTAGAATACAAATCGAAAAGCGTATCTGTTTTAGATACGCTTTTTGATTTGGAAAAGTGGGTCCGGTGACGGTAAACAAAACAGATGAAGAAAAATGCATGTAGATACCCACATTCTTTGTTGGTATTGGAGCGTAACTTTATCCAACTTTTGCAGTCAAAAAACCGTATCTACAAATATTTCTAAAAAACTTTTAATACAAACTTTACTATACCCCGGACGCTATGTAGTAAATCAATGTATTAATAACCATAAATAATGAAACTTGGTATACAGACGACGGAAACAATCGCATATAACTCGGTAAGTATGCATTTTAGAGAAAGAATGTACACTTATAAATTTGTTCGTGACTCGCATAAGCATACGCGTAAAAAATCGAAGAAGGCTAAAGAACACGTGCAACGAACTCACAGCCGCCATTTTTAAAGTGTTCCTCTCCTCCAATCTTTACAAAAAATTCATGGGAGTGCATTTTGGGTTGTTTAACAATAATCCGCAGAGAAAAGTTCGTGACTCTCATAAGCACACGCCTAAAAAATCAAGAAAGAATAAATGACACGTGCAACGAAATTTCGGCGGCCATTTTGAAAGTGTTCCTTTCCTCCGACTTTCTAAAAAAATTCATGGGAGTGCATTTTGGGTTGTTTAACAATAATCCGCAGAGAAATGTTCGTGACTCGCATAAGCATACGCGTAAAAAATCGAGGAAGGCTATAGTACATGTGCAACAAACTCACAACCGCCATTTTGAAAGTGTTCTTCTCCTCCAATCTTTACAAAAAAATTCATGGGAGTGTATTTTGGGTTGTTTAACAATAATCCGTAGAGAAAAGTTCGTGACTCTCATAAGCACACTCCTAAAAAATCAAGAAAATATAAATGATAGGTGCAACAAACTTACGGCGGCCATTTTGAAAGTGTTCCTTTCCTCCGAACTTTCCAAAAAAATTCATGGGATTGTATTTTGGGTTGATTAACAATAATCCGCAGAGAAAAGTTCGTGACTCTCATAAACACACGCCTAAAAAATCAAGAAAGAATAAATGACACGTGCAACGAAATTTCGGCGGCCATTTTGAAAGTGTTCCTTTCCTCCGAACTTTCCAAAAAAATTCATGGGATTGTATTTTGGGTTGATTAACAATAATCCGCAGAGAAAAGTTCGTGACTCTCATAAGCACACGCCTAAAAAATCAAGAAAGAATAAATGACACGTGCAACAAAATTTCGGCGGCCATTTTGAAAGTGTTCCTTTCCTCCGAACTTTCCAAAAAAATTCATGGGAGTGCATTTTGGGTTGTTTAACAATAATCCGCAGAGAAAAGTTCATGACTCGCATAAGCATACGCGTAAAAAATCGAGGAAGGCTATAGTACATGTGCAACAAACTCACAACCGCCATTTTGAAAGTGTTCCTCTCCTCCAATCTTTACAAAAAAATTCATGGGAGTGTATTTTGGGTTGTTTAACAATAATCCGTAGAGAAAAGTTCGTGACTCTCATAAGCACACTCCTAAAAAATCAAGAAAATATAAATGATAGGTGCAACAAACTTACGGCGGCCATTTTGAAAGTGTTCCTTTCCTCCGAACTTTCCAAAAAAATTCATGGGATTGTATTTTGGGTTGATTAACAATAATCCGCAGAGAAAAGTTCGTGACTCTCATAAACACACGCCTAAAAAATCAAGAAAGAATAAATGACACGTGCAACGAAATTTCGGCGGCCATTTTGAAAGTGTTCCTTTCCTCCGAACTTTCCAAAAAAATTCATGGGATTGTATTTTGGGTTGATTAACAATAATCCGCAGAGAAAAGTTCGTGACTCTCATAAGCACACGCCTAAAAAATCAAGAAAGAATAAATGACACGTGCAACAAAATTTCGGCGGCCATTTTGAAAGTGTTCCTTTCCTCCGAACTTTCCAAAAAAATTCATGGGAGTGCATTTTGGGTTGTTTAACAATAATCCGCAGAGAAAAGTTCGTGACTCGCATAAGCATACGCGTAAAAAATCGAGGAAGGCACGTGCAATTTCTGAATATTTTCAACCCCTAGTTAGGGGTAGTTTAAGGGTTGTAAATTTATGTATTCATGTTGCAAACATGTTTTCCAACGATATTTAATACATTAAAGGCGTTTTGAATGGACTTTGGAACGACTTACGAATTTACGAAATTTGTTGCAATGCAACAGTGCAAACTTTAACTTCATTACAAATAAATATAAAAAGATGTGCGCATAATGGATAAATCGTTCTAGAACAATTACACAATAATTAATGAAGTACCACTTTAAAGTATTAATAAAAAATTTAAATAAAATATTAAATGGTATAATCTACATTTATTAAAAATTTCGCAGTTAGGCATGATTTATGTCTAAATTTTGTGTATATTTAGGTAATAATTCTAAATTTATTGGAGAATGCAATTATATAATGAAACTCGTATTAAACTATTTTTTAATTTTTAGATTAAAAAGCTCATACAAGATACTTTTGTTTGAAATATATTTTTTAACTTTATATACAATTTTAAAGCTTCTTCTGGATTCTCTGGTTTGTCTGGATTAATTTGTAGTTTTTCTTTCACTTGTTCCTTGAAAACAGGATTTATTAGCTGAGGTTTTATTGTTACTGATTCTAATAAATTATTAATAGTATTGCTATTTACTTCTTTTTTATGGTCAATAGTACCATATTTTTCTGGCAAATTATATAAGAGGAATGGTTTACCATAAACATTATTTTGAGCTGTTTGTTTCCTTATGTGGTGCTCATTCCAAAGCTCAGGTGTTATGTATAGATCATCCTGAATCAATGGGCCGAAAGAATACTGTAGGCACATCGTATGTAAATCACTGCCATCAAATAAATGTTTTTGCACCGTACATTTGAAAAAATGAATATAAAAATCAGCAGAATGCTGTCGCATTCGTCCCCAATACGATTCTATACACTGGTTATGGACACTCTTGCCTTTAACATAACTTTTTTCTCCAGAATATTTATCCTTATGATCTTTGCGTAAACAAACTTGTATAGATTCTATAAGTATATTTTCCGTGCCCTTATCTGATCTTATAAAACTTGGTAAACACTTATACTTTTGAATAGTACTTAAGAAGTAGTATGCTGTTACTTTAGGGTTGTTATTTGTAGAAGCAACTTCCAACCATTTAATATATATTGAGTAACCATCAACACAGCCTTGGATTGCAATTCCATATGGTTTTAGCTTGTCATAACCATCTAAGTGCCAAGCATAATTACGTCCTGAACTCAGATATTGCCTACGACGCAGTCTGTTACCGAATCGAGCAGCTACACCTTCTGGATCAATCTCTTTTAAAAGTTCGTACATTGTATCTCTTCTAACAACCAGGTGATATTTCTTTAACTTACACCACAGCGCTCTATAACCAAGGTTATATCCGGATGAATATAATTCCTCGATTATTGCATTACAAATCTTTTCTATATCACTTTCTTTAACATTCTTTCTTCGCAGCCCAAGTATATAAATAATTATTTTTAAAGAACTAATGGATATGTTTGTATTGTGTCTTTTCCTTAGCAACTAAGAAATCTTAGCATAAGTAAAGTTTTTATAAAAATACTTCTTAATCACACTGTTGGATATTTGTATTTTCTTATTCATTTTAAAATTCTTGAGATTACCTAAAATAAAATATAAGATGTAATTCATAAATTTGATTATTATTTCATTATTAATAATTATGTCCATTACAACGCTATCATACTCTCGTTTGTTTTTTTCTTTATTACGTTCTTCTTTAGTTCTTATCTCTTTCCACAAAATACTGTATATTTTTTTACATTTGGAATCAATTCTAACACATTATTCCTCATTAAAACAATGCATTTTATACTGTCTTTCATGTAGATCAATCCCATAGCATTTGGGAAATAAGCTTGTATAGATATAAACTTATTATGGTATCCTTAGCAGATAAACTAAAAGCTGTCGGATATTTGCATTACATCGCCCATTTTACAATTGTTCCGTAATGACGATCTAAAATAAAAAATGTGAGACTTGTAATATACAATAATTATACAATAATTCTTAACAACTTTCTTAACCTACAAATTACTTTTCATACCGAATTTCTGGCACTGAATTTCGTGAACAATCTTGTGGACATGCGGAATGTTCCTAACTAACCTAATGAGATTAATTTTAATATTTAATGAAATGCTATATTGAATTAAAACACTTTATATATTATATTTAGTTTTAATTTATTATATAAATAGAATTACCTGCAAATGCATTCCGTGACTCTAATTCTTTACGATTTAGTTTCGATACAAGCCACATGTACCATGTGTAACGCCACTAGCGCCGCGTGCGAACGTGGACCGTTCAGGCTTCCGTACTAAAGTCTATTGAACTCACTACAGTGTGCGTGCGTGCGTGCGTGTATGGAGGTCTCAAAAAGAAGCACAAAGTCTTCTGCTCCACGTTTCGTCCCGGGTTCGTCTACTGGACTCATCAGTAAGGCGATATAGACGAACCCTGCCTTAAACGCTCTGGAAGGGGTTTGCATTCGGGCTTATATACCGCTGATAGAGATTTCCGTGCGCTTGCGGGAAAGCGGGAGTAATAGCTATGTTAAGTGTGTAGGGACTGGCAGCCGCCTAACGGTTGAGCGGGGCGCGAGGGCGCGAATAAGCGAGTCCCACACGTGCATGTTACAGCGTACGGTAAAGTCTTTTAATTATGAAATTAAAATTAATTAAATTATCTTATCTTTCATTTACCTGAAAAACTTTAATATACGATAATAATTATTTCATATGTGTATGTATCAATATCTCTATGTGTGTATATATGTGTTTGTGTGTGTATAAATCAATGTATGTGTTGGTATACATATTTCATTTCTTAATAGAACACATCATTACCTCCGGCGAAAACGCTCGAAATGCTCAACTTGCCATTCGCTTTAGATGCATGGAAAAGGGCCTATTACATGCATGTGTTAAGAAAAATAAATTAAACATTAAGGGGACGCCGGATATCTCTGTCCTTGCCTAATTGCGTTTTCATTCATAATTTTAAGAGAAATCATTTTTTTGAAATAATAATAGTTGTCCCCGCTTCGTTTTATAGTAATCTAAATATATGTCCAACATGGGTTCATATGATTGTTTTATTTTCGAGAAAACTTTGACACACTATGAGGGCCAACTACGTGGAGATTAACCTTTACATACTAAGTTTGTCAAAGTTTTCTCGAAAACAAAACAATCGTATGAAACCAGCTTGGACATATAATTTGGTTACTGTAAAACAAGTTGGGGACAGCTATTATTTTCTCATTAAACAATTTACTTTGTAAATAAATAACAAAATACATGTGTGGTATAGTAGGAAACTACTGTCGGTATCCGACGTCTCCTTAATATCATATATACAGGGTGTCAATTAAGTCCCGGGACGGCTGAATATTTTCTAAAGTACTGCTTTTCTGGAAGAGGTCAAGGTCATTCCTCAAGTAACTTTGAACAAGGAACCCAACGGTGACCTTGGATTTGACCTTGAACCTCATTTTCAAGGTTAATTTGAGGTCAACCTCATTTTTTCAAACGGGAACCCCTATTTTTTATAGCGGAATCGGAAAGAGCGGAAAATTTTACATCCGGATATGTATTGAGGTAACCCCTAGAGGTCAAATAGAGGTCAAATAATGACTTCTTAAAAATCTCGCGAGTTCAGTGGTAAAACAAAACAAACAAAAGTCATACCCTAGGTAAATCTTTACGGAGAACCCGACGGTGACCTTGGATTTGACATTGAACTTCATTTTCAAGGTTGTTTCGAGGTCAACCTCATATTTTCAAATGGAAACCCTTATTTTTGATACTGGATTCGGAAGGAGCGAGAAATTTCAAGTATGGATGTGTTGAACAAGGGATGTAATTGTGACCTTCAATTTGACTTTGGACTTGACCTTGAAGGTCATTTGAAGGTCAACTGGTTTTTTTAATCGGAAATCCCAGTAATAATACCGGAAACCGATAGAGCGAGAAATTTTACATTCAGTCCTTATTCTCACTTTTAGCGTTACCCAGAAACAACGACGTGGACGTAGTAAGATCTGTTTCCTTTGGGGTGCTTGATTAACGTGAGTCCCCTTGCCTCTCACGATTGGGGTGCTTGATTAACGTGAGACCCCTTGGGAACAGCACATTTTTGTCTGGAAATGAGTACTCGGGGATTTTTGGGGTCGCTGAGTTAGGATCTACTACCGAAATTTCATTTTCTTCAAATCCAAGATGTTATTGCCATTAAACTTTGGACCTCTACTCCCTTTTAATCGCATTCCCTACCATGTATTAATGTTTTTTTACATATTTATATAATTTATATTAATTGCAATATAAATAGAAATAGAAATACAAATAATTAATAAATTAAAGATTTTTGAATGAAGGGGGATTTAAACTCGGATTCTCTGCGTGCGATGCTGATGCCTTAACCACTCGACCACTGTTGCGTTTACATATCCCGAAACAAAATATATACAAATTTTACTTCAAAGTTTATGTTTATTTATTTATATTTATTTATATTACGAATTTGTGCATTTATTTATTATTTATAAAAAGTTACATTTTTTAATAATATTATTTTCAGAATACGATTCTAATAAATAGAAATATATTTTACTCATTCCTACCTTACTGGCTATTCACTATTATAATTTGTTTCGGTATGATTCTTTCGGAAAAGACGTTATTGGTATGCCATCCAATTTTATAGTAGAAAACTTCAATAAATATTTCAAGAAAAATCGCTGCGCTCGGGCACTAACCTCACGGTGCAGTAAAGGACTGCTTATATGACGGATAGGCGTGACATGGCGGTCTTGAGGGAGGTGCAGATGCTATAAAATAGTATACGATACTTGTGACCTAAGTTGGCAATTTATTACACGGCGCGACGGTATCGCCCTCGCTTCGCTCGGGCGCTAACTACGCGCCGTGTAATAAAGTGCCATTTAGGTCACACGTATCGTAATGTACTAGTGTATTATTTATTTATTTATTTCTATTATTTAATTATTTATTTAATGATTTACAAATTACATTTACAAAACTGTACAAGAAGTTTTGAAAGACTTTCATATAAATAATATATTTTTTATATTTAATCATTTTATTAAAAAATAAATTACGAGGTAATTATATTAAAAAAGATAATTCTATAAGTATATATATATATATATATATATATATATATATATATATATATATATATATATATATATATATATATATATATATATATATATATATATATATATATATATATATATATATATATATATATATATATATATATATATTTATATATATATATATATATATTTATATATATATATATATATATATATATATATATATATATATATATATATATATATATATATATATATATATATATATGATAAGATCACATCTCTCCCGCACAATTCCACCTCCATCCCATCATTTAAGTCCCGTCTTCTACAAAACCTTCATTCCCTAGACTCTGACTCCTGACCTGCGCTTATTGCTTCTTGTCTTTTTTCTACGTTTGTGATCCTAGAGACTAGAATCTTGAGTATTAACAGTAAATCTTAAGTTCACAGTTTCTTAGTTTTAAATGCGAGTATTATGTCTACGAATTATTAAATATAATAAATTAATTTATCATAATATATATATATATATATATATATATATATATATATATATATATATATATATATATATATATATATATGAATATTGATTAATGTAATAATTATAATAAAAACGTTTATTCTGTCGATAGCTATTATTATGATACAGTTAAAACATTAATGATATTTAGTAAAATTATTAAGAATCCAGATTAGATTCAAGTAGGGGAAACCTTTACTTTTACAAATCCATCCCATCCTGACCTATAGAAACCAAAAGGCGCGTACCATGGAATGCCTGATAGGATTCGGATAGGGAGATCTTAAGTTTAAGAATTTTTCGGTAAATCTGGGGTTTACATAGGAAAATCTGGTCAGAATCCCGTAAGTTTTCCCTAAATACGGAAATCTGAATCCAGCCTATAACCGGGGATGATCTAGGGACATTTCTACACGGGCGGGTATATATAAACCTTACGTAATTTATAGACGACCTCTTATATCATAAACCATATACATTTTGAGGGCCATAAACCCGCACGTTCGGAAAAACAGTTTTACCGTCGGGTGTGCGTACGCTGCACTGACCGTTCCACTTTTCGTTATATGTTATCTATCTGTTTTACGTTTGAGATATGTTGAGAGTGTTATAAATACATTTTTCAATAGAAATTGAATTGTATTTTCTACGATTGTTCTTCGATTTCAAAAGGTTATTATAGTCTTTTGCGCAATATTCAAAAGTTGAAATCCCTTTTGATATTAAAAATTGAGTGTTAAAGAATTTGTAAAAATAATGATCAGAAGGAAGTACAGTAAATATTTAATGAGCACAATAAATCAATATAATTATTTAAGCCATGTATTGATTGATGACTTGATTGTCACCTGAATCAAGCTAATTATGTTGGACATTAAAGTCATACTTTTCCAGTCGCTTTAATTTTGTATCGATCTTCCGTCTGTTTTTCCTCACTTTAGGCATTTAATAAACTAATAATCTTTGAGTAAAATTAATTAATATAAAAAACTTCGGATTTAAGTTGTTCAAGGCTGAATATACATGTAGTAATTTTTTACATTTTTTAGAAAATTTCAACGTTCATTTATTCAACTAAATTAAATCTCTTTAAACAGGATTTTTTATGCAAATTTTCTGAAGTTTTCAATAAAAAATGGTTTCAAGACCGTTTAAGCCACTTTCCGATTAATAAGGCCCATTCAAGGTCTTAAAATCCTGGAAGAAGTAGTTTTGAGCACTCGAACCATCACACCAAAAATCATGAACATAGCTTTTATTTAGCTTCAAACAGCTTTAAACATATGAGTTTAAAGAAATCTGAAAATTTTAGAAGCGTTTTGCATACCAAATGAAACACTTATACCGAAATAATTTTTTTTTTATTTCGATTTCTCAGAGAATTACTCATATTACTTTGAATCCCCTGCAATTATTCTCTGTAGCCCTGCACGAATCTAGTCATTCTTGCGCCGGTTCTTCGCTTGTAACTTTGTCGGTAGTTTGTACCTGATTCTGGTTTTGAGTTACATTTTTAGTTGCGTCTTTTTCATACATAGACAAGATTGCTTGCAAATCGGCTGCTGTTGAAAAGGAATATGACTTGGCACCATCTCGCTTCTTTACCAGGAATATGCCCTGTCTGTGCCAAACATATTTGAAATTAAGACTTTTAGCATACACTTTAAGATTATTAAATTTTGCGAAAGTGTCCCTATCGAGGAGTTCATTTATAAAAATCTTTTCTTGCCACAGGCAGTCAGCAGTTTCTTGGTCAAGCATCGAGATGTCAATGTCTTTAGTATTGAAGCTTGTAAAGTCTCTTTTAGCACGCATTATATCATTAGTCAGTGCTTCACTAGACATACTTATTACCCACGGAGAACGACGTTTTATGTTACCGGTAATGGTATTGTTAGTGTTAGCGTTTTGAAAAGTCGATTTGGGTGAGCGTAACAGGCGGGTGTGTACAACATCTTCTCGTTTTATCGATGGAAGAACTGTGGCAAGAATGGCATACGCAATGTTACTACGTTTATCTTCGTCCTCGCAATCACACAAACTTGAAATAATTAAATTGCCATTCTTACCCTCAGTACCCCCATGCAAATCACTGGCCTACGTGTTTCGCTCGGCTGTATTGCCTCTGCTAACTGCAGCTCCGTTAAAGGTGTCGCTATTAATTTCATCGGCATCACCGATGGGATTACCATTAATAAAATAATTTAACCTACTAACATTATTATTACTATTAATATTGTTATTGTTGTCGTTAATAATAGTACGATTGATTGGTGATAGTTTTATCGACCATGGTTGTTACTTTTTTAAGTAAATTAGAGAGATGATCTTTTAAGAGAGAGAGTGAAGCTGAAGCGTAAGCTACACGAAAAAAGTATTCACGGGTATAGTCTGTGCTGCGTAAAAACAAAACACTGTGCCATATAGCACCGCGTGGCGGCGTACTATGCACATCTCTGCAGGCTGCGTCTGGTTGTTCGGATGCACGATGCCGACTCTGTACGGCTTTTGGCCGTGACGCTCACTGTTTAGTCCACTTCCGGAGTTATTAAATTAACTTCCCTGGAAGTTCGAGTATTAGACACACTAGGAAAATCACCCAGAGAGCGAACGCGCGCACCGCTCGCGTACTCCGTTCGTCGACGGGTTTTTCACTGATCTCTCAGATCATCTTTCTCGCCGGCTATAAATACGGGGGCGCACACCTCTCGGGGTCGAGACTTACTTCCGAAGTATTCAGCATATGGCACATAGATAAAGTCCACACTCAATCCATAATAGTGATTGGCTCGGGTATTGTCGCACCGATCAAGCCTCCCGGTGCGCTACTCCCGAGGTCGCCTTATTACGAAGGCAATATTCCTGCTCCGATCACGGTTCTTGACGAACGCGCGAAAAAGCAATAGTGAACATACACTGCGGAAGACATTTCAAAAGCAAAGTTATCAAATAAGCCATTTTGAATTTTGAAATTCTGATCCCAAATTCGTAATCAGCGATCCCAGAAACCCTCATACACAAATTTTAATGCAAAATCTTACGGCAAAAAATGTGTGCTTCATAGGGTTAAGATGCTGAATCAGAAATATTATTTAAGAATAGTGATGACATTTATGATGAAGAAAGCGACACACTAGATGATATTGAAAGCACCTAATGATTTGAATATTTTTATGTTTTATATACAATATTTTTATGCATTATCAAAATGATTAAAATTTTAATTGTGATTTACCAAAATTTGCCACTCATTAAAAATTCTTAATATATTCAAAATTATTATTCATCCTTATTCTCATATTATTTAAAAGAAATAAGGTTATTCTTATAAGAAATACAGTCATCACTACAAAACATAGATATCAATAAAATATACTTTTTAAAACACTTTTATGGAAAGTTTATTATTGTTTAAAATGATATTTAACGTATAATTACTTTACTTACGTATATTATATTTACTGTTTCTCATTTTAATAATAACAAATATAAAAAAATATTGCTTATTAAAAGTAAAAAATCCATGCTATATAACAATAAAATCGAGAGCGCGCAAGTCCGCGCCACACCGAACGCGCACTCAATATTTTCACTTTCTACAGTGACTGACGAGTGCTGGCTGCTGGTCCTCTGCAATGACTGACTGATTATATTTTTTATGTTATATATTCATAAGGTACCTGTCTATAAAATTTTAACTTTCTAAAATGACTTGCGCACAAATTATTTATACTAGATACTCGAAACCATGCTGACAGTTCCCGTTCTTTCGTGAGATTGACTGACCACTACTATTCTACATTTCGTTGAAAAAACTACACTGAAAAAAATAAAAAGCAATGCCAGCTTTTTGAACTCAAGCAGTATCTACTTTTATAGGTACCAAGCTACTTTTGCTCAAGAGTTCGGTAGCTTCTACTTGACTCCTAAGTAGATTCTGCTTAATAGCACGATGCGCCCAAGCAGATGTTGCTTGGCTCTCGAGTAGCTACAACTCTACTACCTCTACTCGACTGACTACAGCAATTATTGCTTGACTGTCGAGTTGAGATTAGCCTTTTATTTTTTTCAGTGTACTTGTAAAAACCGCTGCCAATTCATTGGAACTTAGCTTCCTTAAACTAAATTAATTGTTCTAGTATAAAAATTTGTGTTCTAATAAATTAATTTAAAATTGCTATATCTCTTTTTAATTAGAATCTCAAAAAATGTGTGCTGATTTATCATTGATGGTTTATCAAAAGATAATTTGTTATTAAAAGTACACATTTATTTTCAATTACATTTTTCCACGTCTACTTAGAGATACTATTGTAGGCGCGTAGGGTTTATAATTATTAGAAATTTCCTTCTTAACATTTTATCCCTTTCGCACATGCCCAAACCTTCATTCGACACATGAACTTGAATTTGTCTTCATCGCTGGCTTACTACTATTCATTTATATAAAGTATATTTTAGATCACATTTATAGCTTCAATGTCTTTATATTATAATTCAAATTGTTCATATTGGGTTTTCCAAAA
This sequence comes from Gastracanthus pulcherrimus, assembly GCA_949152435.1. NCBI lineage: Eukaryota > Metazoa > Arthropoda > Insecta > Hymenoptera > Pteromalidae > Gastracanthus > Gastracanthus pulcherrimus. The sequence continues at coordinate 166,391,204 of OX424572.1, read as the reverse complement.
ATAAAACTTAATTTTTAACAGTAATTCAGTAACAAACTGAGTAACAACGTTTCGTAAGTCATAATACGGTGACTTTAATTTGCATATTTTGGTAAATCTATTATTGCTGAAAAATGTCTATCTAATCGCGCTTGAAATATTATAAACTTAAAAATAAAAAATAGGTTAGTTTTTCGTCGATGTCCATGGGGAAAGTATGTACGATAAAGTACAGCGAGATTTCACTCTACTTAAAAGTGAAAGATTTCCACTTTATTTTTAGAGTTAAAAATTCACTCTAATTAGAGTGATTTATTTAACTCCAACTGGTTTGGTGTGTAATTAAATCGTGCATACGTATCAGTTTTACCCAGATCTATAAAAAATAGAACATAAAAAATACTGATATACATTATTTCATCAATCTTCAAATACATTTTCAATCAATATCACAAAATATCAATGGAAAAGTTATAAAAAATAGAAGTATCACCGTTTATAAGTAAGTTTATACTCTTTCAAATGCAAAATGAAGCGATCATAGAGCCCATCTTGGCTTAGTGGGTAGGACGCTTGCCTTCCGATACAAGACGCTCAAGCAGTCGAGGGTTCGATCCTCGGTGAAAATTCTCGAGAATTCTTTCTTCGAGTTTATCGGCTGGAAAAGATCTCCGACTACGCATTGTGCTTTGATGCAGGGCGTATGCGCCCATATAACCTCCGCAAAAGTGTCTGAGACGCTTGTGAGCAGGTGATAGGTTTCGCTCGACCGACATCGTACAACACAACAAACAAGTATATAAAATACAAAATAACTTATGCATTGTGGCATTTTGGAGTCCGATAAAAGAGGGGATACATAATGGCCATTAAATAGAAAGTAAGAGAGATTTAAACTATCATATTATTTCTAAAATACAAAAATAATTTACCTTATCGATATCAGAAAATCGTATAATATTGTAAAATAAAGAAATCATTGTAAAACAGAAGCGGATCGATGAATCTTAAAATTTCTTTTTAATTCAGCACCTTCATTAAAAAACGCAAAAAATGAGCCCTGAATGTAAAGGTCATTATAATCTAGGCTTCTAACAGTCTCAAGATATACTAAAGAGCTACCATTCTAGAAATTTTCAGAAGGAATAATGTTCCGGCACAAAGCAGGATTCACCAGACGAGATATTAATAATTCGATCACAGTTTATACTTTCAAATTTATATTTATTCAATTGCCTAGCCGATATATTCCTGTGACGCATTTACGCTAAAAGCCGATGCTTTTTCTGATAGTTACACGTCTGAACCTATCGAGAGTCAAAGCTGCACTGCCTTGTTGTTGTCGAGAGCGTCAACGCTGGCTCTTTTTTACAACCTTCTTTCGGGAGACCTTCTTTCTTTCTGTTCTCTTTCTTTAATAATGTTGTAGCTATTGCTTTTCAGCAGTTTAACATTACATATGTATTTATTATCAATTTTTGTTCTCCAATAATTAACATTACTTTTGTTTGTAACAGATAATGACATTTTACTCTAGTTATCCTTTGCCAAAAAGCGATTTTTTTATAAAATTATTTTTTTCTCGGAAAAAGAAAAGGATAAAGTCTTGAAAGTTTTACAAAATATTCTTAACCATATTCCTAATGAACTTAAATTTTTTTAAAAAGTTTCCATGTTATATTTCCTAGATATCACCGTTTGAACAAAACACGCCGTTTTCGTGTATAACAGAAAAAAGAAAGTAGCTCATTTAAAATTTCGGGTCGAAAAAGATAGGTAATTTTATGCTCTTTCAAACGCATAAAAAATTAATCGATGATATTATTTCAAACATACCAGAAAACCCTAAAAACGAAAACTCAAAAATCGAAAAACCCCTAAAAAGGAAAGAAACACCGAAAAACAACAATTACTTTTTAACTGCCTCCTTCCTTTCAAAGAAATAAAATCTTTGATCCTTGAAACATTAATTTTGTTCGTGAATGTTCAGAGAAATTTTCATCTACATTCATCCACACACACACACTCACACACACACAATCACATACACACACACATATACACACACGCATACGCATATACACACACGCATACGCATATACACACACACACACAAACACACACACACACACACACACACACACACACACACACACACACAAACACATATACATACACGCACATATCCACACACACACACACAGACAAACACATATACATACACACACATATCCACACACACACCCACACAAACAATATTGTTAAAGGGCAATCGAAAATCAGGAGTATTGGTAGAACTTGATAAAATAAAGGAATTTGGACTAGTTTTTAGTGAAGTAACTTTTTTCCCGCTAATCATTTTTGCGACCAAAAAGTATAATTTTGGTCTCGCTTATCAAGAAAAAAAGTGGCCATTTTCGTTCAGATGGGCATAAAGTTAATTAAATTATCCTAATTAGACTATTATTTTGTGGAAATAAATTTGTGAATGGTTGTTAATTTTTAATCACTAATCAATTTTACGTTAATTTATAACTTTTGGAGTATAATACCTACCTAGGAAAACAAGATTATTATTTCTGACATCCTTCAAGAATTGCTATTTAAATCCATAAATTCCGTAATTGTTTGTTATTTGTATATATGTTATCCTTATTATTTTGTGATATGTGACGTTATAAGCATTTATGTAAAGTATGGATGACGTATATCGTTGGATATATAGGTATTAGTTATTTTTAACGTCGAGTTGAACATAAGATTTTTCATTATTTCATTAATTCCGGTATTTTAAGGTTGCGATAATTACGAAAATATATATATTATGTAAAAAAGCGAGGATTGACGCGCGCAGCCGCATATATATATATATATATATATATATATATATATATATATATATATATATATATATATATATGTGTGTGTATGCGGCTTCGCGGGTCAATGCCCGCTTTTATACATATGGGTGGTTCTCTGACAAATCGTGCGCGAAAAAAAATGGATTTTCCAAAAATATTTTTTTTATTTTCCTATAGTATGTATGAGTATCCCTGAATTTTTTCAGATTTTTTCCATCATTATTTTCCGAGTTACAGAGGGTCAAACTTGGCCATCTAAGCATTTTTTGCATTTTTTGACCATACAAATTAATTTATAACTCCTCAGGGAAGCATTTTTCACAAAAAACGTTTACATACTTTTTTTTGTAAAATTTTCTGTAGTTTGCATTAAAAATACTTGCAAAGTCATATATATATATATATATATATATATGTTATAACTATCTTATATGCCAATTAAACCTTAAAATGCTGATTCTGAGAGTTCGATCAAAGCCTCGACCACGAGGCACAAAAATTCATGGAGATACCTTTTTATAGTGCAAAAGTCCCAGTATAGGTCCCAGAATGGAGGGGAGCCTGTATCTTAGTCTAAAAATTAAGATAATCATCAATTCATGCTAAAAATTATTAAAATCATAGTTAAAACTTTTTGGAAAATCCATTTGTTTTCGCGAATGATGTGCAAAAATTACAATATTTGCTTTCATTTTAAGAGGACCTAACCACCTTAAAATTTAAAATAAATTGGTTATATATTTTTACACGAGAATGAATTATTCATCATATATTACCTTTATTTTTCGGTAAATTTGAATATTTTATCAAAATATATCGAAATTTTTTTTTATGGTCGTTAATCCCCTTGATCGGCCATCATACAAACTGATTGAATTGGGGTAATGGAGATTTTATTGTGTTCAAAATAGATATAATTAGGTTATTAATGTGAGAATTTTAAAAACAAAATTATTTACCCAAGTCTAAAATGGGAGTTTAAAATAAGGTTCGCGGGCACAAAGATGGCGGCAGACAAGTCACACTTTCTATTGTATACTTGTGGAAATCTTTCGTTTTAATTAAAAAGAAAAGCGTTAAAGTGTTTGAGAGCTAAATAAATTAAGCACTGTAAGTTTGAAAGCCTTACATATTCATACAAGATCGGAATTTTCTCCACAGCATAGAAGAACATAAAAAAGTGTCAAAGTACATTATTATCATTATTATCAGAAATTATGTCCTATGAAAGGGACCTAACAACCATAAAATTCTCATAATCAACAAAGTTAGAATCATTCAAAGAAAATAATTAACATTGCTTATTATGTAGAACTAAACATTTGAATGCATTTTTCTCGAAACTTATTTCTCTCACTTCAAAAAGTTGCTCGCGCATTTAGAGTCGATGAATCTAGCTCTAACTCACAGCAAATATTCGTATAAAGATTATTTAAAGAAGATAGTATTTTTTCAAGAAGTGTGTACATACAAATGTTTGCCGATTAAATATGTATACAAAACATGGTATTTTTTGTCATATATATATATATTTCAAATGGAGGTATATTTTTTTAAGCTATTTATAATAGAAAATTAAAATAAAAAATACCAATTATTGTTTGTGACGAGTTCTAAAGTTTAGAGAATAAAGAAGATAATTTATTAGGTTGATATTGTCAAACTTAAATACGCAAGGAGCTTTTTGAATTAACCTCTGTTTTTACTGCAAAGAAATGCATTCGTTCAATAAATTGGGATTAGGAAAGTGAAACTTGCTTAAAATTAGTATATATTCTTTTTTTTGGTTACTAATAACATGTTAAAATTTTTAAATAAAGTTACGGGTGTTTCACGATTTTGAAAAAATCAGTATAGACCCACCTTAAACACATCTAAGACACATGTAAAAGAAGTTTCAGCCAAAACTATTAAGAACTGTAGGAGAAGATAGATTTTTAAAGAACGTTCAAAATACAAAAGACTGATACGCTAAAAATCTATCTTTTACAGTTCTTAATATTTTTGGTTGAAAATTTTCTTACATGTTTCCTCGATAATTTTAAACAACTTCTCGCATGGGTTTAGAAAAATGTTTTATTTATCCAAAAATAAAAAAAATAGAAACCGCTAAAATACCAATTTTCAGTAGTACCTCCCCTTAAACTAAAAATTACTTTTTCGTGTATAAGAAAAGATGGAAAAGAGCCTATCCAAAATTAGTGGTTATAAAAGATAGGTAATTTTATGCTCTTTTTAATTTATTTACACTAAATTGATCATAATATTTCTAACATGCCAAAATAACCGAAAATCTAAAACTCAAAAATCGAAAAATCGTCGAATCTTGAAATTTCTTTTGAATTTTGAAACTTCATTTAAACCAAAGAAAATAAGCCCTGTATGGTAAAAAGTGACCGCGCTATTCTCGAGATATAAGCAATCAAAAAGAAACGTTCAAAAACCACATAACCTCAATATCTCTGAAAATAAAAGATTTCATGAACTGAAAAAACGTGTAGATTATGATATAGTAAAAAGTTACCTTTTTGTAAACTTTCGGACAAAATTCTGCCGATTTACTTCAGTTTCGGCGGAGAAAGAAAGTCGATTTTTTTACATAATTATTTATTGCACATTCTTCTCCATATTCCTAATCATCTCAAATTTGTATGCTCTTTAAAATGCCGTTTCGCTGGATCGATGATATTTATCTAGTGTACCAAAATCCCAAAAAACTAAAACCCAAAAATCGAAAAGCTGCTATAAAAACAAAAAATATTATTTTTGTCCCCCACACTCTAAATAAAAACAAAAAAATGCGCCCTGAAACATTAAGATTTACCGTGTATATGCAGAGTAGATCCACGTCCATACGCACACACACGCACACTCATACCCAAACATTAACACACACACAAACACACACACACGACACACACACACACACGCACACATACACATCCATACAGACATTTTCTAAAAATATTGCATTTTGATTTCTTAAGGTGGGGTTATAGCCAAATTGAAAACTTTTTTAATATTTAATCTTTTTTCCCAAACTTTGTACACATATTTGGCATCAAAAAACAACATTTTGAATACTTGTTTTAAAAATACAAGATTGTAATAAACAATTAAATTAACAAAAAGCATTATTGTTTATTATACGTGCATATGCTACGCTCTTTAATAAAAATAATTTAAAAATTGGAGATTGGTACTATATTGTTATTATTTTTAAGAAACTATTCTGAAAGTTTGGAACCTAATGCGCAGAAGACTTCTAGAGTAATGTAAAATGTAGTACACACACCCACATATACATACACACACGCACACACAATTTAAAGAAGAGAATAAAAAATGAATTTCGCAATTTCCAGCTGACCCGGCGCTTAGAGAAGCGGTAACGGGTATTTCAGCGCCGGAGGCGGAGAAGCATCAGCTTTACATCGACGTTCAGCCAACGATGGGCACGGCACTGAGAGCTAGAGCGAGAATCCAGATCAACCTCGCGGTCAGCCAAGTTCGAGATATCAAGCAGGTCGCATCCTTCCCCGACATCGTCTTCCCCATCATGTGGTTTGAGGACGTGAGTTAATTACTGTTATATGTTTCCGCGAGTATTTCCGACCCTCCCACCATCTCTCTCTCTCTCTCTCGCTCTCTCTCTGTCTCTCTTCACTCTCCTTCCTTGCCACTCTCCGCTCTCCTTGAAAAGATTCGTCTCTAAGTAATGCATACATTTTAAATGAATTCTGTAATTTTTACATACATATTTTATATGTTTATAGTTTTATGAATATTTTGACATCTGCTGAAAATCAAAACTCTTTGTTATACCGCAGTCCTAGCAAGTTGAGTGAAACAATTTCCATTGGATAGCATACCAAATTAAAACTTTAAACGCCTTGCTCTTGGAACTAATTTTTCTAACTTCAAAAAGTTCCTTGCGCAACCCATGAACAGGAATATTTTTGAAACTTTCAGAAAGTATTTTGAAAAGAAGTTAATATTTTTGTTTGACGTATTCTGATGTTAAATGTTTTATTCATCAATTGTAAGTGTTAAAACATGTAGTTTATTATTATATTTTTTTAAGTTAAAAAAATGTCCTATTTATTTCAGACCATAAATTGAGTTTAAACAATGTCAAAAATATTAATTTTTGTTCATTTCAAGTTGAATAATATTCTACAATTTTTTAAAATACATTTCGTCAAATTGGTATGCACAAGGAACTTTTTTAAAACCCCTTCTTTCTATCATAAAAATATGCATTTTCTCCAGTAACTTGTAAAAAGAATTTAGTGAAAAATTCTCAAAAATTTTTTTGTAAGCTTGAATAATGACTAAAGTAGTTACCGAAGTTTTAATATTATTGGACAAAAGAGAGAGATTTTTTAAAAATCTATGGAGTCCTCTCTTAAGGGGACCAGCCTGAGTTAAATTCAAAAAAAGACATTTCTTTAATGAACCAATAAAAAAAATTCTTTCAAAAGCAATCACTCTAAAATTTTGTTTGCTATAAATAAATAATATGAAATTTTATCGTTACGAAACCTTAAAATCACAAGATATCACCATTGTTAATAATACATTTATTGGCAAAACTTAGCGGCGTGCACATTTCTATGTAACATGATCAACAAAAACTTTTTTTCTGACGATAATTTGAGTAGATAGGCTGTAGGCATACTGTCTCATGCGGTTTCTGGATCACCCCCTCCCCTCTCAAAGTGATCCAGTATCCATAGTGTATCTAAGCCCTATCCCTGCTTATCCCCTTCTCCAATTTTTCAGCATTCGTATTGTATGTTTTAAGCCCCTCCCCTGGATTTACCCCTCTCAAAGTGATCCAGAATCCGTAGTGTGTATAAGGCCTATGCCTGGTCTATCCTTTCTTCAATTTTTCCCGGATTCGTATTATGTGTGTGTTTTAAGCCCCTCCTCTGAACTGCCCCCTCTTAAAGTGATGTAGAATCCGTATCTGATTTTTTTTATCTCCACTCTGTAGGCCCGAATACGTAGGCGTTTTACTCCCATTCGGTTTTGAAAATCCATTGGCTTTTTTTTAGAAGAGAGGGAAAGGAGTAGCCTCTTTGCTCCTCTTTTCGAAGAAACAGATGGCATGCGTAGGTAATGGAAAGTAGCCGCAAATGTATGAAAAGAAAGGGTCAGCCTTTAATAAAGAAGCATAGGCTTGGTCACTTTCTCAGAAAAGAGTGTACACGAGTCGATATATATTTACCGCTCAAAATCTCGCACAGCAGGCCCTTACGCAGGCACTGAAAAAAGGTTCTTTCCATCAAATAGCGCACTACTAGAGTGAATTTATTGCCGAGATGTTTGTGCGTTTCTCGGCACGTACGGATAATAAATTTTAAAGTAGCAAAGGCTTGGTCGCTATCTTCGAAAAAGTGAAAACGAGCCGATGCATTGACCAAGCAAAAAGAGAAAAGCCTCGCGCACCACGGTCTTAGAGAAAGGGTGCGTGAAGGTAGAAAAAAAATCTCGGCAAGAAACTGCTGTGGGTGCGCGCAGGTAACACAAAAATTTCAGCAGTAAACGATCTTAGAGAATGGTTTCGTGTGCGTTGAAGGTCCTCGCGCGTAGGTGAAAACAAATGCTTTTAGCAAAAATCGCCCTTTAACGAAAGGCTTACTGCGCGCAGATATTTCAAAATTCTTCAAGGACGGGATGAGTTGATGTACACGAACTGATACGCCGGTTGCGCAAAAGGAAATCGTACGGTAGAGAAAGTCGTGGTCACTCTTTCACAGTAGTGGGAAAAGAGATTTCCTCTCGAGCTGTTTATTTCGAACTGATTTGCCGGCGGCGCGAAAGGAAATCGTTCGTTAGATAAAATCTGAGGCACTTTTACGATCAAGAGCAATCATCGGGGTGAGCGGCTTGTAAAAACTTATATTTTCAGTAAAGAATTGATACGTCGTCAAAGAAAACAAAGGATAGCTTCCAAACTTTAACGGCGAAGGAAAGCTGAGGATTGCTGATAGGCAGGAGCCAATACGTTGACGGTGCACAGATACAAGGAAACTGCATTCTCAGCGATAAATCGTGTATGAAGATTTCTGGAGGAAGGGGGGGGGGTGTTTTTGAAAATTAGAGGAGGGAACATTTTTTATGAATCGTAGGATTCTTCGAAAAAGTATTGGGAATGGAAGCTGCGAGAATGGGCAAAATTTCTGTAAGGGAGGTGTTTTTGAGATTTTGGGAGGGAAATTTCTCACGAATCGTAGGACTTTTCACAAAACGTAGTGGAAAGAGAAACTCAGTTTTCCTATATAAATATCACGGCGCTTGCTATGGTCCATCAGTTCAAGAATCGTATTTGATTTTTTTTCTATCACCGCAAGAAATGTGAAGAGAGTGTCCAAACTAAATGTAAAAAACTTGACGTAAATTATGAAAAGTATTTTATTTTCTTTACTTCAAATACGTGCATAAATTTTCATTAAAATTCATTCTACCTCGTGCAAAATGGTATCTCGCGGATTAAACGAGCTAGGACTAAGAATCGTTCAGAATGAGGATAGAGAAGAAGCGTTTTGGGTAAGTGCTAAACTATACTTTTTTTAAAATTATAAATGTGTTTATTAATTTTATCATTAATTTACTTTATAGCGTTTGGACGAAGGAGAGCTGCCAATATGGCAATACGTAACCCAACGAATGGAGTAGGATAATTCTCGAGAAAAACCGAGAATGAGGTATAGAAGGCATATAGAAAAACTGCGTTACCTTAAGTTCAATGCTAGTAAAAGTGTAAAAGTTAGTTTCTGGATAAAATAAATTATAACAGTGCATTCACAGTAGCGAGTGCCCGAGTGAAATTCTCACATGTATCCCAACGTACGAGTAACGCGAGTGAACCCTGGAAATTGGCCCCGTGCGCCAGCCTTGCCAGAGGAGCACTCGTATTCCGGGAAATTTTCTCGTGTCCGAGAAAGCATCCGCGTGCGCTAGCCCTGATACAGGAACATCCACACGCGCGTATGCCTACCCGCGGAAACGAGAAAAAATTCCGGAATACACGTGCTCCTGTGGCAAAGCTGTCGCACGGGGGTCGACTACCAGGGTACACTCGCGAAACCCCTGGGCAGGGGTGCTTGCTAAAATTTCCCTGGCGATCGCATAGACATCCTCGTATTTTCGACCAACTCGGAAGGTCGCTCCAGCACACCCTTGAACACGAGGGTACCGCAGGGACGCGAGTGACTTCGCCTCTGCCAAACCTATGCCCGAGCACGACCCGCGTGCTTTTGTGTAACCCCTCCAGCGCGGGGGCTACCACGAGGGCACGAGGAGGGAGACGCGCGTGTGGGCGCAGCCTCGATAGATGCGAGTTTGATTCAGCACCATCGTCCGCCCGGTGACCGAAGTGAACCGCGCGCGTGTAAAGCAGACCGCTCTCGAGCCCCTTCTCAGACGCGAGGCAGTACGCATGAACGCTCGGCCTTCTTCCCACCCCTCACATCCGCGGGGCACATAACTCGTGCTGGAACTCCACCTCGCGATTGAGGGGCGCTCGGGCCCCTTCTCTAACGCGAGGCATTACGCAGTGAGCGCTCGGCCTCCCCCTCCCTCTCGTACGCGGGGTGCACCGCTCGTGCTCGGACTCCACCTCGCGTTTAAGGGGAGCTCGGGCCCGGGCTTCAGGTGCGCACATGCTCGGGAACCAGCTTGGGATGTGCTCGCATTCGCGCCCCAGCTCGGGATGCATCAGCGCTCACGATGAGCTTGGGATGCGCCCGAGGTCGGGGTATGCTCACGCTCGCTCCCGAGCTCGGGATGCGCCTCCGCTTGTGTCTGAGCTTGGGATGCGCCCAAGCTTCAGGTGTGCCTGCACTCGCACCCGAGATTGGGATGTGCTTGCGTTCGCACCCGAGCTCAGGACGCGCCCAAATTCGGGGTGCGCCTGCGCTCGCGCCGGAGCTCGAGGTGCGCTCGTACTCGCGTCCGAACTCGAGCTTGGTTTGCGCTCGCGCGTGAGCTCGAGCTTGGTTTGCGCTCGCGCGCGAGCTCGAGCTCGGGTTGCGCTGACGCTCGAGCTTGGGTTGCGCTCGCGCTCGAGCTCGGGTTGCGCTGACGCTCAAGCTTGGGTTGCGCTCGCGCTCGAACTCGGGTTGCGCTCGCGCTGCGCCGGAGCTGGAGGCGTTCCCGCCTCGAGCCTGAGCTACATCGCTTGCGCTCGAGCGTATTAGATTAGATTAGATGTTTATTTTGTGCAAGACAAAAACAAAAACTACATTCAATAATAATACATATTTACAGAGATCATTAGTATAGTCAATTATATCACAGCTCGACATTGCTCGTCATTAACTTACATATATTGCACAATATTATATCTGTCGTACATCAATCACGTCAGTACACTTATCATATATTCTTATCATTACGAATAATACATTTTTTTGAGACTATCAAACTTCAATTTCTATTATAGTCAACATTCGTATGATTAGCGTCATTCTACATAAGATATACATGGTCCATGTCCCTGGACTTACATAGCAAATAGTCGCGAATTGTCGCTTTAAATCTGCGTAGTGAGGGCAAGTACTTAATACGTCGAGGGATCGTATTCCATAGGCGCGCACCTTGAGATTGAAAAGATTTCAACCCTGTATCGGTACGCGACGATGGAATCGAGAGCTCCCTAGAATCAGTCCTACTAGAGGTACGAGCCTGCTTTTTTTGAAAAAGGGCTGCAAGATACGTGGCTTGATCCATGTTAATAACTTTGTATAGTTGTCCCGCCGCAAAATACGCCCTTCTTCCCTCAAGATCAAGCCAGCCAAGTTTACTCCTGTAGGGACTGATATGCTCATACCTTTTAACACCACATATGTACCTCACACATGAATTCTGCAATCTTTGCAGTCTCATCCGGAGCTCACCTGACACATCAAGATACACTAAAGAGTAATAATCTAAATGAGACAGGACAAGAGCACTTGCAAGCCGTTTGCGTAACGCCTCGGTGGTACTGGATTGAAATGATTTAAGCTCATGTAGGGCCTTATTAACCTTTCGGCTAACTACATCCACATGCGGTCTCCATGTTAACTTTGAATCCATGACTACTCCGAGGTTAGTAACTGTGTCAAGAATGGGAACAAAGACGTTACCCTGAATCTCTATGCCAGGCAAATCCATACTCTGTACTTTTTTAATGTTAGATTCTGATCCAAAAATAATTGCCTTCGTTTTCCCGACATTGAGACACAGAGCGTTCTCAGAAGCCCACACCGACACTGCTTTGGCCACAGCAGACACGCGTCTTATCCCCTGATGAAGGTTATCGCAAGTAGCTTGAGTGTAGGTTTGCAAATCGTCCGCGTATAATAAATGCGATACACTATCCGTAAGAATATCCATCGTACTTTTAAAGCCCGATAAAACTTCCTGAAGGTCATTAATATAAAGGCTGAACAAAAGGGGCCCCAAGACAGAGCCCTGTGGTACGCCGAGATTGGTTGTGAGCCAATCTGAACTACCATTAGATGCCGTAACAACTTTTCGGTTACGCCCAGTAATATATGATTTTATCCACATGAGTACTCCCCTGGAGAACCCCATTCTGAGCAGCTTGCGTAACAACTTGGATGGCGAAATAGTGTCGAAGGCCTTACTAAAATCAAATAGTAAAAGGATGGTAATTAGCCGCTTGTTATTATCTATACCGGATCTTATGTCTTCAGTCAATTTAAATAGTGCTGTCTGCGTACTATGATGCGGACGGAAACCTGTCTGAAGGGGATCGAGGATTTCTTTCGAAAACAAATAAGCTGACATTTGTTCGTGCACGATCTTTTCCAGAATCTTTCCAGGGTTGCGCTCGCGCTCGAGCTCGGGTTGCGCTGACGCTCAAGCTTGGGTTGCGCTCGCGCTCGAACTCGGGTTCCGCTCGCGCTGCGCCGGAGCTGGAGGCATTCCCGCCTCGAGTCTGAGCTACATCGCTCGCGCTCGAGGGGAATGCTTGCGCTCGAGCGTATAGCTCGCGCTCGAGCGTATAGCTTGCGCTCGAGCGTCTAGCTCGCGCTCGAGCGTATACCCCCGCGCTCGAGCGGATCACTCGAGCTCGAGTGCAAACCTCGCACTTGGGCGGATCGCTCGCACTCGAGCGGAATCCTCGCGCCCGAGGCAGACGTTCGTGGTCAAGGTGAAACGCTTGCGCGCGAGGTAAAATGCGGGTGTACCTCGAGCGCGAGGGTAGCCTAATAGGTAACCGTTAGTGTACGAGGACCGCACTTATTAGTTATTTATATATCGCAATCAGCGGCCAGCTACTTTTATTTTAAATAAGTTTTTTACACAAATATAGTACAAGAGAATACACTGATGAACGGTATATAATAACCTAACACCACTTATACGCCATCCAGCACAAGGTATTCGAATTATGCTTATTGCAACTCGCTACGACGAGTTAATAGTATATTATGACACTGTTGTGGGAGATGGTTTTCTACCGTGCTCGAGGGTTTTCGCACGAGCGAAGCGAGTGAGAAAATCGAGCAAGGTAGAAAAACACCTCCCACAACAGTCTCATACGATATTTTATAGCACAACAACCTCAAAATCGACAATAAAGTTGGCATTTTGAGGTTAGTGTGCTATAAAAACTATTTTGTATATATTGTTATTAACACAGATATGATGCTGGCTGTATATTTATAAACGTATATATACAATTTTTTTTTAAATAATCCCATACCAACTTAAGTCCACATTTCTCGGGAGAAGTGTCTCGAATAATATTTGACACTTTATTTGACAAATATAATTTTGCTGAGATGTTTTGATCTGGTATATCAGTGGAAGCAATAAAACGTTAATATCTCGAAAAGGCAGAGATATTTATTTATAAAATATTTTTATTTATAACTATAACTGAGAGAAAAAATTAGTAACCATTACTAGACTGTCTAGTAAATCAATACTATACTATGAAATTTACGACTGAATACTAGACTTCTTGTTTTGAGGGCCAATTGTATCTTATTTTGGTTGTATGAGACTTAGTACTATGCATGTCTGTAATGTTTACTACCTTGCTAAGGAATAGATACTATATTGTAACTTATATTTAAAGGTACACTGAGAAAGGATTGGGTTCACATGAAACCATACATATTGCTATCGTAGCTACATTACGGTGGTCGGTGATATTGTACGATTGTCATAGCAAAATAATATAGCTGTGAGAGCAATAACAAAGTATTTTTGAAGCAGCAATACGCAGTTTAGAGAAATTGAATTAAATAAAATGAAATAAATAAAATTAATTTAATTTTATTAAATTAATCAACCAGATTAATTTAATTAATTACAATAATTGCACTCAGTCCTAGTTTGGCTGTAATACATTACAGTCTACTAATTGTTCGTACTCCTTGTAGTGGCCGTTATTACTTATTTTTCTCAGTGTAGTTGGTCGGTTGATAACAGCATCACAATTTTATTGATCTGTATGAAAGTCGAAAATAAATTGTTGAAATGAAGCTCAGCTAATATCATAAATTAAAACATTTGGTCGATTTGAGTATACCATTGTTCGCCAGCAACAATTGAATTTATTATAGTTATATAACATAAGCAATCAACGGATTGTTCATGGTATATAAACATTTAACAGCTTCAAACCTAAAGATAAATCATACATATAATGCATTTACACTTGCTATGCGACAGTTTTGTGTCAATCCTGATTTTCAAGATTAGTTTAAAGAATAATTTCCATGATAAGCATAAATGTTAATTTTGTTATTTAACAATTATAGACTTAAAAGACATCAACATTGTTTTCCAAGTTTTATAATAATCAGCAGACTGCGGTTTAGATGTCGAACTAGTCTTAGTCTTATAATGTAATGAGGGTGAGGTTAGAATAGCTTTAATAACATTTTATGAAACTTGACGAATACTTGCGTTGTAAGCATACACGGAGAGAAGTTTTCTGGTAGAAGGAACGTGCCGCGCAGCGGCTGAAAAGAGCTTGCCGCTCATCGCCGCATGGCGGCGTGCCGTATGAGAATTAGGCAGTGATCGTCGCTGGTAAAGACAATGACGTCGCGGCAGGACATTTCTCGGTGGCTGTCACGGTGTTTTCCCGAGCTCATGCCGCTTTAACAATTTATATGCTGTAACAATTAACAATCCTACAAACTCCTTAACACTTACTTTAATTTTTATAAACTTTATTTTAAAAAGAATAAAATATATTTAAATCCATTAAAAGATGCCTTCTATCTTTCTTCTATTTTTAAACTAAGTAATATCGAAGCTTCATTTCAATGGTTATGAATTAATAAAACTCTTTTTTGTACATTTAACTTTTACAATTAAATATCATGCAGCTCTAAATGTATAATATATATATATATATATATATATATATATATATATATATATATATATTCATTTCTATCATCATTAATCATCATTAATAAAGTATCATATAGCTATGTATAACGCTCAGAACCATAACAGAAGTCCATTTTCGAAATTTAGTAAACGTCCCTAAAAATGTTGAAATTGTGAATCACGCCAATATTTACCTGATTTGAACTTTGCAATTCATAAAAGTGATAAAATTCATCAGATTTCACATTTTTATGTCAATAATATTGAAATGTTTGTCACATATAAATATGTATATAAATTTATATAATCAAAAATGTTTTCTGCATTTATTATTTGGGACAAGTCAAAAATAAGAACATGATCTTCTTTCTTTCGATCTATTTATTTTAAAACTAATTTGATGAAAAATTATATTTTGTTTTATAATATCGATAGTTTCTGAAAATAGCGATAATTTTTTTCAGTAACTTCTATTGAAAATGTATGTAACTGTCTTTAATAATATAATATACATATTTTGATAATATAAACTCTAACTAATTATATTATCAAAATTTTTATTATGTCAGACAGGTTGTACTTAAAGTGGATCTATACTTATTTTTTTTTTAATAAAAAAAATGTTATCACACTTTTTCAAGCTCAACATTTGTAAGACCATTATGGGGCCTGTTAGATTAAAAAATTTCATAATCAACAAACCATTCAATGAAAATAAGTAACTATGCATCTTCAGACGTACCAATGTAGAACTGAATATATAAATGTGTTGTTCCCGAAATTTATTTTTAACTTCAAAACGTTCCTCGCACATTTAGCGTCGGTGGATCTAGCTGTAAGTATCTGCAAGTTAGTCTTATTTTTCAAGAAGTGCGCACATACACATTTTTGCCGATAAAATATGTAATTTTAGAAATAAACTCTTTCAGGTATGCTTACAACGTAAGTATTCGGCAAGTTTCATAAAATGTTATTAAAGCTATATCGACTCGTGTACACTCTTTTCTGAGAAAGTGACCAAGCCTATGCTTCTTTATTAAAGGCTGCCCCTTTCTTTTCATACATGTGCGGCTACTTTCCATTACCTATGCATGCCATCTGTTTCTTCGAAAAGAGGAGCAAAGAGGCTGCTCCTTTCCCTCTCTTCTAAAAAAAAAGCCAATGGATTTTCAAAACCGAGTGGGAGTAAAACGCCTACGTATTCGGGCCTAAAGTGTGGGGATACGAATGCTGATAAATTGGAGAAGGGGACAAACAGGGATAGGGCTTAGACACACTATGGATATTGGAACACAGCAACTTGAATAAATATGGTATTGAAAATAGTGATTAATTGTGACGTGTAAGATCAAAATTTTAAGGTTTTACAACGGCAAAATTTAAGATATTACTAAGTATTTATAGTATAAAAAATTTCAGAATGATTGCTTTTAAACATTAAAAGTTTCCAGGACTAGTAAAAAAAATTGTTTTTTGTGGTTTAACCCAGACCAGCACCCTTAAAGTCTTCAAAAAGTAGCTATTTTATAAAATCAAAAATAATTCTTTCCTGTAGTTTGTATTAAAGATTTTAATAGATAGACATTATTTTTATTATAAAATAATTATTATTATTATGAAGGCCAAGTAGTAATGGTAAGAAGCAACGGTGTCTGCAGGACAACAGCTATTACATATAATAGTCTTTATGTCGGCAGTAGACGTGCTTGCATCATCACCATAGCTATCATAACTACTTGTTGGGACTAGCTATCCGTAGCTGTATAGTCCATAGCCTTGTTCATTTTAATATTGTCGTCCCACCTTCAATTCGGTCTACCTGAGGTTCTTGCTTCTGTCGGCTTCCCTGCGAGCATTGTATGTGCTGCTCTTTCGTTACTCATCCTAGTTACATGCCCAGCCCACCCTAGTCTTCGAGATTTAATCACTCTGGTATGTTTGGCTTTCCGTATAGCTCGTGTATTTCTTGGTTATGTAAAATTCTCCATTCTCTAGTAATCTCATCTATTTTCCCCAAATATCTTTCTAAGGACTCTATTCTCAAATACTCTAAATCTATTTTCATCCCACTTGGTCAACGCCCACGTTTCGCATCCGTATAGAAGTATTTCCGTATATAAGTACTGGCCTTATGATTTTTCTATATATTTCTAATTTAGTCTTTCGCAATAATAATCGTGATTTTAGTAAGTTATTTACCGAATATAGGCATGCATTTCCCGAATGCAGCCTCTTCTTGATTTCTTTATGAGTTTCATTTTTGTGGTCTATTATCTGGGTTTTCCGTTCACTTATTTCTAGGCCTATTTCTTTAGCTGTTTTTATTAGTATTTCTACGATTTTTTATTACGGTTTTTCTGGTTTTTCCTATAATGTCTAACCAGTCTATCTATGTCATCTGCGTATGCTAGCAATTATGTTAGAGAGCCATTTATTATAATTCTCTATTTACTTTCTTGTACCGCCCTGGCCACGTATTCTAAAACTAATAAGGGGAGACCATGGAGTCTGGGTCATGGATTTCGATGCAACTTTGGGGATCGACTTTCGGAACCTAACAATGAAGCACAGTACCCGAAGTTTTATCCAATGGGTTTTTAAATCTGAGATAGTGTCAAAAAACATTAGCATTGCTCATATGAGCAAATACTAAAGATCAAATATATACAGATATACTATCAACGTTAATTAAATACGCCGTATATACCGTTCAAAGGCCCATGGAATAAAACAACGAGTATTGGGCTTCATTTTTAGGTATCAGAAAACTATCCCTAAAGTTTCATTAAAATCGGTGACCCGGAGTCCGTGGTCTCTCCTTGTAAGTTAAATAGGAGGGTTGATAGATCATCTATGTGCTTTAGCCCGTTGTGGATGTCAAATGGCTGCGATAGGCTCTTACCTGACCTGACTATGCCCCAACTGTTATCTAGGCACATTCTGATTAAATTGACCAACTTTTTGGTACCCCTAGCAGTACTAAGATGTGGAACATTTTACATCTTATTATTTATACGCTTTCTTGAAATCAATGAATAATTGGTGTACCGTTTCCCCGTATTCTCATTTCTTTTCGAGGAGCTACCTAACCGTTATCATCCGGTCGCTTGTTGACCTGTTTCTTCGAAATCCACACTGGTAATCCCCGAGGATTTCCTCCGTGAGAAATGTGAGTCTATCTAGCAGTACGTTAGAGACGATTTTGTAGCATGTACAGATAAGAGAAATGCCTCTATAGTTATTACAGTTTGTTTTATCTCTTTTTTTGTCTATTGGGACTATGATTAGTTCTCTCCATTCTTCGGGCATTATTTCTTTCCTCCATAATGTGCAAATAAAATTATGAATTATTTTCTTAAGTGGTTCCTCTCCATGATTAAATAGTTCGGCCCATAAATGATCTATTCCAGGGGCTCAATTGTTTTTTAACTTCTTGATTACCTTGCAGACTAGGTTGCTCAATTTGTGGTCCTGTGAATTCCGTTATAGTTTAAGGCGGTTTGTTGCTTGTGTACGTTTAGGAGCTCGTCGAAATAATTTCTCCACCTATTTAGTAGTCCATCTGTGTCCATTATACATTCTTAAAAACTGTGGGTATCTATTTTATTTATATCTTTTAAAACTATTTGTTAGCTATTTTTAAGAAAACATAAAATTTAGATTACTTTAAAAAGTAGCATTTTATCAAATCAAAAATAATTTTTTCGGCAGTTTATGTATTAAAGATATATAAAAGACAGGTATACATATTTTAAGTGCGCAGGATTTTCTTTCGTTTTGTATTGAAGATATTTAAAAAATAGACATAAATTTTAAAAGCCCGTACAATTTCATTTATATTTATGTATTTTAAAACTGTTCTTGAGCTATTTTTAAAAACAAACTAGTATTTAAAGAATTTTTTAACAGTAGCTAGTTTAGCAAATCAAAAATAATTTTTTAAGGTAGTTTGTATTGAAGATATATAAAAGTTAGACATAAAGTCTTAAAACGCGAAGTTGAAAAATGTATTCATTTTTTCTAAAATAGATACTTTAGTAAATCGAAATTAATTTTTTAGCACTGCTTACTAAAATATATAAAATATACATAAAGTTTTATTTGAACTATTTCAAATTTTAACATTCTATCAGTCGATTAATCAAGACCTCTGTTTGAGAAAGCATTCTGCTAAAGCAGTTAACAGCGGGTTTTATAAGAGGCATCTGATACAACTAGGTGTTTTTCAAAAATCAAAAATGTGCTAGTTTTCGTAAGGGACGTCGATGTGAAAGAGTCTCATACGCATTACGGCAGAAAATAACAACCGAATCTTTTGAAATTTGAACCAGACAATGCTTAAATACAAATTCTAAAGGCATAGTAAGCCATTTTTTCTATAAAAATCCTTCCTTTCTTCCTTCCTTCCTTCCTTCTTTCCTCCCTTCCTTCCTTCCTTCCTTCCTTCCTTCCTTCCTTCCTTCCTTCCTTCCTTCCTGCC
Organism: Gastracanthus pulcherrimus; assembly: GCA_949152435.1. Lineage (NCBI taxonomy): Eukaryota > Metazoa > Arthropoda > Insecta > Hymenoptera > Pteromalidae > Gastracanthus > Gastracanthus pulcherrimus. The sequence continues at coordinate 166,371,509 of OX424572.1, read as the reverse complement.
TTCCTTCCTTCCTTCCTTCCTTCCTTCCTTCCTTCCTTCCTTCCTTTCTTCCTTCCGTTATCCTATCTAATTATCTAGTTTTATAGAGGTCTTCGATTGTTCACATGGCAAACTAGATAGATCTACATAGTTCTATTCATTTTCCACCAGGGTTAGAATGCATATTAATATAAGCATACAAAATATTTTATAAGGTAATGATATCTATTTTACCCACACTTCAAATACTATAATTAGGTTTTGATAGGGATATCCTCAACTTCTCCTAGCTTTTGAAAGTTATTAGGAATCCAGATTAGATTCAGGTAGGGGAAACCCGCTCTTTTACCAATTCATCCTGACCTATAGAAATCAAAAAGTGCGTACCATGGAATGCCTGATAGGATTCGGACAGGGAGATCTTAAGTTTGAGAATTTTTCGGTCAATATGGGGTTCACATAGGAAAATCTGGTCAGAATCCCGTAAGTTTTCTCTAAATACATAAATCTGATCAGAATCCAGCCCATAGCCGGGGACGACGTGGGGACATTTCTACACGAGATTGTCTGGTTCAAATTTCAAAAGATTCGGTTGTTATTTGCAATTGGAAAACTGTTTTAATAGTTTTTTTTATTAATTTATAAATAAGAAAAAAAAATTTCAAAATTCTTTTTGGCTTTATATGCAGATAAATAAGGCCCGCTTAATCCGCGTATGCTCGCGTGTTAAGACGTTTTGCATGTCACTGTAAATATAAAATTCTTTATCTCTAATACGATTAATTTAGGAATAAATTGAAGAGACATATATATTTCCTACATATAAGTTGTGATTTTTATTAAATACTGCATTTTCTTTAATATCAGTTAATACAGTCTAAATATAATTTGCTAACATAAAATACAGTAGAACCTCCCGGCACTGAGAAACTCGGGACTAACTATCCCCCGGTACTGTGAATTTGCACCAGCCAATCAGCTTCGAGTACCAGGATTGTATCTAGGTAATAATATTAACTTCCCCCCGCACCATCCTAATAATCAAATATTCTCGGTACATTTGCCTTCCATGCAGTATTATTAAATAAAACTTTTTATAAAAATCTATGTAAAAGTATAAAATTCTTTATTTTCTTGGAAAGCGGGACAAGAGTAGCATATGATTCCCGCAAATGCGTAGAAAAGTAAAATTTTACTTTTTTCCCTCAATTGTTGGAAAAAAGTACATTATAGGAAAAAAAAGTAAAAAAAAAATTTCCCGCAAATGCTTTCTCTTCTTTTTCAATTTTGAGCTATTTCTTTCTCTTCCGTGGATCCCACACTTCAAATCAATAAAGTGGTCACGCTTAAATCGTAAATAAAGTTCTATATGCATAATGTACTATTATTTATGCCGTAACTATAATAGCCATTTCATTGATCTGCAAAGCGGGACTAAAGGAGCTTTTTATTCCCTCACATATTTTACTCCCGCATTCACGGGAATGATAGTATATTACGCATCTAGGGAGGTAAATAATTGGCGAGCCCGTAGCACGTGTAAATTGCCACCCGAACCGAAGGCGAGGGTGGCTAACACGTGTTATATGGGGTCGTCACTTTACCGCAAATGCGGGAATAAAGATCAAACGCGAGAGTAATGAACTATTAAAAATTAAAAAGTTTTAAAAATTTTTAAAAATTTGAAATTTTTGAAAATTTTTGAAAGTTTTGAAATTTTTGAAAATATAGTATAATATTTTGAAAAATTTTTAATTTCAGTTTATATTAACAATGGATGAATGGGTCCCACTTTTCAAGTCAACAAAGTGGCTAGACAATTAAGTCGTGAATAAAATTCTATATGCAACACGAGAGTAAAGACAACCATTCCCTCGGGTGATTACTGCCCTCGCTTCGCTCGGACAGTAAACCTACCCGCAGTTTAATAATCTACGAGTTTAGCTCCTTATTGCATAATATACTATTTTTAGAAACTTTTTTATTAAAATGGTTGGCTTAAGGGAGTACTATCGGTAGCTAGCTAGTCAAAATAAGTGCACTTTTTACTTCTTGTTTATTCGCGAGATATACTTAATAACAAAAGTTGATCACATTTTTTTGGTTTAAACCTTTTCATAAAACTTTTTTCGCAAAGTTGAGGTGCGGGGCCCCGCATATACACATGGCCGGCCCTAGAAAAATCACAGTGTCGAGATGCTCCACAGTCACAGGAGATTCACAGTGCCGTGAGTCACAGTGCCGGGATGTTCTACTGTATATAGATCGACTCAATTTTAGAAGGATAAAATTCTTCTTTTAGATCTACGCATGGATTTAAAGAACAGATGACTTTTATTTTTTCGTAATCTATTTAATATATCGATTCAAATCGCATGATTGAATGTTATTACTAGAATAATGATTGTTGCGATGACGGATATTCATAAAAACGATACTGGTTTTAAGCGCATAATTATAAAAATGAATACTGTTAACTTTTTTGACGATTTCAGCTGTTTATTTCCCCGTTTTAAATTATGTTATATTTTCTTCGTGAAGCAAACATAAGAATTGAAAAAAGCTACTTTTTTACATCTCATAAAAAAGTAGAATTTTTCTCCAGTCATTTTTAGTAATCTCTAGTTTGAGTAAGACAAGAAACAAATTGGCAGGAATTATAGTGTAACTAAGCATTCACTTCTAAATTTGTTTAAGGTGGTCCTATAGTAAAATATGACGAAAAGATCGATTTCTTTTAATTCATTTTCTGATACTTTGTACATTTTTATAACAGAAAATGAGAAGAACTTATTTTAGTGAACTTAATAGTTATTTATACGTATTTTCCTCCGACCTGTATTGCGCACAATCCAGCGCGTTCATAAATTAACCGAATCTTCATCTTTGCCCAAGTCTACCCTATTATACTATGCAGGCAAACTTCAGAAAATAAAGAGATTATTAAAAAAAAAATTTATGGATATTCTGCGATAGAAAAATGGTTTTAAAATCATCAGAAAATTATTTCTTATTTTTACAAAAGTGCGGTTTTCTCCATTTATGGTTTTCCAATGTTCAGCAAGTCTTATGCGCATAGGATTACAATGAATCAATCTGACACTTTAATGATATCTTATTTACCTTATTCGCATTACGACCATGAACTCCGAATTAAAAAAAAAATTATTAAGAAAGTGTTGCTCGTGAATAGTTAAAAATGTGGTCTTTTTAGGTTATTTTTACAATCAAAATTCAGTATAATTTTATGTTTCTTTTTAATTATGTTTTTGAAAATTTGGAGTTCACAGCTATGTGTGGCACAGATGTTAAAAATTACATAATGTTTTTCAAATGCTTGTATTCACATGCGTAAGGACAGTTTTGAAAAAACATTAATTTTCATTGGAAATTGCTAGTTCTTTCTACAAAACTATGGGTATACAGTCTAAAACTTTATTAAAATTTACAAAAAAGATTCTTTTTAGATAACAAATATAACTACCAATTTAAAAAAATGTTATCATATAACTAGCAAATTTTTCAAAATTTACTATAGGACCACCTTAATATACCCATACCATACACGCATTGTACTATACATCTAAAAAGTACATATATTTAATAGCATTATCTTTAGCAGGCGTCGTATAGACCGACTTATATAATATGAAACTTTTCAAACTGGTAAAACTCTTATTCCTTTCACTCAAGTCTAACAAGTGAAGAGCCGAGTTACTTACAAAAGAATATCCCAAGGCATGTAAAAACTTGAAGTTGATGTCTTACTTGATTGTTTTGATTATAGAAGTTTTTTTTAGCTCATAGTTACAACTTGCAAGAAAGAAACTATATTTTTATTATATTATATTAAATTTTAGCTAAAATAAAGATAACCTTTTTCTTTACATGAATAAGTATGTTTTATAATACATTTAAAATAATTATAGAAATTAACATACAAATCTTGATATTAAGAATTAGATCATATTATCATAAAACTATTTCATAGTAAATATTTCCAGTGTATATAATTTCTTATACCAACAAGGTATAATCTAAACAAATTCCAGTTACTCTTACTGATTTACCAAAAAAATGTAACCCTTTTAATCACCTCTTTTTCAATTTGTGCAATGATTTTTCCGCATTTAGAGAATACGTGTTCAAAGTAAAATTTGAGCGCTAGATTTGATTTGATAGTCCTCATAAAATAGCAATTTTTAAGTAAAAACTAATCTACGTATTTTAATAAGGATTATCAAATCAAAGACACACTAAAACACGCGATCAACGCGGATAAACTTGATAGTCAGTTTTTGAATATAAAAAAATTAGTTACAAAAAATAGATGCACAATTTACATTCTGTTTTTAATACAGACATAATAAATTTCAAACATTAATGTCCTATACAGAAAGTTCATCACGATGACTGAAAGGGTTAACATTAACCGTGCATGCTAATGAAATCCTAAATAAAACCATTAAGCAGAAAGAAAATCGCGCATGCGTCATCGCGGTTATACTGACTGACTCACGGGTTGTGATTCAGTTTGAGTAGCTTGCGCTCAATCTGTCCAGACGGGGTATGTATAAGCTGAAAATTGAACTTTGCTCTTCTCGGCAGGGAATCGACGAGCTGCCAGTGGAGGTGACTTCGCTGCTGAAGATGGCGGTGGACCTGCCGCCAGTGGCGCGCGCTGTCGTGTCCGGGAGCCTCGCGGCCGTCGGCTTCGTCGTCCTAATCGGCGCGCTTATGTGCCTGGCGCGCGCTGCTAATCGCCAGGAAAAGCTGCACCTCAGCAATCCGCTACCGGCCAACGCCACCAAAGGCAACAACGGACTGTCGCCGGCCTTCCAGAATCCCACCGCCAAGTCCATCGCCGGCGCCAAGTAGCCCGTGACCCTCGCGTCCTGCGCCACGAACCGAGGGAATCCTGTATTTTTCTTCCTAGATTAAAGCTTGAGCACCCGAGCTCAAGAGCGGGGAACAATGGTTATGTGGATCGATCATCCGAAAAAAACACTGAACATGACATTTTTTTTTCTTTTTTACAATAAGGACAAATTTGTAATTGGCGTGGAAGACAACTGACTCCAAGTTTTTTTACCAAGACTCGAGAAGGTGTTCCAGGAAGGAGGAGGAGGAGGTGGACGAAGAGGAAAAGAGAACGGGAGTAAAATATGAAGGTGATCTCACATGATCGGCGTACTATCCGAACGACTGTGCGCACTTGAGCATGCGTGCGGCGTGCATGCGTCCGCTGCCTTTTTGCTTTTTCTCGAGCATGCACATGTGCACGCGCGCGAGCGGGCAGTGGGTAGTACAGAGGCGGTTTTTCACGTAAATTAAGCGACTGGTCAAACCGGACCATCTCAGGTTGTCGCCGTGTCTTACTCCACACTCCCTTCACCCGTTGCTGAGCACGTGATCCGCTCACTCTCACTCTCGTTGCCGATTCCCTTGCGCTGCACCAATTGCAGCCCATTTGTGTGCGTGTGCGTGTTTGTGTGGGTTTGTGTGCGTGCGTGTGTACATGTGCGTGCGAGTGTGTGTGTGTGTGTGTGTGTGTTTGTGTGTTTGTGTGTGTGTGTGTTACTGTGTGTGTGCGTGTATGTATGTGTGAGTAGTCTTGTGACGTAATATTTATTATGATTCTCCCTTCATTTACATTCTCGACAATGATAATCCGAATCATGACGAGGCAATTTGCGCACGCGCAAGCAAGCATTAAAATTCCTGTTTTATTCGCAAGCAGGCGCTTAATAAGTGGTATGCAGTACGTGCTGAGTAGTGGCAAGTCGATCAGACTTTTCTCAGCCGCGAGGCGGCGCCGGAAGCGTTTCGGCCGGTTGCATTGTAATATTGTAATATATTTCTATAATATATCATTATTATATATCGTTACAGTACAATACATTTAGTAGGCATGCTGGTGGCGCCGCCGCGTGGTCGAGTTTGGCGCTCACCTTCCTATACTTGTACGCCCTGCCCCGCGCAATCACTATCGATTCCGTCAGTAAAGCTTATTACGGTCTTCGAACGATACAAATTTTTCATTTTTGGCGACAATCTGAAATATGTTATAACCCTACTCTCTGTAAATTGTGTTGTGTTAATTGTAATAATACGGTCTTGATTAATTCATTATTTTTTTATAAGCAAATGAAAATTTAATTTTGAATTATCCTAAATCTACAAATATTTTTTATGTTTTATTTGACAAGTTGCTTAATATTTTTCTACTGCACTTAAAGATGGCTAGGGTAAAGGTGCATTATTATTGCTGTATTATTATTACATTCATCATTATTATTTTTATTATATTTTATTGTTTTAAAAATTAATGCTTTTTGTTAAATTTTGACTGAAAATCAACTTTCGTATCACAAATTGAGAACATTATGGTGCGTTAAATAACGGCACAAACTGTTTTAAAAAAATTAGTTATTACTATGATTGACCGAAATATTAAAAATATTTGTCTAATCGTTATAATAACTGATTTTTGGCTTTTTAATATTTATCTATTTTGTAAAAAACAAACGTATATCTATAATAAAAAAATTTCAATACATAACGATGTATGCAAATTTTATTTCAAGAATACAAATTTTTTTTAGTCACAAAAAAATGAATACTTGCTATAACCGTAAATAAAAAATTGTTTGCATATCAATTTTAAGTTGCTACCCAAACTGGCATATCTTTAAGTTTTGCATTTTACTAAAATTCAAATTCATGTTTGCCAAGTTTAAGGAGGTTTGGGGGTATCAGTGGTTGCGGTGAGGAAGGAGGGTCTCCTCTCTTTCCCCGCGCATCCTTCCGCTCCCCGCGCACCACCTCGCACAGCCTACAAACTTGAGTTTTTGTTTACGTTTTCATTCAATACTCGGAATTAAATGCGGTGACACGCGTTCAACTTTTGCACACAGCTTCGCAATGAGTTATTTGATAAAGTACATAGTTTTTTTATTTCATTCGCTGTTTTTTTTATACACGTCGCATCCTACATCAATCTGTTTTAATAGCCGAGTTCCATAAGAGCCCATGTATACCGAGCAAACTTCCAAGTCGAATATCTTAAATATATAACATCGGTAACAAATATTGAACAAATTCAGGGAACTTCTTGATTCTATAAACAATGATATGTGTGAGTTTCATTACGTTCTCTGATTTTTTGTAAAACTCTCGAACCTCCTTAAGATAAATAATGTGAACTAGTTTATTGAACGATGAAAATTTTATTTTTACCTATATTACAAGTATAAAAACGCTATAGATTTGAATTTTTTGCATCTTCAAAGATTATTATTTAAAATTCTGAACTTAATTTTTTGTACAAATATATGTAAAAAAGAGTATAATCAACAACATTATAAAATGTTAAGATTCGAACTCATTGCTTAAATGAGTGCCATTCATTGTTTAATTTTTATTTCTACCATTTCGACACTGTAATTGTCTCAAACTTCTTATGCGGTTTCAACTGTCCCAAAGTAGACAGATACAAATTTATGTCGTGATTGATTGCCGGAAAATATGTCGACACGCTTTTGTCAGCGTTTATATAATTATTAGCTGAATGACCAAGCAAAATATTTATTCTGCAATTTTTAAATACAATGCTCCACGTTTGATGACAAGTTATATGTGATCTGAAACATAATTTATAATTTATAGCGTACTGTAATTTATAATTTACAGGAAAGACTCACATTATTAATTGTGTTTACTGTATACATCAATTATTTCGAATACGAAAACGACATTTAATGAACAGATTTTCAGAACTAAACATGTATGAACAAACCTTTGAAAAATATCATAGAATTTTTGAGTGAAGAAAATTAGAGTAATTCAAGATTATAATGTTAAAAATATGAAAGTATTATAACATTCATAAACACCCTTTTTAAAATCTTCTAAGCTTCTAACAAAAACATATTCTTTTAGTTAGCATATTTACTTATATTGTAATAGATCAGCTACACTATCACTTTTAGACAAATATATATAGAATTGTATTTTCATAGGCATTTCAATATATTAAATAATAATAAATATAAGTCGGATGTTACTCAAAATTTGTATGGTGCATTCTGAAAATTAAACTTTTTCATTATTAGAATAATAACTGTTTAGTTTTGATAAAGTGGTTTAAGTATACATTTTAAGAAGGCGTTCATTTTTTAAATTAATACTACGTCATTTTTCAAAATTTAACAAATATTTTTTCCAAATAGCGATTTAGTTGAAAAAATGATCTAACACTACGTCATTAGATCTTGTATAATTTTGAATAGGATTTTCTGCTTAATAAGATCTCATCAAACAAAACGACCATATATATAATTCTGAAAGGACTCTTTGAATTTTAAACTGTAATATGCAATAATATGACTCATTGTTATAAACTCGATGTCGCAGATTTTCTTTAATTATTAAATATTTGATGGCTGAAGTGGTAAACGCGTACCTCTTAAGACAAAAGTCACCCAAGGGGCGTAGGTTCGAATCCCCTTCAGTCTGAATTTTTCAGGGACATTTAAAGAATATTTTTCCGGATTTTTCGGTGGCGGAGATCGGGCCTGTAACCCGCTAACTTGGTAAGGGCCTTAATGCCTGTATATATATATATATATATATATATATATATATATATATATATATATATATATATATATATATATATATATATATATATATATATATATATATATATATATATATATATATATATATATTAAAAGTAATATAAGAATGCCCATTTCTCTTGATTGGCGTAGAAGTATTTTGTTAATATATCAAACAGTGTTATTCAGTTATAGTAGAGAAATATGTAGAAAATGTATAGTGATATAGTAAAAAATTATATTGGCAAAAATCTGTTAAACTATCCATGAAAAAGATTTTTGATGTAATAATCTTTTTTTCTTACGCTCGATATTCGTCTGAATCGCGCAATGAAGAAGATGTCTCAAATACTTGAGAAACCCAATGTTCTTAATAAAAGTTATTATAACAAGATACAAATGATCGCGTAAATGTATATTTATAAACGAAAGAAATCCTATCGAAATTAGAGAAAGTTTTTGTATTTGTGTCCGGGAAAAAGGAGGCGCGCGATATATTTTCCTCACTCAGTGCAAGGATGTCGTAACTTACACACACTGATTCAACGCACGCGAACAACGACGATTGCAGATAGACGACGGTGTGCTAAAAATTACCGTTTTTATATTCCAAGTACTGATTTTATTATTTATTGCACTTACATATTTTAACAAACAGATTAATATTTTATTTTTAACCAACTTATTTGCAGCATACGTTTCGGATTTCATTGTGTTTTTTTTATAACGATAACAGAGCCAGATAACTATTTGCGCAATTATGTTAATTTATTTTAAGGGAATGTCGGAGCTGAAGTGGAGTCGGTTTCGGCCGGTCTAAACACGCTTTTTATGTTTATCTTTGTCTGCTTATAATTTAAAGAAAAACTGAAAGCAGAGCTGCCGAAATATAAATTATATCAATATTATTGTACAAAGAGAAGGCATTCTATTGCGTTGTTTTTACAAACAATTGGAAATACAAAATATTTTTGGTTACGTTACACGGAAATATACCTTTAGTATTTCCAATTATTCATTAAAATGACGCAACAGAATGACTCTGCCCTACATAGTAGCGTTGATATCATTCATATCTACACGACTCTTCTTCCAGTTTTTATTTGTATTTTATATTTGAAAAGTTATTAGTAAAAAAAACGTATTTTTAGCTGAACACCCTGTTAAGATTGTAAGGTAGATCAAAAATTAAAATCACGGACTATTAAATAACCTATTAAATAATATGATAAAAATAAAAAATATTACTAGATTCTATTCATTAAAATTCACCCGAATTGTATGAAGACTTGAAATATTAGTAAATTAACTGATTTAATTTAAAAATATAAAATAAAATTACTTTATGCCCATCTGAACGAATATAGCCACTTTTTTCCCTGAAAAGCGAGACCAAAATTACACTTTTTGCCCGCAAAAATGATTATCGGGAAAAAAGTTACTTCACTAGAAACTAGTCCAAATTCCTTTATTTCATTAAGTTCTACCAATAACCCTGATTTTCGATTGTCTTTTAACAATATTGTCTTTTAACAGTCCATTAGTCCCGCTTTCCAAATCAAAAAGTGACCACAGTTGAGATAGGCATAAAGTACTATATGTAACTCGAGAAAAAAGTCGATTTTTCCCTCGGGTGATACTGCCTTCGCTTTGCTTCGCTCTCTCGACACGAAAATATTCGACTTTTTGCCCTTGTTACATAATGGACTATTTGTTACTCGTAATGTTCACTCATAATGCTTTTTCGAAAAGTGCTAGTTAACGACATTTTGAAGTATTTATTATTTCAATGTTGTATTGAAAATAAAATGTATGGCTTTACAAATGTAGTATACGTACGTCCGTTTTTTCAAAGAATACATGAAGAGTAATAAAACGTAAAAACGTATATTTACGGATAATATTTTATCCCAAATTATCATACCCTTTAGCAGATTTTTAATAATAAAAGTATATTAGCTTTTTAGTTGGAAAATAAAATAAAATAATTGAACAAAATACTTTCAAAATAACTTGAGATACAGTAAACACATACAGGGCGATTCAATAAGGTTGAGTACCTCTTAATCTTTTATAAATAAAAAAAATAAATAAATTTTATACAATAGGATATTTTATATGCTGTGGGATTACTAATAGAAAATCGTGAATAAATTTATATTCAATTTGCACCTTTTTTGTTAAGGTGGTTCCTGTATGATATATAGCACACTAAATTATTATTCAATATAACATTTTTTAGCACTTTACTGAAATATTTTAATATGAGAGAAGATATTATATAAAAGAAGGGCTTATCATATAACGAAACAAATTTTATTAACAAAATTTGTTACATTGTAAGAGTAGTTATTGTTAACTAATGAAAATGAAGACTTTTTGTATTTTAAACACACGAATATTTTATACGCTTCATGCGATTTTAATTTAGAAGGTCTCATTTTAAAAATTAAAAATAATTAAAACCCAAAGAGTTACACACAATTGTTCATAATTACATACATGTGTAAGTATAAACAATTAGGTCTAACTCTGTCTATTTTCATTTTTTTTCATTTTTCCATGGATATGTCCCCCTGAAATTATCTAAGTAACAAAATAAAACCTTTTAAATTAAGATCGGCTGAAGAATAAAAAATCGCCGTGTATTTAAAGTACAAAAATCCTTCTTTTTCATTAGTTTACAATATCTATTCTTGCAATATAACAAATATTGTTAAAAGAATTTATTTCGTTATATGATAAGCTATATATCATGCTGGAATATGACCGTGATGCCTTCATGTATTTTATACCATAAGAAATAACCATAGTCTAGTTATAATATTTCATTGCCTAAAATCCGTAATATCACAGATCATTTATAAATGTAATATTTAGTATTTTTGGTGAAATGCAGATTTATACATTAAAAGGATTATGGCTTTATTTATTCAAGAATAAAGTATGTGTAAAATAATATTGTACAAAGAATAAACACGAATGATATAATTACGTATAGTACAGAGAAATATGTAAAATAATATGTCAGAGCCTTGATTCGATATATTATTATTTAGAGACTCCAAAATGATCTATTAATTGTCTTTAACTGTCTATCTAGCTTTCGAACAAAGCAAAAAAAATTATTTCATAAACAACTCTATTTTAAGAACTTGTCTCATTTCCGTCCAATATAGTTATAAAACGATTATACTATATTCAATATTGTAAGGAATTATTCTATTCTACAAGTTTTCCGCTAACGTAAGTAGGAGGAGGTTTGTAGTAAAAGTATAGGGTGACACTACTTTTGTACAATAAAATAAAATAAGGATGTTAAAACATAGTGTAAATGTTTTTGTTTTATATCTGTAATGTATTCTTAGACATGTTCTAAAGAAGTATTGCGTACGAAAATACCTTATAGGTTATTATAATAAATAATTGGATCTTGTGAAATTTATAAAATGAAATTAAAAATTAAAAAAGTTGTTTATTGAATTTTATTAATTGAACAATCTTTTCGGCGCTAAACCATATTCTTACGTCACTCAACATTTTTTAAGTGAATTGTCACTCTCTTGGAGTGAATTCTCACTCTGTTGTAGTGAATTCTCACTCGAAGCGATTGTAAAAACACAGTCACTTATTTTAGAGTAAATTTTAACTTTTAGAAAGAGTGAATAATTCAGTCTTTTGTAAAAGTGACTCTGAAAATCTATTGGGATCGGAACTCCTCTTAAGCGGTGAGCTTTGAAAGCTGTCCATAGAGTATATCTATATATAGCGATATACAGCGATAGCCAGCGTCAAATGGCCAATATTTGAAGCTGTGAGAGAAACTACTTGAATTGTTTTTCACGGCTAGTATAACTATATATAGTTGCAGTTCCGATCTCAATATTTAGAGTAAAAGAGTACTCGTATAGAAAAAACATTTTTTAGTTATTTATTTTTTAGAAATGATTTGATTAATTGTACAGTTTAGTGTCTCTAAAATATTGTTGGAGGGAATTAGCTAGGCTAGGCGGGTACCAGCTCAGGTGGGTACGAGCTCACTTGAACCCGTAGCCACTGCGGTTACGAGCTCACCCAGGAAGTCAAGCTCAGCTAAGCCCAAGCTCACTCAGTAAGTTGAGCTCAGTTGAGCCCGAGCTCAGTCAGTAAGTCTAGCTCAGTTGAGCCTGATCTCACTCACAATGTGAGTCCACAACCTCTGAGAAACAATTTTTGACCAAATTTTAGGAAGTGGTTTCTGGTATTTTCGAAAAAGTGCTACTATTCTACAACTATTAATTATGTTAAGGGAAGAAGATACAGATTAGCATTAGATCAAAAAACCTATTTTTCTATACCTAAAATGAAGCCTAGCATTCGTAAGCTTGTCCAATGGGCCCTTGCTCTCGAGATATGTTCGGTATTTTACTTCAAATATGCATTATTTTAATGAAAAATGTACCTCTTCTTCGTACAGCAACTCTCCAAGTTTGTATACTAGAAAAAATGTCGCAATGTTAAAGAAAGAGTAGGCAAAAAGTGCTATAATTTAAGCTTGGTTTTGTATAAAAATATTATTGTGATGCAAAGTTATTTACAACTGAAGATGGAGACCGAAAAAGTATGAATATTCTATGATATTTAACTCTTTTACGATAGCTCTCTAGTGATTTACGACCAAAAATTCGAAAAAATTGTATTGTTTAAAAAGTAAGTTGAACTATTGACTCATCAAGTAATGTTATTTTTACGATGGTATTAATTTTTTTTAATGAAAAGCAAACGCTTTACGAAAAGATCTTTTTGTCATTTAACTTCACTTTCTTCACTTTTATGCATTAATTTACATTTTTCAGGAAGTGTATAATAATTTTTTGCTTCAAGTTTTGGAGGTTAAATACTGTATCATGCGTTCAAGCAGCAAAAATAAGAATTTAAAAAAGGTCGAAATCTAGCGAAAAACATGCAAGTTTTTAGTAACGGTGTAGTACTGAAATTTTAACCAATTTTAGGTTTAAAAAGTCGTCTTTTTCATAGATGTATACCCTGTTGAAAATAACTTTGCGGATTCTGTAGTGAAATTCATATGGATATCCGTGCTGGAATCAGTGCAGAAATCATAAGAAGTGAATACTTATAGAAATCGGTACGGAAAGGTCTGATTGGGATTATATTTTCATAAGTGTAAAATGTTTTCATATACTGACAAAATATACCAATATTTGTAAGAATAATATAATCAAAATCACCCAGCAGATATTTAATTACTGGCCCGGAATAAAATAAAAATATCTAAAGAAATAATTATTCTCTCCTACTAGATAAAAACAGAACTGGGTATTTATCTGACTTCGTAATTCTTGAACAATTTAAATAGATTTTCTAATTTTCTAACAATTTAATTTTGAGTACAGATGTATACGAGTAAGGAAAATAACGGTAGCATCTGAAGTAATAAAAAAACGAATCTAAACAAAATTTTAAATCAAAATGTATTAAATTTTTAAAAACAAATCATTAATATTATTATTGTTTCTCAAAAATAAAACAATTTTTTTAAAGAGATGTATGAAGTCTTTGATAAAAATGTTAAGTAGACTCAGTTTACGTTCAGTGAGGGCTTCGATAACACCATTGTCTTATTATTTGACAATATAATATCATTTTGTATAGAACATTTTATGTAAAATGAAAGTGGTTACTTATCTGACTGTAATCCTTGAACACTTCAAATAGACTTCAGAATATCCAACAATTCAACCTTGAGTATTGATGTATGTATACGAGTAAAGAAAGTGCAGAATTTGTCTCAGCGCAAGCATCTGAAATAAAAAACAAATAAATTTTCTAAATTTCTACAGTCATTTCTAGAAGATTAAAATTGTATTTTTACCACAATTTTTAATCTATTATATCTTTTCACTTAAAAATTTGACATAATAAATAATAATAACTATTTTCAAACATTATTCTTTATCTTTTATTAAATAACTAAATTTGTAATAAAATTATCACTCAAATTCTATAACATTTTTATGAACAGACAGTTATAACAATTAATTTTCTACGAAATTGCACAATTTTATTCAAATTGACATATCAGTCCGTGAAGAAAATGTCAAAATGTTAGGTAAAATGTCACTTATTCAAGTAATTGGTATAACGACATACGTAACAATTTTTTATACAAGACATTGATGTACGCCTGATGGTGGGAGTTAGGAAGGTGAGCGCTTTTGGCTATGTGGGTGGCTGGAGTGTTTCCTTAGATCCTCAGCGAAAAGAAGGATGTCATCGAGGTAGATGAAGAGTTCGTTCGGTAATTCCTGGTTCGTATTGGTTATCCCCCGACGGGCAAGAGAATAGCAAGCGTTCGACGAAACTAAGAGCGGGGTTATTTTGGCCGCCGCTTACCGATAAATGGCGGTGCCAGAAGGCCCGAAGAGAGGCTAGAGCGTTGGCGGCGCTCTTGGTATGGCGGTGCCAGAAGTTCCGCAGAGAAGCTAGAGTGTTGGTGGCGCTCTTGGTATGACGGTGCCAGAAGGCCCGCAGAGAGGCTAGAGCGTTGGCGGCGCTCTTGGTATGGCGGTGCCAGAAGGCCCGCAGAGAGGCAAGAGCGTTGGCGGCGCTCTTGGTGGGCAGGTGGAAGTCGGCAGCAGAGATGAGTAGAGAGATTGCTAACGTCAATGCTACGGTGCGTGCCCAAAAAAAGCCACTGATTCGAGCGCCGCGCCGCGGGTTAGCGTCGAAGCTGGCGCACAATTCGGTAGAGCTATGGAGGGGGTATATACGAAACGTGCGCCTGCTGTAAGAAGAGGGGGAACGTGCGCCTGGCTGGTGGGCGGAGCGAACGGCAGCATATTTTCTCTGGGCGCCGCGAAAGCAATTCGGGAGTCGCGTAGTTTGTCCTCGTGGCGCTACAATTGAAATTTTATTTTATGCACATTACACGTTTACCTCAAGTACAATAACAAGTACCTATAACTTAAGCTTCGATAATTAAATGTAAGTCCCAGAGCTTCTCTATGAACATATGCGACATACAAGCTATAGATGTTCAGTGTACCGACAGTCAAGGTGGCTAACGCGCGTGCCTGTCGTCTTTGTTTTTGCTGTCTCGGGTTCGAGCCCCGCTTGCTCCATATTTTTTTTTCGTTTTAATTCTTCATATGCTAATTAAATATTCTTTTTTTTTAAACATTCGTTAACGTTTATAGATACACATTTCAGTTTAGAAAAAATATCCTTACGGCAAGAAAAAAATATTAATCTATACATTATTTTAATAATTGTACGAATCAATTTCAGTTTATTCAACGCAGTTTATTCATTACAAAAATTGAAAATTCCCTCTTAAATTTAACCAACACATTCAATTTATTTCGAATAAATACTGCACTGAATAAGTTGCAATTGATTAATAGTACTTTCATTAAAATAAAATTTTTGTTTTTTTTTAGCCATAAATTTCGTGATTAATTCATTATTTTTAATTTCTAAAACGCGATCTAGATACCATAACTTATTATAAATTACTATACAAACCAATCGTCTTTGATGAAGCTGTTTAAATTATACATTGCAGTTTCCTGTTTTGTTGTATTACGCCAATTTAAGTATTATCGTAAGCACTACTTTTATGGGTATTTTTTCTCTGTAAACCATAAGCAGTCATATTATAAAAATTAAATAATTTTCATGGAATTTGAAACGAAAAAAAACTACAAATGAACTTCTAAAAAGTGAACTGAATAATTTAAAAAAAAAGATACAATATGTCGTAGAATATTAACAGTAAATAACGAAGAAATGCAAAATTTAGAAAATTTTATTTCATGTGCTAAAATTATTCTTTGAACAACTAACTTAAAACCAGCGTTGCTGAATTGTTAATTAGCCAATTAATAATTAAAATTTAAAATTTAATTTTCAATTAAAACTTTTTTAATTGACAATTAAAATTTAGTTGTCAATTAAATTTTTTTTAATTAACAATTATAATTTAGCTGTCAATTAAAGTCTTTTTAATTAACAACTAAATATTAATTGTCAATTAAATTTTTTTTAATAGACAATTAAAATTTAATTGTGAATTAATACAAAATTAATTGATAATTAAATGTTAATTGTCAATACAAATTTTTTTAATTGACAACTAAATTTAATTGTTATAAATTTAATTGAATAATTTTCAATCAATAATTATAATTTAGCAGTTAATTGAAGGTTTTGTAAATTTACGCGTGTACCAAGCATATGAACAATAGTGAAAAATATTTATGTCAGGGTAGGTACTTTTACACTTGTACTTTACGTACTTGATGAGTATTATTATCTAAATATAAATTTTTAAATTAGAAGTTTATTAGAAAATTTTTTGAAACTTTTATATTTAATCGTTTCAGCACCCTTTACACAAATAACCATTCATCTTTAAAATTCAAAACATAAAGCATTTTTATTACACAAAATACCTATAGTCTTAAAAAAATCAAAAAATTATTTAGAAAATTAGTAAATAATTTTGATGTACAAATATTCATTTTTTAAAAAAATATTAACGAGAAAATAATATACAAAAAAAATTTAAGCGTATATTTAAATTTGAGAACACAATTTGTAAATCTTTTGTATTTTTAGAATCATTTATACATGTGAACTAACTACGCTGCTTAACAATATAATTATAGTAATAACCTATAATTATTAATTTATGTTATTATTAAAAACTTTGAATTTAATGAAAACTTTGCTATAACTACATTCAACCGAGCGACGTTAGGAGGTGAGGTATGCCTTGCTAGTAGTTGTTATTTTTGTATGAGCTACTTTACCTGCAAATATCACGTATAAAAATGTTGAGTTATAATTCTTCTATGATCATATACAGCGAATCCAAAAACTCTATTGTGTATTAACTTTGGGGGAAAAAGCATTCAAAATGGTTTACTTTGGGATGATCATGTATGATCATATACAGTGAACCCAAAAACTTAATTTGTGTATCAACTTTGGGAAAAAACTTTCAAAATCGTTTAATTTGGGAGGTTCATCAAGAAATATTTTTTTCTTATATTTAGTTGTCAATTAAAAAAATTTGTATTGACAATTAACATTTAATTATCAATTAATTTTGTATTAATTCACAATTAAAATTTAATTGTCTATTAAAAAAAATTTAATTGACAATTAATATTTAGTTGTTAATTAAAAAGACTTTAATTGATAGCTAAATTATAATTGTTAATTGAAAAAATTTAATTGACAAGTAAATTTTAATTGTCAATTAAAAAAGTTTTAATTGAAAATTAAATTTTAAATTTTAATTATTATTTGGCTAATTAACAATTCAGCAACGCTGGTTTTAAGTTAGTTGTTCAAAGAATAATTTTAGCGCATGAAATAAAATTTTCTATATTTTGCATTTCTTCGCTATTTACTGTTAATATTTGTAGTTTTTATTCGTTTCAAATTCCATGAAAATTATTTAATTTTTATAATATGACTGCTTATGGTTTACAGAGAAAAAATACCCATAAAAGTAGTGCTTACGATAATACTTAAATTGGCGTAATACAACAAAACAGGAAACTGCAATGTATAATTTAAACAGCTTCATCAGAGACGATTGGTTTGTATAGTAATTTATAATAAGTTATGGTATCTAGATCGCGTTTTAGAAATTAAAAATAATGAAATAATCACGAAATTTATGGCTAAAAAAAAACAAAAATTTTACGTGGCCAGAGCCTTATGATATTCAAACCGTCTTACCAACGCAAGTTTTATGTACAATTGAAGCTCCACGTAAATGTAGCCAAATTAAACAGAATCAAAAACTTAATTTTACATTCATCGAAACAGTATACAAAGAACTTACTAATACCGCAAAATCATGTAAAATTTCTAAAATTTAATTTCAGTTATGGGTTATTTGCAAAAAAGTGGCAATTTACGTGTCCTTAGCTTAAATCAATACTTAAACTTTATTTTGAGACATGCAAATAATTTTTTTATAGTTTTCTAAGTTAACAAAAATATAGATCACAAGAAATTTTTTTTAACGGCGATAAAAAAAATCTGTGGATGGATTTAGGTGAAAACCCGTGGAAAATTGCATAAAAAACGTGTTCCCGAGTAAATGTGAGTACCGTGATATCTATGTTTTTGTACTGGTTTAGGGTCTTGGAGTAACTTATCGGTCCTGGCCTTTAACATAGTTCTTACTGCACGTAATACAAGCAATTTAAGCAATATAGCATGCTATTTAAAACTTTTTTCGAGCGGAAAACCATGCTCACTGTACTCACAGTTGCATTTTTTTAAAAACCGTAGTTGTTATTATTTAAATAAATTCTATTTAAGATTTTATAAAAAAGTTAATACAGAGAATTTTCTAGCGTTTTGAATCAAGTAAAAAGTATGTAACAATAAATAAAAAGCAATATAATCCATGTAGGTATCTATTTTATATCTTTATAGTTAATAAAACTATAGAAAAATGATATGACTACGATATTCCTTAACCTCTTACTTTTAATCTTTGTAAGCAATTAAAATATCATAAAGGGCAACTTTTAAAAACGTGTACACGAATAAAAATTAGTTGTATAATTACTCAAGAATTCAGTTTTAAAAAATATAAATGTGCTTGCTCATTTATTTTGATAAATTTTTCCAATGCCAACGAAATAATATGAATCGGTTCATTATTTTAATGAAAGTACTATTAATCAATTGCAACTTATTCAGTGCAGTATTTATTCGAAATAAATTGAATGTGTTGGTTAAATTTAAGAGGGAATTTTCAATTTTTGTAATGAATAAACTGCGTTGAATAAACTGAAATTGGTTCGTACAATTATTAAAATAATGTATAGATTAATATTTTTTTCTTGCCGTAAGGATATTTTTTCTAAACTGAAATGTGTATCTATAAACGTAAACGAATGTTTAAAAAAAAAGAATATTTAATTAGCATATGAAGAATTAAAACGAAAAAAAATATGGAGCAAGCGGTGCTCGAACCCGAGATAGCAAAAACAAAGACGACAGGCGCGCGCGTTAGCCATCTCGACTGTCGGTACACTGAACATATATAGCTTGTATGTCGCATATGTTCATAGAGAAGCTCTGGGACTTACATTTAATTATCGAAGCTTAAGTTATAGGTACTTGCTATTGTACTTGAGGTAAACGTGTAATGTGCATAAAATAAAATTTCAATTGTAGCGCCACGAGGACAAACTACGCGACTCCCGAATTGCTTTCGCGGCGCCCAGAGAAAATATGCTGCCGTTCGCTCTGCCCACCAGCCAGGCGCCCGTTCCCCCTCTTCTTACAGCAGGCGCACGTTTGGTATATACCCCCTCCATAGCTCTACCGAATTGTGCGCCAGCTTCGACGCTAACCCGCGGCGCGGCGCTCGAATCAGTGGCTTTTTTTGGGCACGCACCGTAGCATTGACGTTAGCAATCTCTCTACTCATCTCTGTTGCTAACGTCAATGCTACGGTGCGTGCCCAAAAAAAGCCACTGATTCGAGCGCCGCGCCGCGGGTTAGCGTCGAAGCTGGCGCACAATTCGGTAGAGCTATGGAAGGGGTATATACCAAACGTGTGCCTGCTGTAAGAAGAGGGGGAACGGGCGCCTGGCTGGTGAGCGGAGCGAACGGCAGCATATTTTCTCTGGGCGCCGCGAAAGCAATTCGGGAGTCGCGTAGTTTGTCCTCGTGGCGCTACAATTGAAATTTTATTTTATGCACATTACACGTTTACCTCAAGTACAATAGCAAGTACCTATAACTTAAGCTTCGATAATTAAATGTAAGTCCCAGAGCTTCTCTATGAACATATGCAACATACAAGCTATAGATATTCAGTGTACCGACAGCCGAGGTGGCTAACGCGCGTGCCTGTCGTCTTTGCTTTTGCTGTCTCGGGTTCGAGTCCCGCTTGCTCCATATTTTTTTTTCGTTTTAATTCTTCATATGCTAATTAAATATTCTTTTTTTTTTAAACATTCGTTAACGTTTATAGATACACATTTCAGCTTAGAAAAAATATCCTTACAGCAAGAAAAAAATATTAATCTATACATTATTTTAATAATTGTACGAACCAATTTCAGTTTATTCAACGCAGTTTATTCATTACAAAAATTGAATATTCCCTCTTAAATTTAACCAACACATTCAATTTCTTTCGAATAAATACTGCACTGAATAAGTTGCAATTGATTAATAGTACTTTCATTAAAATAATGAACCGATTCATATTATTTCGTTGGCATTGGAAAAATTTATCAAAATAAATGAGCAAGCACATTTATAATTTTTTAAAACTGAATTCTTGAGTAATTATACAACTAATTTTTATTCGTGTACACGTTTTTAAAAGTTGCCCTTTATGATATTTTAATTGCTTACAAAGATTAAAAGTAAGAGGTTAAGGAATATCGTAGTCATATCATTTTTCTATAGTTTTATAAACTATAAAGATATAAAATAGATACCTACATGGATTATATTGCTATTTATTAAAATTCTCTGTATTAACTTTTTTATAAAATCTTAAATAGAATTTATTTAAATAATAACAACTACGGTTTTTAAAAAAATGCAACTGTGAGTACAGTGAGCATGGTTTTCCGCTCGAAAAAAGTTTTAAATAGCATGCTATATGGCTTAAATTGTTTGTATTGCGTGCAGTAAGAACTATGTTAAAGGCCAGGACCGATAAGTTACTCCAAGACCCTAAACCAGTACAAAAACATAGATATCACGGTACTCACATTTACTCGGGAACACGTTTTTTATGCAATTTTCCACGGTTTTTCACCTAAATCCATCCACAGATTTTTTTTTATCGCCGTTAAAAAAATTTTATTTTGATCTATATTTTCGTTAACTTAGAAAACTATAAAAAAATTATTTGCATGTCTAAAATAAAGTTTAAGTATTGATTTAAGCTAAGGACACGTAAATTGCCACTTTTTTGCAAATAACCCATAACTGAAATTAAATTAAAGAAATTTTACATGATTTTGCGGTATTAGTAAGTTCTTTGTATACTGTTTCGATGAATGTAAAAGTAAGTTTTTGATTCTGTTTAATTTGGCTACATTTACGTGGAGCTTCAATTGTACATAAAACTTGCGTTGGTAAGACGGTTTGAATATCATAAGGCTCTGGCCACGTAAAATTTTTGTTTTTTTTAGCCATAAATTTCGTGATTATTTCATTATTTTTAATTTCTAAAACGCGATCTAGATACCATAACTTATTATAAATTACTATACAACCCAATCGTCTTTGATGAAGCTGTTTAAATTATACATTGCAGTTTCCTGTTTTGTTGTATTACGCCAATTTAAGTATTATCGTAAGCACTACTTTTATGGGTATTTTTTCTCTGAAAACCATAAGCAGTCATATTATAAAAATTAAATAATTTTCATGGAATTTGAAACGAATAAAAACTACAAATGAACTTCTAAAAAGTGAACTGAATAATTAAAAAAAAAAAGATACAATATGTCGTAGAATATTAACAGTAAATAGCGAAGAAATGCAAAATTTAGAAAATTTTATTTGATGTGCTAAAATTATTCTTTGAACAACTAAGTTAAAACCAGCGTTGCTGAAATGTTAATTAGCCAATTAATATTTTTTTCAATTATAATTGCAAAATGTTCAATTCAAAGTTAAATTTTAGTTGTCAATTAACAAAAACTTTAATTAACAATTATATTTAGTTGTCAATTAAAAAAATTTGTATTGACAATTAACATTTAATTGTCAATTAATTTTGTATTAATTCTCAATTAAAATTTAATTGTCTATTAAAAAAAATTTAATGGACAATTAATATTTAGTTGTTAATTAAAAAGACTTTAATTGACAGCTAAATTATAATTGTTAATTAAAAAAAATTTAATTGACAACTAAATTTTAATTGTCAATTAAAAAAGTTTTAATTGAAAATTAAATTTTAAATTTTAATTATTAATTGGCTAATTAACAATTCAGCAACGCTGGTTTTAACTTAGTTGTTCAAAGAATAATTTTAGCACATCAAATAAAATTTTCTAAATTTTGCATTTCTTCGCTATTTACTGTTAATATTCTACGACATATTGTATCTTTTTTTTTTTAATTATTCAGTTCACTTTTTAGAAGTTTATTTGTAGTTTTTATTCGTTTCAAATTCCATGAAAATTATTTAATTTTTATAATATGACTGCTTATGGTTTACAGAGAAAAAATACCCATAAAAGTAGTGCTTACGATAATACTTAAATTGGCGTAATACAACAAAACAGGAAACTGCAATGTATAATTTAAACAGCTTCATCAAAGACGATTGGGTTGTATAGTAATTTATAATAAGTTATGGTATCTAGATCGCGTTTTAGAAATTAAAAATAATGAAATAATCACGAAATTTATGGCTAAAAAAAACAAAAATTTTACGTGGCCAGAGCCTTATGATATTCAAACCGTCTTACCAACGCAAGTTTTATGTACAATTGAAGCTCCACGTAAATGTAGCCAAATTAAACAGAATCAAAAACTTACTTTTACATTCATCGAAACAGTATACAAAGAACTTACTAATACCGCAAAATCATGTAAAATTTCTAAAATTTAATTTCAGTTATGGGTTATTTGCAAAAAAGTGGCAATTTACGTGTCCTTAGCTTAAATCAATACTTAAACTTTATTTTAGACATGCAAATAATTTTTTTATAGTTTTCTAAGTTAACGAAAATATAGATCAAAATAAAATTTTTTTAACGGCGATAAAAAAAAATCTGTGGATGGATTTAGGTGAAAAACTGTGGAAAATTGCATAAAAAACGTGTTCCCGAGTAAATGTGAGTACCGTGATATCTATGTTTTTGTACTGGTTTAGGGTCTTGGAGTAACTTATCGGTCCTGGCCTTTAACATAGTTCTTACTGCACGCAATACAAACAATTTAAGCCATATAGCATGCTATTTAAAACTTTTTTCGAGCGGAAAACCATGCTCACTGTACTCACAGTTGCATTTTTTTAAAAACCGTAGTTGTTATTATTTAAATAAATTCTATTTAAGATTTTATAAAAAAGTTAATACAGAGAATTTTAATAAATAGCAATATAATCCATGTAGGTATCTATTTTATATCTTTATAGTTAATAAAACTATAGAAAAATGATATGACTACGATATTCCTTAACCTCTTACTTTTAATCTTTGTAAGCAATTAAAATATCATAAAGGGCAACTTTTAAAAACGTGTACACGAATAAAAATTAGTTGTATAATTACTCAAGAATTCAGTTTTAAAAAAGTATAAATGTGCTTGCTCATTTATTTTGATAAATTTTTCCAATGCCAACGAAATAATATGAATCGGTTCATTATTTTAATGAAAGTACTATTAATCAATTGCAACTTATTCAGTGCAGTATTTATTCGAAAGAAATTGAATGTGTTGGTTAAATTTAAGAGGGAATATTCAATTTTTGTAATGAATAAACTGCGTTGAATAAACTGAAATTGGTTCGTACAATTATTAAAATAATGTATAGATTAATATTTTTTTCTTGCTGTAAGGATATTTTTTCTAAGCTGAAATGTGTATCTATAAACGTTAACGAATGTTTAAAAAAAAAGAATATTTAATTAGCATATGAAGAATTAAAACGAAAAAAAAATATGGAGCAAGCGGGACTCGAACCCGAGACAGCAAAAGCAAAGACGACAGGCACGCGCGTTAGCCACCTCGGCTGTCGGTACACTGAATATCTATAGCTTGTATGTCGCATATGTTCATAGAGAAGCTCTGGGACTTACATTTAATTATCGAAGCTTAAGTTATAGGTACTTGCTATTGTACTTGAGGTAAACGTGTAATGTGCATAAAATAAAATTTCAATTGTAGCGCCACGAGGACAAACTACGCGACTCCCGAATTGCTTTCGCGGCGCCCAGAGAAAATATGCTGCCGTTCGCTCTGCCCACCAGCCAGGCGCCCGTTCCCCCTCTTCTTACAGCAGGCGCACGTTTGGTATATACCCCCTCCATAGCTCTACCGAATTGTGCGCCAGCTTCGACGCTAACCCGCGGCGCGGCGCTCGAATCAGTGGCTTTTTTTGGGCACGCACCGTAGCATTGACGTTAGCAATCTCTCTACTTACTCATCTCTGTTAGCAATCTCTCTACTCATCTCTGTCTCTACTCATCTCTGCGTGCGTCGCTGCTTGCTTCGACTGAGTGGTACGTGCATCGCTGTTTTTAGTCGGTAAGAGCAATGATTTCACGATTTTTGTACACGCAGAAAAGGAAAAAAGGACAGCTAGACAGTGAAAACGCTTGCAACCGAAAAGTTTTATTGATATTTGATATCCAAGACAAAATTTCTTGTAGGTAAGTATAATCTTATATGTAATATTTTGCAACTATTAAAAAAAAATTATTTTTGCACGTGCTCGTGACATTTATGTTGCCATAACCTCAATTTTTGTTTATTATTTTAGAATAAGTAGACTTTAAAAAATAATTGTTGTATGTTGATCACTTTACAAGAAAAGTACTAATATTAAAATAGATTATTGAATATTAAATATATATATCTTTGTAAATGTATCATGTTTGATTGTAGGAAACACAATGAATTTGGTCAAAGTTAGAAGCAACGATTTCTGTTCTAAAAACCTATTTTCCTGAAGCTGTAGGATTAACTTATAAGTCTAATGGTGAAGCACGTGGTCTAGAAATAGAGAACGAGAAATTGCAAATTATTCCTGGCATTGATGAATATTACAAATAAAAATCTAGTAGAATACTTACATTTATATTTTACCTTTATAAATTAAGTATTAAATAATATTTAACTATTTTACAGCTGTAAGCTTTATTAGCGAGTGTAAGAAGAGGAAAGTAGATGATATATTGGCAATAATCAAAGGAACAAATCCAAACACTACAAGTGAAGCTGAGGTAACGTATGAAAAATAAATTGGTTTCATGTTATTAAGGATGTTCACCGGATAATTGAATTTCTTTAAAATGTCTTGAAACTTTTTTCTGTGTCAATGTATGTGAATTTTGTACTTATTTGAAATTTCGACCACCTTTGGCGGTATGAAAAATTGATCAATTTAGCTACAAATTTTCAATTTTTAACATTACGTATAGTATGTACAATAAAACAAGTATATAAAATATATAAAAAGCTGGAAGTAGCCAGCGGTATTTTTTTAAAGATACAACAATCTAAAGTTGTGTTTCAATGTTATAAGTATACCTCTATCGTGGTACAGTATACGCAAAACTAATGATATATTTCGGCTCTTGGCATTCTCACATTAATTATACGTTCTTTACGTATTTGTTAATGATTTACATTGTGAACTAAAGGGTTTTTATTATAAATATTGCCATAAAATATTAATTTTTTCGAAAATAATTTTCTAATCCTACTATCACCCGCTGAACGTCCTTGATTAATATTCTGAATCTCAATTAATATTAACCTTAAATAAGAAAAGACACTATTGCCCGGCCAAAATTTTCAATAGAAATGACTAGAGGAGTCCGCTCTGACAGCCAGGACGAAACGTCGATATATTTTTTGTAAAGGCAAGCCTGCATACAGATCTCCAAGTGAAGAATATGCAGTATCTTGGCCTGTAATACAAAAATAATTTCTGCTCGATAAGACCAATAGAGTCATTTCTATTGAATAATATTAACCTTTTTTTATATCTTTCTTTATATTTATCAAAAGTTTTATATTTGTTATTTTGATTGGTTTATTATACATTATTTATTACAAATTATTTATATTTTTATTTTTCAGCCTAATAAAAAATTATGCACTCAAAGTGTACATGTAGGTTGGAAACATCGTTTGACCGCTGAATCAAAATATGTTCAGATGACTGGACTAGTTGGAGTAATTAAACGCTTAAAATTGGATCGCAATAAAATCTATCAGTATGAAGATATACTGCAACTGATAGTCGGAATTACGAGAACTGATGAGAATGCATCAATGATAGATAATTCGCACATGCTACTCGGCAACTTCAATGACAACATATTTGAAAATTTCACACATGGCAAAGAAATGTGCGATTTTTGAGAGTTTTGTTGTAAAATTAGGATGAAAAATAGGCAGTTAAAAATATATCTTTTAACAACCAAAATTACGGCTGCAAAAGAAGCTTTGGTTGAACCGCAGAAGAACAATAGGAATAGTAGCTTATCACTGTTTCCTCGCATTGATGTAAATGCTGGACGGAAAGCAACGCCTGAAAGATCAATCTTGAATTATTCAGAATTAACATCTGGCAACTTATGTCCTGCATGCACTACATAAAGTTACAAAAAATGTAAATCGATTATTATTTTGTTATTTATTATTATTATTATTATTATTATTGTTGTTATTATTGTTGTTGTTACAGTCAAGAGTTCAGGTGAAGCCTACTTGCAGCAAGGAAAATGGATACAAGGGAATTCAGTATTCATCTAAAAGTCAAGGCACACAAAATAAAATTAAAATTCTGCCAAGCGAAACAGTGACTAGCAATTCAGTCTGCCTTAAATCGTTGGAAAATCTCAGCATATCTATTCCTATTATCCGTAAAGAAGAAATAATATTTTCGGATGACGATAATTTAGGAAAAGGAAGCTTTGACGTACTGAAGAAAGCTACATGGCTTGGGACTGTCGTCGCTGTAAAATAAATTGACCTTAGTTGCAATAAAAAGTATATAATGAGGAAGATCCATGTAATGGATAGGATTAGACATCCCAATATTATATCAATAATGTCTGTTGCAATCGATTTGTCAACAGTGTACATTGTGATGGAAATATTTGATGGTCATAATCTAAGGCACGTTCTAAATAATCTAAAACCAGAATATATTTTAGTAAATAAATATTATGTAATAAAAGTATGCGATTTGGGACTCAGCAGATTAAAAGAAATGCCTTTGGGCTTAGATACAACGATTGGGCATAATTTTATGGGCACAACGTTGTACATGGCACCAGAAATACTACTTCATAACGAACGGGGTTCTGAAAAATCTGACGTTTCGTCGGTAGCCTGCGTTATTATTGAGATATATAACGCATATTGGGTATGGGGCGAGCCTCCAAAGACAATAGGTATGGTTGAAAGGTTAAGAAAAATAGTTACCACTATAAGAAAACCATACATGTCAAACATACCCCTCATTGTAAAACCGGCTTTATCTCTATGTTTTATTATTGGACATCTTCAATTGTCTGGTCATAAGCAACGCTTAATTATTATTGTATTTCAGTATCTATTAATTTAATACTCTCTTTAATATAAATAAGTTGACTATGTGATTTTCATCTAAAGTATTTAATGTTTTTATAAAGATCAATGCAGTCACCAAAAAAAACTGCACGCTAATCATTAAAAACACGGTGTATTATTAATATTTATTTTGCCAATGAAAAAGGCTGTGACGAATACGTGTGTCTAATGATAAAGTCTGTTATTTAAATATACTTAGAAAATATAGTATAAATAATATATTATTTGAAAATAACATTATTCAAGATTTTCGCGGTGACATAACCCATATATGGGTCATGAATGTATCAACATTTTATTACGTTTAATATAATTACATAAAGGAAAGTCTAAACAAATCGTATTATGCATTAGCCTCCGCGGAAGTGTTAAAGGCGAAAGTTATTTGTATGAAAGTCAACTTTATAATCAAACACTAAAATAATAATTTTTTTAATCTTAATCGTTTATTATTTAGTATTTATAATATCGTCACTACATCAAGATTGTAATTCTGAAGAATTCACGCTGTATTTGTCCTGCAAATATATAAATGTTCTAATTGAAAATGTTTATTTTATGTGCACTTTCTATTATTTATAAATGAAAGCCATTGCCTTCACTTTAAATATTAAGTTAATAAAGTCCTTGTGGGTATGTACATGCGTGCGTGTGTGTGTGTATGTGTCTGTGTATGTATGTATGATAATGGCTGAAAAATAATTTTTTTTGTTTTCGGATGCAGTTTGGATTTTTCAGTTTTAGTTTTTCTGGTTTTTTCATACCTTAGAAAAATATCTAATCAGTAAAAAGGCATTTGAAAGAGCATGCAATTACCTAACTTTTCCGACCTGAAAGTTTGAATAAGGTCATTCCCTTTTTGAGTTATACACGGAAACATAATTTTTTTTATGACAAAATCACATTTATTTAGTTTGAGAAAGCTAAAATTTCCAATGAATTGGCAGTGGTGTCTTATTTTTAAGCATGTTTAAAATAAAGTATAACAAATTTCGTTGTATTAAGATGCAATTCAAAATATATTTTATATTTTATAAACATTACTCATAACAAAAATAATCTTTTCATTTTACATATTTACAAATTTTACTTTTTAACAAATCCATATTTCATTTTGTAAATATTTTAATTACATTTTTCATATTCTTCAATTAAAGCTAAAATTTTTTTGTATAAATCTAATCCTTCTGGAGTAGACGCTATAGTAACACCCGGTAAAATAGTTTGCACCAATTCTTCAAAAAGAGGATCTATTAATGTTGCTTTAGTGGTTAATCTCTCAAGAAGTTGTTCAATCGTATTCGAAGAGATCCAATTAATGTGTTTTCAGATCCTTTATCACATCTTATGAGAGTAGGCAAAATTTTGTAACTTTTAACTGTAGATAAATAGTAGTGCGCTGTCACCTTTGGATCATTATTAATAGAACTGACCTCAAGCCAAAGAATATACCTCGAGTATCCATCCACACATCCGTGGATATCGAATCTAAATTGTTTTAACTTATCGTACCCGTCCAGATGCCAAAGAAAATTCGGCCCTGGACTGAGGTACTCTCTTCGTTTCAATTTATTTCCAAATCCATTGGCTACACCCTCTGGATCAGCGACTTTTAGTATACGATACACGGTTTCTCTTTTTACCTTCAATTTATATTTTTGTACCAACTTTGGCCACAAAGCCCTGTACCCTAGGTTGGAGCCAGACGAATAAAGTTCTTCAGCCACTGCAAAACATATTTCTTCAAAACTGCTTTCTTCGAAGTTTTTTCTTCTTAAACCCATCAATGACAGCGTTCTCTTTAATGTGCTTAGGGATACTGTAATATTACAGTAGAGCCCTGTACCCTAGGTCGGAGCCAGACGAATAAAGTTCTTCAGCCACTGCAAAACATATTTCTTCAAAACTGCTTTCTTCGAAGTTTTTTCTTCTTAAACCCATCAATGACAGCATTCTCTTTAATGTGCTTAGGGATACTGTAATATTATGGTTTTTAAACAGTAAGGCTCTAATTTCTTCATATGTGCAATTTTGTTCAAAATATTTCTTAACAAAACTTTCCATTATTGTTAACCTGTCATTATAAATATAAAATAGGTTATATACTTAAAAATATAATAACTATTTCAAAATAGTTAATCAAAAGTAGATAAAGAAATAAATTTACCTTAATTACTTTCTAATTAGAGTTAAGTGATTGAAAAATTTTGTAAGGAAATAAACGCCATCAATTTTTTTTATCCTTTACTTGCAATCAAATATGAAAAGTAAGTACTTTTTGAAAATCTGCAAATTTATAATATTTAACAAAAAAAAATTAATTTACTTTTGCAATTAACTACTTTTATTTATTTATTTATTCAACCAGTATACATATAAATACTCAATAAAAAGAGTATGCATCTCGCAGAGGTAAATAAAATTACCTGATCGCAAGCCTGGCATTAACCAAATACAAGAAAAAAAACTTAAAGCTAAAATAACTTACAGTTAAGAAACTTACTGTAAGACAAAACTAAAAATAACTTATAACTTAAACTAAAAAAAAAAAAAAATATAATATATACATTAGACTTTCCATTTTGTAACAAAAAATATATGTGTAAATATATATATATATATATATATATATATATATATATATATATATATATATATATATATATATATATATATATTCTTATATTTACAAAGTAAATTTCCTAATTTATAATTAGTTAGATACAGTGTAGTATCCATTGCTTTAGTTTGTACTTCCTGTTGGTTTTATTTTTATTCTCGTGTAACATTTTTAAATTGTTTGGTAAACTATTATATAATTTTATAGCAACAACATAACTGATCTTGTTACTTACTAATTTGCTATACTTGTGCAGAATAATACTCTTGTTTCTAGTCCTGCTATTAGATTCACTATACAATTGTTTTAGTTCATCGTAGTGATACATCAAGCATTCATATTTAAATAATTGCTCTAAATTCATCGGGTATTTCTCAGTCATAAAAGTATTTCTACTTATTATCTTTAACAATCTATTTTGTACATTTTGTAGTATTCCTAAGCAATTCCTATACGCACCACCCCACGCAATAATTCCATACTTTATTTGACTATAAAAAAACGCGTAGTATATTAACATGAGTGTTGTGGTTTGCATAGTTTTACCAACGAATATCGACTTTTATAGAAGAACAGTTCGTATGCTGCACCTGGGAACAAAATCGTGGGTAACATGTATAGTACGTTATAGGTTACTCCATGCGATCTGTGGGTATACACCTATAGTATAGTATAGGCTTTACATGTATAAGAAAGCGAGGCCCCGGCGCAACTACAGAACCGCGCTTCTATACAAGTTTATATTCGTTGGTTTTACTCAATTTATAAAATATATAGACAAGATATTTGGTTCTCTTAATGATATATTCAATATGCTTATTCCATTTAAGGTTATAATCAAAAATTATCCCTAAGTATTTACATTCTTCAACCCTCTGTAAACATTTGTTGTTAATCTTTATCTCAACATTTGTAGGAACACTATCACAGTAATTGCCAAAAGTCATATAAATCGTTTTGTCTATATTCACGTGCAGTTTGTTAGCTTGAAGCCAATTGTTGATTAGTGCCAAAAATTGATTCATTTTGTTCTCTGCAGCTTTCCACGTGATGTCCGAGGAAACAATAACTGTGTCATCAGCATATGACAAAATTGAATCTTCAGGCAAACTTTTTAAAAGGTCATTAACATATAGTATGAACAGTAAAGGACCTAGTATCGTTCCTTGTGGAATACCAATTTTAATGTCTTTATATTCGCTCACTGAGTGTTTAATTTTTACTCTTTGTTTTCTATCTGTTAAATAGCTTTTTATTAAATAGTATGCATTACCTCTAATACCATAACGATAAAGTTTGCTAAGTAAGATTTCATGGTTTACCGTATCAAACGCTTTTGCCAGGTCCAGAAAAGTCACTATTATTGGTTTACTTTTATCCAAGTTTTTATATATAATATTTGTTATATGCCTTAGAGCGTCTGTTGTTCCTCTGTTTTTTATAAAACCAAATTGTAGCTTTGACAGAATATTGTTTGTACTTATAATGCTAAAAAGTCTATTATATGATTTTTTCAAAAATTTTTGCAATATTTGATATTAATGAAATGGGCCGGTAATTTGATACTTTGCTTTTATCTTTGGCTTCGAAAATAGGTACAACTTCAGCTCTTTTTAGCGAGTCAGGCCAAATAGATTTTT
Source organism: Gastracanthus pulcherrimus (assembly GCA_949152435.1). Taxonomy (NCBI): domain Eukaryota; kingdom Metazoa; phylum Arthropoda; class Insecta; order Hymenoptera; family Pteromalidae; genus Gastracanthus; species Gastracanthus pulcherrimus. The sequence continues at coordinate 166,339,320 of OX424572.1, read as the reverse complement.
CAATACACAAATTAAAAACGTAAGCTAGATTCTCAATGATGAATGAAGATAAATTCCTTAAAATTTTTGTGTTGATATTATCAATTCCACCCGATTTATCTTTCATGTTGTTAATAATACTGAGTATTTCAAGGTGGTCTGTCGGATTCAGAAATATAGTGTTCGAATTAACTGGGGTAATTTTAATTCGCCTGGATTCATTGATTGAGAGTCTTTGCTTAGCTTTTCTCCAATTTCACAGAAATATGTATTCATTATATTAGCTATTTCAGTAGGCTCTGTTATTTTTCTGTTTTCGTAATTAACATAACTTATTGAATCTTGTTTCTTAGATTTTCCTACTTTCATGTTTATAAAATTCCATAAATTTTTTATGTTTCCGGAGCTTTTTTCAACCAGAGATTTTTCATATTTTAATTTGGCATCTTTTATTATTTTATTTAGTACTTTCTCATAATCTTTGTAGTCCTTTTTTAATTTATCATTATTGCGATTTAATTTCCATAATTTGTATAAATGTTCTTTTTGTTGACAAGATATAATAATTCCCTTAGTAATCCATATTTTTCTTGGCGCATTGGTACTATTTTTAGTTCTACTTTTGGTACTGGCTTTTCTTACGCATTCTTTAATTTCATTTATTAATAGATCAATACAAAGGTTAGGATCCTGCAATAACAATTATTTCCAATTAACTTTATTAGCAACATCTTTTAGTCTCTTATAGTTTACGCAAGTATAGCAATTATCTTGTTCTTTTTTAAAATTTATGTTAGTCATGCTGATAATTAGCGTATAGTGATCAGCCAGTAGGTACTCAACTGTATGAGAAGTATATTTAATGGCATTTGTATTAATGAAAACATTGTCAATGCACGAGCCTTGTCCTTCTAATTGATTTTCTGAAGGTCTAGTCACCCCTTGAAAACACGGTATTTAACCATGTTCCAGGAAATTATTTAATAGTTCCTGACTTAAGAAGTTTAATTGCAATAGATCTATATTAAAATCTCCAAGTATCAGATGGTTTTTGCTATTTAGTTTGTTTTGTAGATATTCTTTTAGATTTAATATAAATTCAGTCTTTGGTAAGATCATGTGATCTGTATAAAGCAGAAATTTCCAAAATTTTATTGTTTTCTAATTGTATCTTCGCATTTATTATTTTCAGTCTACCTATTTGAATTATTTCAGTCTCCTGCACCATTCCCTGCAGTATGTATATAGCAACACCATCCGACCTGTTAATAAAACTCTCATTATAGTATAAATTGTAGCCTTCTATTTTATAGTCATCGTTATTAATATGATTTACAAGTTTCCAAGTTTCAGCACAAACAATAATAAGAGGTTTATTTTTGAGTGTATTTAAAAGCAAAACAACTTTCTCCCTATTAGCATTTAAACTTCTTATGTTTACATACAGTATCACAGAATCACTAGTGTTTATGTTATTGTTTAGTGTCTCTATGTCATTGTGTATAATTTCTTTCTGTATACTTTCAAACCAGCTGTCTTCGTCGTTGTTTTCTTGACCATTAGACACTACGGGATAAAATTTACTCACGTCCTGACTTCTTGTTTCTTCATTATCCATTTCTTGTCGTTGGATCATAAGGGTAATCAATTTTCTTTATTGTACTTCTTAAGTATTGTTTGTATGTTTCACACGTATCTCTAGAGTCTGCACAATGATCTATAGGTCTGTTTGTTTTATATTTTTCATTACAACTCATACAGTTAGCACATTTAGGATTTGCTTTGTTCTTACAAGACTCGCCATCATGATCCTCAGCACAGTATCGACAACGTTCCTTCCACCGACATTTACTTTTGGAGTGACCATATGTGCAACATTTGTAACACATGTTGATGTTGTAATCGTCAAAGATTCTGCAACTGCTGTATCCAACAAAAAATTTCCTTCTAATCATCATATTCTCGTAGGCACTCGAGTTAACTTCGGTAATAACCGTCCATAAATTACTTGTTTTGTTTATGTATTTGTGTACTATATTGACTTGATCAGCTTCTGTAAGTTTATTTTTTACTTTTATTTCGTTAGCTAGTTTGTCCGGATCTTCAATGTTAACGCTATCTACTCCAACTATTTTTATTCGAGGATTCCTGATTTTTTCTATTTCAGCTGTTATATGTTCTTCACATGTTTCGTCTATTATTGTTTTGATCTCTTCGGCATCTTGTTTATTTCCACATTTTATAATTATCTTGTCCTGTGTAGTCAACACATTATTTATTTGCTTATCCGATTGACATAATTTGAGTTTAATATTCGCTTGAATCATTTCTATTTCTGCTTTGTTTTTCGGTTTTACAATTATGTTGGTGATGTTAGTAGAAATGTCTCTTTTTGATTTGCTTAGTATTTGTGCATAATTGTATGCTGGCATCTTGTTAACCTCAATCTTTTCCATTAACAACGTATTCTTATCTTTTATTTCTTTGTTGAGATCTTTCAATAATTCATTTTTTTCTAGCAATTCCTCGTTCTCTACTTTCAATTCATTAATTTCCGTTTTATAATCGTTTAATTTTCTAGCATACCTTTCATTCAGCTTTTTAATTTTTAACTCGTACATCACGGTTAGTTTGTCTGTTGCTGCTTCATTAATTTTACTCGCATCATCAATTGAGGTTAGGTCAGTAGTACATGCACAAATACCCAGTATTCCTTTGATATTTTTGAAACCTTTATCTCTCGTTCCACAACTCAAATGATATACCTTGTTGCAAAACAAACAATAAACAATTCCAGGCTTCTTTCCAGCACAACAACCAAAAGTTACCTGCTCAGGTCCGATGTACGAGTTTACGTCGGCCGCCATATTTGCAGTTTATGAAATATTACTTATTCAATAATAAAAAAAAATAAAAGTAAGGTTATGGCATTATAAATGTCAGAAGATTCTTTTTTTTTAATAGTTTTAGTTTCGGTATTACACACAATATTAGACTTGCCTACAAGAAATTTAGTTTTGCATATCAAATATTAATAAAACTTTTCGGTTGCGATCGTTTTCACTGTCTTAGCTGTCCTTTTTTCCCTTTTGCGTATACGAAAATCGTTAAATCACTGCTCTTACCGGCTAAAAGCAGCGATGCACGAGGTTCTAGAAGTTGGCACCCGAAAATACTATATTGCAATTTCGACTAAATATATTGATTGCGCATTAAAAACCAATAAAATTAAGCCTTGTTAAATGTTTGCGCAAACGATATTTGCCAAGTTATTGCAAAAAATACTTCGGGTGCTGAACTATATTACATTATCAAATTTACCTGATTAAATTAAGAAATGTAAGTATTATTACATTTTTTTAAATAGTTTATTTCATGCGCAAACAGCACCCGTAGGTTGTTTAGCGCTAAATCAATTATTTATAAGAATAAAATAATTTAACCATATATGTAGAATTTCATATTAATTGCGCAGTTTGCGCACAGGGCGGCGCTAACGTAGTCGCGCAGTTTCCCTTCTGTGACGTCGCGGAATTTCCCATTTACGTATTCTGACCGAGAATATGTTTTTAACGCGAACGTGACACGCGGGTAGTTTAAATTATCAAGCGAGCATTAAAATGCTCTCTCAACACGCGGAAGGATAGTAGAAATAATAAAGTAAACGAATTTACGTTAAAAGATACTTAGGATAACCTCCTAAGATCTTATGTATATTCTAGTCTTTGAAATTACAAGGTATAAAAGTATAAGAATTTGAAGAGTGTCGCCATCGGCTATCGAACTCTGACTGACTGCTGGTGAGCTCTTGGTGATGCTGCTTCGCTCTCCTCTCCTTGAGGGCGGTGACATTCGTGGCGTCGTTGAGGGTGCAAAGGGAAGAAGGGGTATGAGTATCTCCACCCCTGCTTCCTCTTGGCGAATGAAAGCGAGTTTCCACTGGGTTTTCCCCGCGTCGCCGACCAATCAGCGAAAGGCTGCAACGCCCGTACTGGCGTGGGAGAGAGTCAGAGTGGGGCCCTTTCTTCCCTCTGATAACGCCACGCTTTAGACACATGTCTGAGAGTGCGGCGTGGTTCTCGCCTTTTTCCCAGTGTAGTAAAAAAAAGTGCATTGTTTCGGCTTGTTTGTTTCCGGGGCCCTTAAAATGTGTCTCGAGTGAAAGGGGAGCCGGGCACGTGCGCAGTTTGTGCTCGGCTCTTCGAGTTTCTTCGCTGAACCCATTATTTATGGTTTTTCTCGGGTTTTCCCCTCGCAGAGAAAAACAATAATAAATAATACGGTATTAGGTGTCCGCTTCGCATTTTACAACCATTTTTTCGAGTGACCATTACGATAATGTTTGCTATGTTTTAAGCACGTACAGAATACATTAAAATATTCAACCGTTTCCGTGGGAAAACTAACGGAACGAAAGAGAACGACTTTATCGTGATATCTGCATTTTAATATTAGCGCGTAATATAATACATATATATACTATACGCGAGTTCGAGAATCGCGGGAAGTCGCCGGACTTCACACTTCACTGTGATGACCCAGGTCGGGTTAGGTTAGGTAGCGCGTGACCCGAGAGCGGTTTATTTAAATAATAAATAAATAAATAAATTAAATAAAATATAATCAAAAGATAATAAATGCGGATTGAAACAAGAATATTTTAATCGAGCACGACACTTTCTCTCTGCGTCTAATCCGGACTTGAGACCGGCTACGGCCGCATTAAAAGTGTTTGAAGCGAGAAATCACGAGGAGAATAAAATATATGAATATATCGCGAGAAAACCCGTGTGTCCTTTAGCACGCCTAGACTCTGACTGACTTTACTCGTGGTCTAGAAATTCGTTGTAGTCCGGTTAGCTCCTCTCCTCCTCCAGTCCCTTTTTTTTTGTGTATGCAGTCTAGAGGCTGTTGCTAGTCACATGTTGTTGTCGTGCAAGCGACACGCTTTTCTTCCCGGAAAAGCACTTGAACTCGGACCCCCCAATATCGCGTAAAACAGAGGTTCTCCGCTTTTCTATTGAGCGCGCTTTCTTTGCCTTTCATACAAAGTTTCTAAAATTGAATATTTGTGCTTAAGCCTGTTCGAGAATCGAGTGATTATATATATTTTGTATATTTTCTAAATGAATACGTATTATTTTATTTGAATATTTGCGCGTAAAAATGGCGAATAACACGTGACGTATTATTATGTCACACACTAGTACCTAGCTGGTGGAGGGGGGGGGGGGGGAGATACATATGATATAAACAAAAACAGTCTTCATAATCCAAGTAATGAGTAGACAATTATGCAAGGTAAGTAGACTATTAGTAAAAAACAAATAACATCTGCAATTAATAGGACAAAAAAATGTATAAGTAATTGTGAAATAATTTTCAATTCAAATGAGTAGCGTAACCTCTTATACTATAGTAACTTACTTATTCTTTTTAATTAAATTACATATAATTGTATTTTCTTAATTATAGATGTACTTCCTGTTTTGCATTTGTTTCCTCCAGCTTTATGGAACAAAGAATGCTAACAAAAGTATTTTATACTCAAGGTAAATAATTAAATTTATTATTTTTCTTATAAAAAAATAATCGCGAGTTATAAATCTCATTATTTTTATTGCAGAATAATTTTTTGAGATCCGAGAAAATGTATCTAACGTATACATACTTTAGTGCTACTCTTTAGTGCTACTGAAAGATAACTATGCAAATTACAATAATTATTTGGATCTGGCATCTGTCAAATATTATGTTCCAAATTGTTGTAACTTTTTGTAATCTGTTTATTTTTATGCATAAAATACAGTTAACAATTGAAGTCAATTATTGTTATGTAATGTCTTTAGAACAACGGTTTATTAAATTATAAAAGTTTTATTTATTGTTTGTTCTGATTACAAAAGTGTCTCAGTTATAACTTCGAATTCATAACTTTAAAATAAATACTTGTAATAAGTAAAAATTAACTTTAGTTATAACAATATATGAAAGTTTTATTAGTATTACAATTTACAATGGTCGAAAGGTTGATTTATAGCACGGTCGGAGAATTGTTTTGTTGCCATATTAGATATTTTTTGCTGTAAAAAATCACAATAGCTATAACACAATTTCAATTACATATGCTCTATTTATCTTCACGGTTAATCAAAACAGATTTTCTCGGAAATCACGTTTTTATCTGCTACTCGTTTTTCATATTTTTCTTCGTCAAAGTGTTGATGAAAGTTAAGACATAATAAATATTTAAAGAACCAGATAGGTTGCTTTTAGAAAATAAAATGATTAGTTAAATATAAATCTCAAATTAACAGTAAAGTGGGAGAGAGTCAGAGTGGGGCCCTTTCTTCCCTCTGATAACGCCACGCTTTAGACACATGTCTGAGAGTGCGGCGTGGTTCTCGCCTTTTTCCCAGTGTAGTAAAAAAAAGTGCATTGTTTCGGCTTGTTTGTTTCCGGGGCCCTTAAAATGTGTCTCGAGTGAAAGGGGAGCCGGGCACGTGCGCAGTTTGTGCTCGGCTCTTCGAGTTTCTTCGCTGAACCCATTATTTATGGTTTTTCTCGGGTTTTCCCCTCGCAGAGAAAAACAATAATAAATAATACGGTATTAGGTGTCCGCTTCGCATTTTACAACCATTTTTTCGAGTGACCATTACGATAATGTTTGCTATGTTTTAAGCACGTACAGAATACATTAAAATATTCAACCGTTTCCGTGGGAAAACTAACGGAACGAAAGAGAACGACTTTATCGTGATATCTGCATTTTAATATTAGCGCGTAATATAATACATATATATACTATACGCGAGTTCGAGAATCGCGGGAAGTCGCCGGACTTCATACCTTATCCCTTATGGAGAAGCTGTGTTGTAATAACCAGCTTCTTACTAATATAAATTTCATAGTTCTATATTGTAGGAAAATCTTATAAATATTCTATATTTTAACACACATATAATCAATTCTAATTATTTTCTAAGTCACGCATACTCTTTATCACTATATTAACATACTGCTTTTAAATATATACCTTTTATATACATACACATATACATACACATATATCAGTTTAACCTGATCGTAGCATGTTTTAATTTGTTTAAGTGTATTTCTTTGGTACCCTTATTGTTTTGAATCTCTGCATTAAGGCCATTTATTTTTGTTATAACATAAGGACCGATATAATCTTTGTCGAATTTGGAGCTACGCACTTCTTTTATTATATATACCGAATCGCCTATTTTAAATTCTTGTACATTAAGAAAACGATCATAATAAAATTTATATTTTTCTTTGGCCGGATTCAGTCTTTCGGCTACTGTTGCTTGGGTGTGAGAAAATTTACGGAATGAATCATCTATAAATTCGGAGTATGTTAAAGGTACCTTTTGATCAGCAAATTCAGAAGGTATGCGGGCTTTACGATTGTAAAAGATCTCGAATGGAGTAAATTAATGGGCCTCATGGGCGTGAGTGTTAAAAGAAAACATGCCAAATCGAATCCCCTCGTCCCAAGTGTCTTCGGCACAATAATGTTTTATATATTCAATAAACGTATGATGGGATCTTTCGAGAGAGCCTAATGATTGAGGACGAAAAGCTGTTGATTTTATCTGACGAATTTTAAATATTTGGCATACTTGTTTCATTATCCTGCTGAGAAAATTGGTACCCTGATCCGTTTGAATAGTTTGGGGGCATCCATGTCGCGCAATAAAATCCCTTGATAAAGCTAAAGCTACAGATACAGCATCCATTCTGGGAAGAGGAATGGCATCGGAATATTAGGATAAACAATCTTGCAAGGTTAATAAGTAACGATTTCCGTTCTTAGTGACTGGTAGTGGTCCTACTATATCCACTTGGATTTTCTGTAATACGGTTTTGGGGGTGTCCGTTATCTGTAAAGGTTGTCGAGTTCTAATTCTAGTTAGTTTATTTTCTTGGCAACTTGGGCAAGACGGAAATATAATTCGAACATCTTCTTTCATGTTTGTCCAATAAAAATCTTTACGAATTTCTCGATAAATCTTATTTATTCCTGCATGTTCACCTGGCACAGAGTCATGATATTCTTTAATTATGTCTAATTTTTCATTCTCATCTGGAAATTTTAAATCATTTGTACAAATAAAAATAGTATATCCGTGTGTTCCAAATGTATCAACAAAAAGACTTTCAATTGCCTGCCATTGAAGTTTATCAAGTCCATTTCCCGTATTACTTACTCTTATAACATTTATATTTTCGTTTTCCATAGAGGTTTTAAGACAGGCAATGGCATTCTGTACATCTGTTAATGAAGGAATATTATCAAAAGAGTCTGCTACAACTAAATTAAAAACATATTGGTTTTCAACTTTAAAGGTTACACATTGACCTACTTCCAAAGTTATATCATTAAAATCTTCCTTAGAAAGCATATGGTTATTCAATATATCTTTACTCGTCATATTAGAAAATTGTAGGTCTAAGGAAATGAAATGGACTATAGGATCATGTTTCATGAGTAAGTGGTCTTTCGTATATCTAATGCAGGCGTAATCAATAGAAAGGATATGTTGCACACATTCGAAATTCGCTCCTGGAACAGGGTCAGAACCTGGTCTTTGATATTCTTTCAGTACTCTTCCAGTACTGTTTTCTGGCTCTATCATGTGATTCACCAGGCAATCTTGCCTCTTCAGTGCCGTGCAGGTACTGGTCTCAATTTTGTCCGAACTGATATCCACCGGACATTCCTGTCCCTTCAGTGCCGTACAGGTTCTGGTCCTTATATTATCAGAACGGACCTTCATATGGCATTTATGCCCTTTCATCACCTTGCCATTACTGGTCTCAAAATCAACCATTTTTCTCTTGCGACAGTTCTGACCCTTCCCATCGTCACACTGTGTATTTTCTTTCTCTTTACAGTCAAACATAAATGAAGTGGAAACTGGGAAAACGTTAGCGATGAGAATTTCCATGTTAAGAGGGTCACTGTCCTCTTCAAAATCTGTAACTGGTGACGCGCCAGCGCTGGCAGTCATCTTTTCCAGATCTTTTGAAGACAATTCAATTGATGGTTCAATAGGATTTCGTGATAGTGCGTCTGCATTAGAATTTACGCGACCTGGTTTATAAAAGACTTTAAATTGATATTCGCGAAGTCGAATACGCCATCGGGCTAACCGAGAATGTGGATTTTTCAAATTGTACAACCACACAAGAGGCTTATGGTCAGTGACTAATGTGAACAGGCGGCCATACAGGTAAGGTCTGAAAATTTCCACCGCGAAAACCATGGCTAATAATTCTTTTCTGAGGTATTATGCTTTTCTTCTGCTTTATTTAATGCTCTGGATGCAAAAGCGACGGGGAGGTTCGCGTTTATGATCCCTTGGCTTAAAACGACACCGAGGACAAAATTTGATGCATCGGAAGTAACTATGAAAGGTTGATCAAATTTAGGGTATTATAAAATTGGCTTTGTACATAAAATATTACGAAGAGTGTCAAAAGCTTTTTGTTGTATTTCTGTCCAATTAAACATAGTATCCTTTTTTAACAATGAGGTTAGCTATTTTTGATAAATCTTTTATAAAACGCCTATAATAACCTACTAAACCTAAAAACTGTTTTATGTTTTTCCTAGTTTTGGGTCACGGAAAATTGATTTAAAATTTTTCACGATGCCGCTTATGCATCAAAAGATGTATATTTATGTAATATTCCCTTTGACCTTACGGAAAAAATCGTCTCCGACGATTTGAAACCTTGTACATAAATATTACGGTTTTAAAAAATATTAATCATCACAGGTTGAAAAATAAAATAAAAATATCACACTCATTATTCACTATCTAATTAGTTATTAGTTATCTTTATAAAAGGATCAGTCTAGAATCACTATAATTATTTATCTATATGTGTCTATGTATCGTGAAAGCTTACTATATGTTTATTTTATAAATAATATTAAACTGTCTTCGACAACATTTGTTTAGCGCTTTTAAGCTTACTATGCTAATGTGTTACTCACTAAAGCATCATACTTGTTTTCTACATTGAAGCTTGTTCTTATATCAAGGAAGTTTTCAATACATTCAACAAAATTTGCACAGCGCTTTTAAGCTTACTGTACCAGTGTACTGCTTATTACAAATACTTATTTTGACAGTAGGTGAAACATTACTATTTAATTTTTCGGAGCTATAGAAGATACGAATGTTGCACGGCGCGGCTGATTGGCTTGGCTCGCACTTGCGCCCTCGGAGCGAGTTGCCTTTTCGTTTAAATTCTTATGGTGCTCTGACTGTTGAGAATCATTCTGTTGTTTATACGATTGTTGGTTTTTATTCGATGTGAATGGTTTAAAATTTTGATAACGATTTTGATACCCTTTGCCGCGCTGATCTAATTGTCTAGAAAAATTTCGACGTGCACTGTGGCAATTTTTCATTATGTGGCCCGGTTGAAGACATTTAAAACATTTCCGTATCGAATTTGATCGCGGCGCTGTTTCTTGCATTAACATAACTGGTATTGGCGGACGCGTATCTAAATTAAACCGGTCGTTTTTGTGTAAGAAATCGCGCCATTCCTGTGCTTTTTCTGCCTCTAGTGCTATGTTTATTGCTTCTTCTAATGATGATGGAATTTGATTTCTAACTCTATCCGCGACCGAACTGTGGGATAGGCCCTCTATGAAGCAACGCACCGCGTTATCCCGAGTACCCTCCTCCATTCCGTGAGCTTTATCTGTGGAATAAGTCCTGTGAATCGAGTCTATTATCTTCGCTAAAAGTTCATTGACGCGAAGACCATAATCCCTTACTGTTTCCCTTCCCTTTTGAACGGATTTGGATAGCTCGATCATTAAGAAATTATAATTATCCCTGGGCCCAAATCCTCGTTTCAGGTCTGCAATTAGGGTTTCTAAATTATGATAGTTCGGCCGACCGCGCAGAAACTTTTCTGCTTCTCCTACACATTTGGACCGAATAACCTTAAGCATAAAGGTTTTGTGTGCAAGTGAGACTGAACTATACGCATCGCGACATGCTCTTATAAAAGTTTCAATGGATTCACTTGATCCGTTGAAATTCGGGATAATAGTGGCGGCTGTTTTAATGTCTACAGTCTGTTCTATGTTTTGTGTGTTTAAAGTAACGTTTAATGTGGATACATCCACCTCAGAACCTGAGCTATTCGACGGTATGTTTCCGGTCTAGGCACTAGCGCTTGATTTGACTGATCATCTCTAACATTTACCTCATTTACCGGAAGTAACTCCAAAGGGGATCTATCTCATTCATGTTAGGATGGGGGTTATTTCGCGTAACTCTTCTGTGGTTAACTCTCCCACGAGCGGGTCTACCACGTCCTCTTCGAGTTGGGGGCATTTTACCCATTGTTTATTTACTTTATATCTTGTTAATACTTAATAGGTGAGTCTTGGTTAATTTATTTTTGATATATATTAATTCGCTGCAAGAATGACTGAGTTTCCAAAATTTTTAAATTATAAAAGATAGTATGTATAATTATATGAATAATTCTAAGGTTAGAATAAGTTAAATAAAATTTATAAGTGGTTAAATAAACACATAAATAATTGAATGAATGTAGTATATTCCATCAATAATAATTATAATTTACTATTCTATTCTATATACCATTAAATAAAAATATAATATAAAAGAATAAATAATAATAAGAAATGTTTATAATGATGTTACTATTATTTATTATTATTGAGATAACAATAAATAAATTGTGATCTGTTATTTATTTGAAACAGGATCTTTAGTTAAAACAAATTTTTATGAGTGAAATTTATTATATAAATTCAGAATAATAATTAAAATTATTAATTATTCCTAAATTTTTTTAAATGATAATTAACAGTAATTACTTGTTATATTAATATTTAAGTATGTTACAATATATAACTGAAAGGAATTATCAACAGTCGAAAGAGAATTAAAAATATATAAAAAAAAAATAAAGATAGTTTAAATAGTAAAATAGAATAAAAATAAAGAAAATAAAATAAGGATAATACTAAAAAGTGAGAAAAATTTTTGGTTTTCTTGCAGCAAATTGATATGTAAGGTTATTTGTCCCTTGCGGAGATTCCAAAATAAAAGCACCTTACAATTTATTATTGAGAAGAAATTATTTTACTTGTACGCAACGGATGTAGAATGACCTTAACGCAAGGTTCCAAGGGAACAGTCAAACGCAGCTTATGGTTTAGAAGTATCCATACGATTCTGGTTTTGGCCGCCGCCGTGGTCGGTCGCTTTCTTCTGAGCTCTCCAGTTGAGCATTGTCTATCTCTCTCTTCAAGCATTCGACTGCTCACTCACGCAAGTGGCTTCTTCTTCACGTTACGGACTCCGAGTGCTGAGGCTGAGACCCGTGACTCCTGGAGGCTGGGATTTTGGCTGCATCGACACTCCAGCTCATACTTATCCTACTTTCACCACATATCTCCACATCTTGACTTACCGAGTCAAAACAACGAATGCCACGTGCGTTCTTCGCTCGCTGCTAGTCGACACCGACGCCATTGTCCTGCAAATCAAATTGCTGCGAAGATTGAACCGTCGACTCTACGAATTGATGAGTATTCAGTTTCCTATCCTTTAATTGTCTTACTCCACGGTTCACATTTTCCTGTATGTTACTTAAGCGGAGTGATAAATCAATAATAAGCCTATAAATGTGCTTTTAGCTGGTGTAATCCGCATTTTCTCTTTCGGGCAAAAGACGCCGTTGGTCGGCCATTTTGAATTTTGAATTCCAAATTAAAAATTTTGTTTTAGCGAATTTTCTGGGTTTGATATTACGTACTTGCATTATTCCTTTTATTTTTTGGCCTTCAGCCCCATTTATATTATTGCATATTCTGAGGGGGGTCATTTTATTTATTGTTTTTTCTCTCTTTCTCTTTTTTCCTTTTTATTAGCAATTTTTTGGGGGTATATTTGGAGGGGTTTTTGCCGATAATACTGCTAGTCAATATTAGACTCTTGGATTCATAATTCATGTCCTCTTTTGCCCGTTTGTGTCCTGAGGCTTGTTGGAGTATGAATTACCCTAGAGGTCTGACCGGAGTTTTTAGGCTATGTTAGACTAATAACCACGTTTTTTTAGAGGTGGAATCTGGCCTTACTACGAGGGCCTTTCAGCCTGAATTATTACATTTAAGTCTGACTTTAATTCTCTAAGAATTAATTAATTTAATTTATTGACTACGTTGCCTTGAACATTGTTAACATTTAATTTTCTATTGGACATTTACACGCTTGGCTTTTCAAATGACTTTCAAATAAATTTCACATACAGAATCTCAACTCTTATTCGATCTTAAAAAATAATAAATACAATTCAATATAATAAATAATATAAATAATCCAAATTTTTCAAATTTCCAAATTCCATTATTTAATTTATCACATTAGATTTTTAACTTTTGAATAATTTTTTCTCAATTTCAGGTAGTTTTCAAGGTCTATTTAGCTTTTACATTTCCTTTTAGCAAACCAATTTGTACGTGTTTCATTAATTAATTATAATACTAATATCTCATTTTTAACCGGAAAATTTAAACATCTAAATAAATACTTTATACTCTCATCTTTCACTAGGCATTATTATATAAGTCCTCTCCAATAGTTTCATTTGTGTTGATCCAGTGTTCAAGGTCGCAATAACTATTTAGTAAGAAATTAATTTAAGTAATAATAATTAACTCTACACGTCAATTCCTTATGAATTGTTAATGGGAAGAGTCTTTACGTCCTTAGCTACTAATTTGCTTTGGAGCTCCCCACGTAAATTATCTCTTGATCAAACATCTGGGGGTATTTGAGGTCTTCTATGTGATTTAATTTATTTACAATCTTTTCCCCTTTGAATTTTTCTCCTTTTGACTTTACAATAATTCTTTCTCACATTCATTGCTACTGTATAATTCTTTTCATTTAGCTTAAATCAAAATTTACCGAGTAACATAACCATTATCTTTTTTATTTCAAAATTATCCTTGCCAATTTAAAAAATAAATTTTTCCCCTTTTCCCTCCCTCAACTAAATTAAAATAATTAAACTCAATCGTTATAATTTAAAATCATTAAATAGGAAGGGAAAAAGTACTAAGTTTTAGTTTCTTAAAATAAATTATTGCCTTCATAACAACAATCACATCATCTCATTTGAACTCCTTGAATGCCCGGGGCGGAGCTTCTTGGCGGCTAGCCCCTGATTGTGTGATATATTGTTGCTGTTATTTGGCTCAGTTTACTACTTTCTGCCTAGTCATACATATTAAACCTAAACTTTAACTTTAGCCTCCTGAACTAATCATAATCTCTTCTTCCAAATATTGCCGCTAATCCATTCCCATCCTGCAAGCCTTAGATTTGAATAACATTTAAAATTAGTCTTACTTAATACTTTTGGGAATAACATCAACGTTTCTCCCCTTTATTATCCCCCTTATTTAGCCTTCCCTTTATTGGTGCATTTCATATTGATTTTTACTTTCACTTCTGTCGCGATAGTGCAGATCCATTTCCATTCTTTTTGCTCCGCTACTTTTGGGGACTGTTTTATGTCAAGTTGACCTGTTTTAGCCTGTTCTGTTCAATGCTGTTGTCAACAGTATTGGGTTTTTCCTAAAGTTTAATCGTGCTCTCGATTATCTTTATAGACCTCTGTTTTATAAAGTTATAAAGTATAAAGTTGAGTTACTACTCTACGTAATTCATACAGCCTTACTTTGTTTTTAACAGTGTTGGATACCAATTCAAACAGCCCAATTTTCTAAACTATTAGGTTCAGACGGGAATTTCATTCTCATTCTTTGGTCTTTCTCAAAAGTATCAATGGCTAAGAGAAAGGCTGCAGGGCGTTTGCCCTTGGATTTCGATCCTTCCCTTAACAAGAAAAACAGGTTTATCCCTCCAGTTAGTGCTGATGACAACTTGGATCTTTCAAACTCGGAATTGCCCAAAGATTTCAACTTCTCTACTTTCCAAAAACAATTTGACAACAGGTACGATGTTAACTCATTAGGCCCGTTCATAGTATACATATTTGACAAGAGGGAGGAAGAAAATATAGGGAACTTGCATATCGTCAATATTGGGGCTAAGATTTTTGAGGCTGGAGTCTCAATAGTTAAAGCTGGGTTGTGTAAATCCGGTCCTAAGAAATTTTAAATCACTTTCGAATCTGGAGCAGCTGCTAATAATTTTGTTGAAGAAGGCATTTTGAGGGTGAACCCTAATTGGGGGGCCTTCATACCTGACGCCGGTCTCTATAACATAGGAATCATTTACGACATCCCCATCAACCTCAACTCTGAATTCTTGCTTAAAGATATTTCCTCCTTTGAAGGGGAAAGCATTATTAAATTGGAAAGAATTAAAAAAATACAACATGATGATAGCAACAAGAAAGTCATGATAGACACGGATAAAGTAAAAATCTTTTGTTCGGGGGAACTCCCTAGGAGTATAGATGTTTTTGGTGTTCTTTTCAAGGTCGAACGCTTCATCCCGGCGGTTCTGAGGTGCTATAACTGCCAGTCCTTTGGACATGGCAACAACATGTGTAATAATCTCCGAAGATGTGAGAACTGCGGATTGGGACACACTGGATCTTGCTCTGCACCTCCGGTGTGTGCCAATTGCAAAGGGGCTCACAGGGCGTCAAGTAAGGACTGTGAAGCCTTTATCTTTAATCGTGAAGTTAACCATATTAGAGCAGTTAAGAAAATTAACCGGGCTCACGCCTGCATTATAGCAAAGCAGAAAAGGAAAATCAGTCCATCCAACTCTATATTGTCTTCACAAAATTTTCCACCTTTACTTTCTGACGCCCCTTGTCAGACCCTTATTGATTCTGATGAATTGGCTTCTGGAAACTTGAGCTCAACTATTAGCCGCTCGGCGGTGCTCAATGATAGTTCGGAGATTAGAAGCCTTAACTCTTCTTCTGGTAGCAATGGAATAGCCAACAGCACTACCATCCAAGTTCAAGTCCTATCGGAAATCGAAAAAATCAAAAAATCCATCAATCCTCCAAACCCAGACAAATTCGAAAGATTGGGTAAGGGAGCTATGGATAAATTCACTCTACTGAGCTTGCGTAGTAAGAAACTTTAATTTTTCCAGCTTCATTAGTATTTTCTTTTAGCCATGAAGCCAAGTACTGCGCCCCATCCTTTGGTAGGCCCAAATCGCGTATGAGATCATTCACTTTTTCCTGTATAAGTGGACCTTTCTCCTTCTTAGTATTGTAGGGGATGTATTCTTCGTCACTTGTATCACTTGTACTAGCAACGTCATTGTCTTCATCAGGCGCTATTTCTTCTTCCGCAATAATATCTGCTTCCTCCATTTCGTCTTCTAAGATTTCATCTTCATCATGTCTTTCTAAATTTTCCTCAAGATCCATACTTCCACTTGCGTACATACCCAGTGGATCTTCTCTTTTATCAATTGACGATTCATATATAGGTTTCGTGACACTTTCAACGTTAGCGTAATTAATTTGCAACTTGTTTTTACTATTAACTCCATGCAAATTCGTATTACAAAAATAACAGTCTTCTTTTCTTAAAGGTTCCTTCCATATCGTAGGCACTTTCATTTTTACTTCAGTTTTACCATTTTTGTCTTTCTGTAGCATTTTCCTACATATTGCGCATATGATTTTAGGAACCCAATCAAATTCATCAATTTTCATGTCTAAATCAAACATGTTCTTGTACTGCTCTTTAATATTTTGATTGATTGAACAATCTCCACCCGTTAGGGTTGTAACATCCATGTTTAAAACCACAGCTCAAAAGAACCGTGAGCAGAGCTGTCTTCATTATCGGGTGTATTTCGATAATTTGACCTTCAACTGACCTTGAGAAAGATCTGATTGTTTAATCTGACCCCGGATTCGGATTCAGCGACCCCAAAAACCCCAAGATACCATGGTTTTAGTGTATTTTTCATGTATTTCGATAATTTGACCTTCAACTGACCTTGAGAAAGTTCTGATGGGGTTAAACTGACCCCGGATTCGGATTCAGCGACCCCAAAAACCCCAAGATACCATGGTTTTAGTGTATTTTTCATGTATTTCGATAATTTGACCTTCAACTGACCTTGAGAAAGATCTGATGGGGTTAAACTAACCCTGGATTCGGATTCAGCGATCCCAAAAACATATAAGTACCGTGGTCAAGTTTTTGGGACTTACAATTTTTTTTTGTGGGGCTGTGTAATTTTGAATGGAACCACAGCGGGAGATGAAGAAGGAGAATACACTTTTGTAGGGAGTAGAGGTAATTCGGTAATCGATCTTGCAATTGTAAATGAAGAAGCTTGGAAACAAATAAAGGATTTTAAAGTAGAAGCCAGGATTGAATCAGATCATCTACCAATCAGCTTGGAATTTACGACAGAAAGGGCAAACATAGAGGATACACAAGAAATGGAAGAAGAAAATATAAAGAAAACTATAGAAGTTTGGAACGATGAAAGTATTGCGGTATTCAAAGAAGAAACGAGAGAACTCAGTACCGTAGAAAAAGAATCGGACACGGTAGAAGAAAGATGGAATGACACTAAAGAAGTTATCGATAAAAAAGTTCCAAGAAAGGAAATACAAATAAGAATTTGGAAGCTAGGTATGAGAAGTTGGTGGGACAAAGAATGTGGTAAGTCAAAACGAAAAGCCAGGAATCTATATAGACGATGGAGAAATGGAGAGGCACAAAAAAAAGAATACACGGATGCAAGAAGAGAATGGAAAGCAGTATGCGAAGAGAATAAAAGAATTAAAAAAGAAGAGGAAGAGGCAGAGCTCAAAGAAATAAAAAATGAAAATGATGTTTGGAAATATCTTAACAAAGGCAGAAAGAAGAGGGAATCGGTGAAAAATAAAATTAGCGTAGGAAAATGGGTAGAACATTTTAAAACACTTCTAAAAGGAGCAGAAGAAAAAAGTACAGGAAGTAAAAGAGAAATAGTGGCAGAAAAAGTAGAAGGAGAAAGAATAAGCGTTGAAGAGATTGCAGCAGCATGGAAAAATCTAAAAAGAAAAAAGCAGCAGGATTTGATGGGATTTCGAACGAAGTTTGGATGCACGGAGGTGAAGGTCTGAAGAACAAATTAATAGCCATCATAGGAAAAATCTGGGAGGGAGAGGAGATACCTGAAGATTGGAAAACTGGAGTAATCGTGCCACTTCATAAGAAAGGAGATACGGAGGACCCGAGGAATTACAGAGGAATTATCAACAGCGTATAAGTTATATACTGAAGTAATTAGAAGAAGGTTAGAAGCAGAAGTTGAAAAAAAGAATTTGTTACCGGAAGGGCAAGCAGGATTTAGAAAAAATAGGTCAACGATTGATAACATATATATTCTAGATCACATTGCACAGATGGCAAAAATAAAGAAAAGGAAAATTTACTCGCTCTTTGTTGATTTAAAGGCAGCTTTTGACACAGTGAATAGAGAGAAATTATGGAAAATTTTGTTAGAGTTAGGAGTTAGTAAATACTTAGTAGAAAGGTTAAAGGGTATATATGAAGAGACTAAGGTCAGGATTAGGTCAGCAGAAGGGATGACGAACGAATTTTGGGTCACAAAAGGCCTTAGACAAGGTTGCGTGCTCAGTCCAATACTATTCTGCTTATACATTGCAGGCCTAGAGATGGAGCTTAGAAAAAGAAATATAGGAGGTATAAGTATAGGAAAGAATAGGATTTGGTCACTGGCGTACGCGGATGACATAGTGTTGGTAGGGAATAATAAAGAAGCTATAATATATATGATGGACACACTGAAGAAATTTTTGAAGGATAGGGATCTTGTTTTAAGTGTTGAAAAAACGAAAATGATGATATTTAATAAGGGAAGAAAGGGCAAAAAGGAAATTTGGAAGTGGGAAGGAAAAGTAATTGAAGAGGTGGATAAATTCAAATATCTGGGTTTCACTTTCAACTCCAAATGTGACTGGACAGACCATTTAAAAGATTTAAAGAAGAAAGGAATCTACGCAGCAAAAAAGACCTGGGGTTTAGGAGAAAGAAAATGTAGAAATGATTTTAAAAGAAGGAAAATGCTTTTCGAATACCTAGTCAGGAGTGTCATGGAGTATGGTGTAGAAATTTGGGGTTGGAAGGAAATGAAGGAACTGGAGAAAATAAAATGTGATTATTTTAGATGGGTGTTAGATTTAGATTTCTGCACGCCTAGGTACGTGGTATATAAGGAAACTGGAAATAGGAACTTAAAAACGGAATGGGGCATAAGAGCTTTAAAGTATGAGGAAAAGCTGGCAAAACAAAAAGACGAAAGGCTAACAAAACAATGCTGGGAAGAAGGTAGAAGTGAGAAGAGTAGTATGGGCAGGAAAAATGACAGGGAAAGATTTTTAAATAGTTTAGGACTCAGCCAGGTAGAGATAGAGACGATGAGGGAACTGAAAACAGATGTAAAGCAGGAAATAAGGAAAAGGTCAGTAGATATTGAAAACCAAACGTTTTTTAGTAAAATTGCGGAGGCCAAGTATAACAAATTATACCAGGGGATATATCCAGAGAATACACCGAAATACCTTAGAGAGGGAAATTTGAATAAAAACATTAAAAGCATAGCTAGGATAAGATGCGGAAACGTTGAGAGGGCAAATAAATACTGGTTAGCGGAAAATGAAAGACAATGTATTCTATGTAATAAAGACTTATGTACGTGGCGTCATTTATTGTATTCATGCGAGGAAACGAAAGAACGAACAAACAAATTAAATTTAAGAAATGTAGAAGTAGCTATGGAGTTTAAAAACGAGATAAATTTTGAATTGTTAAAGGCAATAACGTCCATTGATAAAGATATTAGGAGAAAGGAAGAAGAGAAAAAAAACACTAAAGAAGGAAAAGTTTAATTAGTTTGTAAGAACTGTAGTGAGGAAAAATTGCTCTGGCGAAGACTTTATGTAAATATGTAAAAAGAACAAGGTTAGGAAAAGAAAAAAGAAGGATGCGGACTTTATGCAGAGATGGTACCGGTAGTGTGGAATGTGTGAATGTGTTTAAGTTTAGTTTAATTTTGTTAACCTATTCCCCGAGTGGAGAACTGATGCTCAAAGACTGACAACTTAATGTAAATAGTAAGATACAATGTAAAGTTAGGTAAGGGAATGTAAGATAAGTAGGTAATGTAAGTTTATGGAGATAAGGTAACGCACGAAGGTAATGTAAAAGTCTTGTAAAAAAAAAAAAAAAGAAAAACAATGTATGTAACGAAAACAATTGGAAAGCGAATCTATGTACAGTATAGGTATGAGTGATGAAGGATGGTAAATTTAATTAAGTATTTTTATGTAAACCAAGTCCATTTCTGGGCCGAAAGGCTGAAATTAATAAATTATATATATATATATATATATATATATATATATATATATATATATATATATATATATATATATATATATATATATCTAACAAAAAAAATATCAAACTGAATATAAAAATGATATGTAATTAGACAAAAAGGTACGTGTTTTTAAAAAGAATTAATTATTACACACGACAAACATTTTACTGTTAATTTGAGATTTATATTTAACTGATCATTTTATTTTCTAAAAGCAACCTATCTGGTTCTTTAAATATTTATTATGTCTTAACTTTCATCAACACTTTGACGAAGAAAAATATGAAAAACGAGTAGCAGATAAAAACGTGATTTCCGAGAAAATCTGTTTTGATTAACCGTGAAGATAAATAGAGCATATGTAATTGAAATTGTGTTATAGCTATTGTGATTTTTTACAGCAAAAAATATCTAATATGGCAACAAAATAATTCTCCGACCATGATATACAGATATAAGATGTATGCAGTTAAAAAAAAAACAGGTGCGGAAGCGATTCCAAGAAGACGATGACCATTGCACACGCCCACTTTTTACACGTGCTATAAATCAACCTTTCGACCATTGTAAATTGTAATACTAATAAAACTTTCATATATTATTATAACTAAAGTTAATTTTTACTTATTACAAGTATTTATTTTAAAGTTATGAATTCGAAGTTATAACTGAGACACTTTTGTAATCAGAACAAACAATAAATAAAACTTTTATAATTTAATAAACCGTTGTTCTAAAGACTTACATAACAATAATTGACTTCAATTGTTAACTGTATTTTATGCATAAAAATAAACAGATTACAAAAAGTTACAACAATTTGGAACATAATATTTGACAGATGCCAGATCCAAATAATTATTGTAATTTGCATAGTTATCTTTCAGTAGCACTAAAGAGTAGCACTAAAGTATGTATACGTTAGATACATTTTCTCGGATCTCAAAAAATTATTCTGCAATAAAAATAATGAGATTTATAACTCGCGATTATTTTTTTATAAGAAAAATAATAAATTTAATTATTTACCTTGAGTATAAAATACTTTTGTTAGCATTCTTTGTTCCATAAAGCTGGAGGAAACAAATGCAAAACAGGAAGTACATCTATAATTAAGAAAATACAATTATATGTAATTTAATTAAAAAGAATAAGTAAGTTACTATAGTATAAGAGGTTACGCTACTCATTTGAATTGAAAATTATTTCACAATTACTTATACATTTTTTTTGTCCTATTAATTGCAGATGTTATTTGTTTTTTACTAAAAGAGACGCGGCAATTTACACGCGCAATACGGACTGCGAAGACGCGCGGTATAATTTGGCAGCGATAAATACTAAGTGCGGTAGTGCTACAGTGAAAAAAAAAGAAACTTAGGGACACGGACCGTGCGATCAAGTTTTCCACTGTGCGGGCTAAGTGCAACGCTAGTGCGAGAAGCAGCATGCACGCAGCAGCAATTTCGGAGCAGGCCGCAGGCGGTGGCCTTGGCGAGTCAACCTTCGATAGGTTCCAGCAAGGGGTGACAGATCGTCCGACAAATTGACGTTCGACGGAGAAATACACTTTTCCCCCTTACCTACGGGCTCTACTCTGGCAGTCGACGAATTACTGCAACCTCGAGGTACGGGTCGAGGCCGTCGCAGCGACATCGGAGAGGACGCAAGGCGACCGGGCGGAGCAACCGACGCGCGCTCCGAGTTACGTAACCCCACATCAAATAGTCTACTTACCTTGCATAATTGTCTACTCATTACTTGGATTATGAAGACTGTTTTTGTTTATATCATATGTATCTCCCCCCCCCCCCCCCCACCAGCTAGGTACTAGTGTGTGACATAATAATACGTCACGTGTTATTCGCCATTTTTACGCGCAAATATTCAAATAAAATAATACGTATTCATTTAGAAAATATACAAAATATATATAATCACTCGATTCTCGAACAGGCTTAAGCACAAATATTCAATTTTAGAAACTTTGTATGAAAGGCAAAGAAAGCGCGCTCAATAGAAAAGCGGAGAACCTCTGTTCTACGCGATATTGGGGGGTCCGAGTTCAAGTGCTTTTCCGGGAAGAAAAGCGTGTCGCTTGCACGACAACAACATGTGACTGGCAACAGCCTCTAGACTGCATACACAAAAAAAAAGGGACTGGAGGAGGAGAGGAGCTAACCGGACTACAACGAATTTCTAGACCACGAGTAAAGTCAGTCAGAGTCTAGGCGTGCTAAAGGACACACGGGTTTTCTCGCGATATATTCATATATTTTATTCTCCTCGTGATTTCTCGCTTCAAACACTTTTAATGCGGCCGTAGCCGGTCTCAAGCCTGGATTAGACGCAGAGAGAAAGTGTCGTGCTCGATTAAAATATTCTTGTTTCAATCTGCATTTATTATCTTTTGATTATATTTTATTTCATTTATTTATTTATTTATTATTTAAATAAACCGCTCTCGGGTCACGCGCTACCTAACCTAACCCGACCTGGGTCATCACAGTGAAGTGTGAAGTCCGGCGACTTCCCGCGATTCTCGAACTCGCGTATAGTATATATCTGTATTATATTACGCGCTAATATTAAAATGCAGATATCACGATAAAGTCGTTCTCTTTCGTTCCGTTAGTTTTCCCACGGAAACGGTTGAATATTTTAATGTATTCTGTACGTGCCTAAAACATAGCAAACATTATCGTAATGATCACTCGAAAAAATGGTTGTAAAATGCGAAGCGGACACCTAATACCGTATCGAGACTGTAAGCGGGCCGATGCGAGGCCCCGCAGCTGGGGAACCGCCAGGCGAATTTATCCGTAATTGTGGAGGGATGATTGGTGGACGAGTGAGTACATATTAATTATAGTATGCGAATGCCGCCGAACCCGAGCCGCGATGGGCCGACATGTTCGGCAAGCTTATTTTTTCTCTCTCTAAACTCTCGATCTCTGAGCCGATGCGAACCACGGCTAAAAGATCGCACGACTAAAGCGATTGCGCGAGTCCGGCAAATGAGCCGGCTAGTTCCGGAGTAAATTATTTGTTCGAGTCGCGAGGCGACTACGCGCTCTCCCGTTTCCGTGACGAGCCAGTATGGCTACTTTTCTTGTACATCAGTGTAAATATTAGTTTTAAGTATCTTAGAAATAAATAAGTATCTATTAGATTATTAAATATCATTCTGTTGTTACCCGAAATTATTTCGAGTCCTTTATTACTCTTGCATGCTATCCTTGCTTATATAGCCTTCGGACTCATGGGCCTCGCCACTCTCCGCGATCAAATAAACTGAGCCTAGCCGGAGCCCACTCATTTCTGTGCGCGAGCAACTCTCGACCCCTCCGTAGCAAGAGGGGCGGAAAACGCAATGTTATTCAAAAAGAAATCAGTTTCCGCCCGGAGGCGAGAGATGTTCGTCATAACTTCCTTAAAAGTATTTTACCTTACGATATCTGATGTATCATATGCAAATCATGAAAGATCGACAGCTTTTTATTTCCTTATATTTCCTTATAAAATATTTCACGAAATTTTTAGAAACTCCGTAGCTTAACCCACTAAAGCGTCCGACTCCGGCGTCTAAAACATCTTATTTTCCGAGAGCTTGGGTTGGGTTGGGTTCGAATCCCTATCGGATCAATTTCTTCTTCTTTTTTTGTTAGATTAATTAATCCCAAAGTTTAAAGGAGTGTCAGCCCTAATAATATACTAGTTTAAATAAAATGTAAAAGGATTATCCACGTAAATAAGTAAATTATACTAATTGTAAATAATTGATAATGACATGAAATTAATTAACATGAAAAAATTTGTTTTTTTATTATAACTTATATAAATGTGTAATAGTCGAGTAAGTGGAGGGTAAACGAATAAGGTACGATATTTAATCCTTTCTATTTTATAGTCTAAAGAGAACAATCGTATATATATAGTAATACTTTATTAATATATTAAAAATTAACAAATACAAAAATTATAATTTCACACGAATATTACGTACGTATTCATACATAAATAAAGTTTTTAAGAATTGCGCATTTCATTTAAGAATTACAATTTTAAAATAATGTTTTATAAAATCACCCAGTTCCGAATCATTACATTTCCATTCACATTAGTTTTAAAATCATTATCTTGGAATAAAAAACACTTTTACAAAGTCATAGCCATGTTAAGAGGTTATATCAATATCTTTCTAACTTCTTTTAACTGTTCACAAAAAAAAATAATTTTATAATATCATTTAACATCAGTTGAAATCGGCGGTAGCGCTCTTCTACTCCTACAGTGGAATCGCGATATAATACATTGCGATATATTTCCGCTCAGAGCGCTTCCCCTCCGGACGCAATTTCACAAACACACACTCGCTGCCCCACCACGGCACGTAGCGTCGGCACGCCACGAAGCGGTGATGCGGGGTCTGTGCATCGGCGCAAAACAGTAGAACGCACAGCTTCGGTGTGGAGCTGCCGCATGGAGGGAGATCGGGACATATTACATTTTTGAAGAAAATTCCGCTCCTATAGCCCCCGTGAGCGGTAATTTAGCAGTTTTTTATCTTTTGAAAGACGGTTTTTGTAACACAATAGTCGATTGATAAAATTTCTTGTATTTTATTTGGTTATCTTCGGAATACTGTGCTTTCTTATTAAAAATAATTGATTTAGCGTCATACGTATTAGTAAAAACGATTTCCAAATCGTTCACTGAAATACGTGAAGCCGTATTTTCACTCCAGCATTCAGAAGCAAAAAGAATTCACTTATTTCATTGAGATTGTATTGAACTGGATAAATGGCTGTGGTTCTTCATTATGCAAAAGTTGTATTCCGACACTTATAATTTATGTTCCCGATTCATTTAAAAATAAGAGGTTAATAGTAGTGGACGGAACGATTTCATTTTTCTTTCTCTCGTTAGTGTGTGTCATATATACTTTCTTCTTCTCTTTCTTGACCTTGTTTCGAAAAATATTATTATCTGTTAACACAGTTTGAGACATTTCACTCGCTCGTAAAAAAAAGACCTCGGCACTTTTTGTACATTTTTTCTTATACGTAAATTTCATTATTTTCATGTCAATAATAAAAAAAAATTGACCTTATTCAGTCACTTTTTATTTGAACTTTACAAAATTTCACACTATATTTCACCTTTTTTTACATGACTTTACACTTCTTAGCACCTTTTTCACTTTTATGTATTGTACCAATGCGTAAATTGAATATATTTAACTGTACGCTTTGCACATAATGTTTTAAAAATATTCACCAAAATTAATGCAGATAATTTCTTCTTCTTCTGATTCCAAGTCAGTATCGTTCCTAAAGACTGAACACTATCGACGCGATCCGTGACCAGTATGGATCCGTGTGGCCCTGCCACTACCGACGCAATTCACAAGGTAAATTCGTGTAACCCTCGCCACAAACCGCGATCGAAAGCTCCGCAGGAGGTGCGCACTCCTTGACATACACGCGTGCACGCAAACACATACACACATACACATACACATACGAAGATCCATACCTCAATTTCTTCACAGCTTGTACATCGACATCGAGAGGGGTTTTATGTCGCAAGGCTTTCCCCTCTCAGAGCCTAATAAATTCTTCCTTTTGTGGCTCAAATTTCGAGTCGTTTATTTTACCCTCTCCCTTTTTTTCCTTTTTTATATAAAAACAAACATCGGGATTTTCTCGCGTGTTAGAAAATCACGACCAAAAGTCAGATTAGGTTTACATTTCTTATGAGAAATCTGGTCTATAAAATAATCTTTTATGCGTATTATTTGTTACTTTATGCAGTTATTTTATGCAACTTTATGACTTTGAACAATCTAAGAATACGAAGTAGTGAAGAAAAAGAGTATAAACTTATTGTTTTTTTGTCATGTCAATTTAAATTACTAAGCAGAATTGGGATAATACCGATCACAATGTTATTTATATGACACTCCCGAAAGTGAGGCTAATAAAACGTTCCGCTGCGCTCTCCGGTAGGGCAATTTTAAGTATTTTTGATTGAGCAGTGGCTAAGTGCGAATAATAATGCGATTGATCATATGAAGGTTCATATAATTGATTTAAGGAAATGTTTTACCTATAAAAGTAAATTTTTAATAGTGAATGGAATTGTACCAAGGCTGACCGGTATTACCCTTTGTTGAGGAGTAAATCCAGTCAAAATGCTTCTTTTTATTTCGTCTTATAGCTTCGATATCTTACACTTGTATATTAGACTAATAAGTAATATGTAAAGTAAATGGTTTGAACTAACATAATAATTATTTAAAGTTAATAAAAAACAATTTGAAAGTAGAAATAACCAGCACTTTTGCTTAGGCGACCGGCAATACTCCGTTCTCCCCTACATCGACTCATCCCGTCTTTGGAAAAACTGCGAGCGTATCGGCTTAAAAGAATTTTTAAATACCTGCGCGCAGTAGGCCTTTCTTTAAAGGGCGTTTATTGCTGAGATTTCTCTGCTACCTGCGTGCATCCGCAGCAGTTTCTTGTTGAGATTTTTTTCTACCTGCACGCACCCTTTCTCTAAGACCGTGCTACGCGAGGCTTTTTCTTTTTTTGCGTGTCAATGCATCGGCTCGTTTTCAGTTTTGCGGAGATAGCGACCAAGCCTTTGCTACTTTAAGATTTATTACCCGTACGTGCCGAGAAAAATGGCTACTGGATTATTTGGATGCTCAATTTGGCCAAGATGAAGTAGATAATTTCTAAAAGGAATACATTCTCATGCTTATATTGGAAATAAATTTTTATTAATATTCTGTAAAAAAAAAAGAGAAGCTTGATGATTGAATAAAAATTAAATTAAAATATAATAGATAAAAATCTGTGGCAAACATAGGATATATGTGAGTGCTACTACGAACGCTCCGATTACTGCGGATAGTTTACGAGACCGAGAAAACGAACTTTTTTTATAAATCTAGCCATAAAATATGATTGTTAAAGCATTAATTAGTATAAAGTTTTGTTCACCAAAAAGACAATATACCTACCAAATATTTGTTTAATAAATGTTTTAGCCGCAGTAATTGGCACATCAGATGAATACGACACATGTGTGTATTACTGTGGATCTTTAACGACGTAAATATAACCTCAAATTTGCGTTAACATGTAAGTTATTAAAGAAGCTTAGAAACATCAAAATTTCATTCTTAAAGTGTCTGCACGTGACCATTTAGTTAATAAATATATATATTAGGTATCGTTTTTGAAAAAATTAATTTTCTTGGACTATGATACATGCGGTGTAAATTCGTAGTAATACACACGCAGTAATTGATATTTCCACAGTATCTGATGCGTAGTAACACATGCACGTCGGCAGTAATCTATACAAAGAACCTTTACTTTAACCCTTTGAGGGGTATAGGTATATATATGTAGCCCCAATTTATTTTTTTGTTTTTTTTTTGTTTTTTTCACATTTCTGATCTATTTCAGTTTTAATGTGCATATAGGCACTTTTTAGTTTTTTTTTTATATAAGCATTTCAAGGCTCTAGGAGCCTTATATCTGCTATAACTTTTATTAAAATAAAATTTAATACATACAAAAATTTACAATGTTTATTTACATAACATAAGTAGTTATCTACGCTGGTCGGTTAATTAAATCTAGAAAAATAATTATAAGTTCGCATATCGTAGAATTTGGGTAGTACAATATATTGTCCATATTCTGAGGTAACAGAACTTTGCCTCTACCCAGATTTTTAATTAAGTCTAGTCTTTGATTATTGTACAATTTACATTGCCATATAACATGATTTAAATCTTCATCATATTTTCCGCATTGAGCACACGTAGACGTATTTTCAATAATGACTTTGTGAAATGAGGCTGCTAAATTATAATGGACAACTCTACATCTGTTTATTGAGACTATAGTATTGCAATTAAATCTAGAATTATGAAACCATGTTTTAGGAGAGTCGTTATAATACAGTTTAAAATATTTGGTACCTTTAGAAATAGACTGCTCTAGACAAAGATTGTTTGTATTGACAAATGACATTTTTTTTAAATCTTGAGAGAGGTCTGTGAAAGCTAACACTAGATTTTTTGCTGTTGTTTTATTTGTATAAGACTTTGCTAATAAGTCTGCAGACTCATTACCCAATATACCAATATGAGATGGACACCATACAAAGTCGATTTTTTTGTTGGGATGATTTGATATGATATTATTATACAGTTTTTTGATTTTGAATATATAGTAATTTACTCTGATGTTTATTTTAACTGATTTTAGACTTTGGAGAGCACTTAGTGAATCTGTAACTATTGTGAAATTTATATATTGGCTTTGATTTATCAATTGTAGTGCTTTAAGTATGGCTAAACATTCGGCTGTGAAGATTGGTGCATTTTTAGGAATAGTTTGACCAGATCTTTTATTTATATTTGCATAAAAACAAGCAGAGCCTACATAACTCTTTTGCTTTATATTGTTGCTACCACCAGTGAATAAAGCATGTGAATTATTTTCTTGTGGAAAATTGTTTAAAATACCATTTGGGTATGATGATTTTTTCATTAGCTTGCCTAACTCTGTGTTTACATTTAGACTAGTATTAATTACTTTATATTCAAAACAATACATATTAAAATTGTTATAGACTTTTACATTAAGTTTTAATATATATGATATACAATATTTTAATAAGCTAGACCTTATATTTAAGTTCTGTTTTATTGATTGAATTGTACTAAAGACAAGAAGATTTGAATTTGACATGATCTTTATTAAGCAATTTTTACACAAGAATCTTGTTCGTTCTGTGATCGACTGAAGTTTAGATTCTGATAGCACTACATTATTTGGAGTTGTTTTTCTAAGACCCAATGCTGGTCTTAAGCATGCTAGTTGAATTTTCTCTAATTTTTCAGAGTGTAAAGCGGCTTTAGGAAAAAAAGCAAAACAACTGTAGTCAATAAGAGATCGAATAAAACTCTTGTATAAAGTTAGCAGTGTATTTGGGTGAGAGCCCCATTTAATAAACTGGAACAACCTATTTCAGATAATTTATTTAAAAGGATATCACTATGAATGTTATCATAAGCATACTATACATCGAGAAAGGCTGCTATGACTTCTTTATTATTTTTAAGAGCTTGATTATCAGTGCAGGAACGATCTTTTCTAAATCCTGACTGATTATTTGGAAGAATATTGTAGTATTCACAAAACCATTGAAGCCTGTTTTTTATTAATGATTCAAAAAGTTTACCCAAACTTGACGTTAAAGATATTGGTCGAACGCCTTTGTTGTTAGGTTTCTCTATGAATAAGACAAAGGATTTTGTCCATGATTCAGGATAATAATTATGTGTGTACATGTCATTGAAAATATCGATCAAAAGTAGTTTATAATTAATTGGCAGGATTTTGATTGTTTCATAAGCAATACCGTATATACCTGCAGCCGATTTGTTTTTTTAGAGTCTAGAGCTGAATTAAATTCAGCAAAATCAAATGGTTGATCGAAAAAGAAGTTATTAATGTCTGAACATGCTGGAGAATAATCGGGATCAGACTCACACCAGGGAAGGCATATTTTATTTAATGTTTGATCGATATTGTCAGCATTTTAAAGATTATTCATTACACTTGTCCATTTGTTTTTTAAGATTTTACATTTATTCCAAACGTATTGCGAACTAGTATTAAAGTTTATTATTTCGGTAAACTTTTTGAAACATTCTTTTTTCTTTTTTTTTAAAGTGTTTACAGCAATACAGTTTAATCGATTATAGTTAATACGATCATTTACTGATTTACTAAATTGCCATTCTTTATATGCAGCTTTTCTTAACCTTTTTATTTTGTTGCATTCTTCGTCCCACCACGGAACTGGGTTTTTATACTTAGACGGATCAACATATTTTTTTTTTGGGAGTACTATTTATTAGACTTTCTTTTACTATTTCGGTGAAAATTTCATATTTAACATTTGATGGAGCATTTACAAAATCATTTTAAAGAAGTATAGGAAAATTTTCGTTTAATTCTATAGTAAATTTATCCCAATTTGTGCGAAGAGTTTTTATTTTAAAAGTTTCCGGTTGTATAAATTTTTTTCTAAATTAACTGTAAAGTATATAGGAAAGTGATCGGTGCCAAGGAGATCGTCAAGAATTTTTAAATTAATTTTATCAGCTATATCAAGAGTAGAAAAAACAAGATCGATATTAGAATGATTATTGTTGGATGGATTTATGCGAGTGATAGTATTTGGATTATGTAAAAATAAGTTGTAATCATCCGCACTATTTGTGAGTTTTTCGCCGTTTTTGTTTGTTTTTTGACTATTCCAAATAGTGTTATGTGAATTGAAGTCTCCAACAATTAAATTAGGAAGGTTATTATCTGTGTGCGCAAAAATTGAATTCCATTGTTTTTGTGATAGATCACCCTTGGCTCTATAACATACAACAATATCAATAACCGGATCGGTATTTGTTAATCGAATTTTACATAATTCAACGTTTGAGTCCGGAGAGTCAATTATTATTTCTTTGAACGCTATTGATTTACGAATCATAATCAAAATACCTCCTCCTCTTGAATGGTCGCGGTTCTTTTGTAATTGGACGAAGCCCGGAGCGAATGTAGATTCAATCTTCTTACCATTCTCCTCTGTCGCGCACGGTAACCAGGATTCCACGCATAGAAAGATGTCTATATCGTGTAGGACTGGAAGTTCGCTTTTGCGTCTATTTATACTACGAGCATTCCAAAACAAGATACGAAGCGGTTTATGATAATTTGATGTTTATTGTGAATTTACTTATATTTGTCCTATATTACTTTGTATCAAGATATTAAAAGTCACCGTCACTTAGATCACTGAAATCATTTTCACTATGAGAAAGAACACTGTTTTCATCAAAATTACTTTGACTTAACTTGTTTTTAATTTTAGTAAGTTTAGATTTAACAGAACTAACATTTACAAGAGAATAGAGTTTGTCGATTAAGTCAATAACGACTTGTTTATTACTAGAGATTTTTTTTTTATTTCACTAAACACACTACCTTTACCATACGTATCTTTATAACATTGTACAAAATCAGCGAAGTTACATGGTGGGTTGTTTGTTTCCGAAAATACGGAGATGCATGGTTCAAAAGCTGAATCAATTTCTGCCATTTTTTCATCAAAGCTTTTTTCTAATTTTTTCTTCTTTGTAATTGGTTTTATTGATCTTTTGTTATTTAATTGTATTTTAGTTGAAGAAGTTACACTAGCAGACGATGATGTGTTGCTCGCGGGTAACGGTCTTTTGAAATTACTTGCTTCATTAGTTTCCGTGGGATATGACGGGTCTTGATTACTTTTGAATTCAGGAATCGATTCACTTATTAGCTGCGAGCTAGCATTTTTATCTAAGTTTTTCTCTGGAATTGGATAATTTATAGCTTTGTGGCCGTATTTTTTACACTTAAAGCATTTCATTCTTTCAGGACCGATGAAAATAAAATAATCGATACCATCGTACTTTAATTTAATCGAGTCTGGAATCTTTGGAATATCTTCAACTTTAATATACACTTGCCTTCTGTGGCTTTCTACGTGCTCGTAACCAGGTTTACTAACACTGACATTCATGCCTGTAATTGCGGAGCTTCTGTTTACTTTTAGAATATCAAGAATTTTTTCGAGGTGACGATTCGGGATTGATGGAGAAACATTAGAGAATACAATTCTTTTATGCGTAGAAATTAATGGTCGAATAAAAACTGTTTTGCCTCTGATTTCTATACTAATTAAGTTTTCAACAATGTCTTTAATTGCTAAATGAATGCATACCCGATTGTTAGATACTCTTGAAGAAGTAAGTACGTTATCGGTGTCACTATTTTTCCAATGGCAATTATGTAATCTTCAAATACTAATTCGTCGACACACGTCATAACAATTGCTTGATCGCGTGAATAGCATTTTTCATCAAATATTTTGCCTTATCAGCAAAACTATTTGATTCTAAGTTTTTACTATTAAACTGTAGTATACTTCTTGGTTTTGTGTGCCATCTTGAGACACCATGGAATCATAAATGTTCTCTGATACAGAGAGCATTTCCCCCGATATTTCATCAGCTATGTTAGACGGCTGGAATTAACACGTATAAACGCTAGCCGGGCCGAAGCCTACACGATGTAAACGAAGGCTATATACTCGTCGAGGCACTACTATACGGTCTACAACAACTCTGCACTTTTTAGGTTCTTCGAGATCTAAGTTAGTCGTCTTTTATGAAAAATTGTATTAATTAATTTATTTTCAAGTTTGTCATAAACAATCAATGTGCAAAAACACTATTTTTTTAGACTATTTTATTTGACTTTCTAAACGGTTTTTCATTAAATATTTAACAGTCGTCTTTCCTTTAAAAAAAGAAAAGAAAAAATGAACATTCGTTGTATTTACAAAGATTTACAGTGCTTTAAAGTTTGCATACATTTACCTTATAAGGAAAATGAAGGAAAATGGACGAAATGTCAAGGAGAATAATAGAAAACAATTTGAAAAAATATTTTACATTATATTAAGAAAAAAACTAATTGAATTATAATTAATATTTAATAAAATATTGATTTTTTTAAACACACATATATATATATATATATATATATATATATATATATATATATATATATATATATATATATATATATATATATATATATATATATTATAATTATTATGACATAACAATCAATCAATTAATGTTATATCTTCTAAGATGCGAGGTTTTTCTGGTGGTGGTGGTGATGGAGGTGCTGCTGCTGCTGCTGCTACTGCTGCTGCTATCTTTGGTTGAGCTGGTGTTTCCTACACTCGGCTATTCATTCGCAGCCAATCACGTTTCGCTTGCAGCTTACTTTGAAGCGAAGCTTTATCACCCTTCTATGTTAATCCTCACTATAGCATTTAAAACCAATTAAAAGCGTCATTTTATTGAAATCGATTCGATTTGATTAAAATCAATCCAATGAATCGCAAAATCTGCATTCTAGTCGATAGAAGAAAGTTTAATCAATTCTGAGTGTGAATCTTAATACCAATTATTGGGACGAAATACGATTAAAATACAATTACAAACGTAATGTTATACAAATCGATTGAATGCGATAAAATTAATATGAAAAATGGATATTTAAGTCGATTCACACTGATTCGACCCCCAATCGACTGGAATGCTTTTTCGCTAATCGTTTTGAATCGACCTTTCAATTTAACATTAATGTATTTGATTTGGAATTGTATTTAAAAGCGATTATAGGTATTAAGATGCATACTCAGAATCGATTGAACTTTTTTCTATCGACTTCAATGAGTCTTTTTTAGCAGGGATAGTATATAATATATAAGTTGATATTTATTAAATATAATTGTTACATAAAATCTGTACATACATTGTATGTGTATACAAAACAGATATAAAGGTACATTATTAGTTTTTCAGTTTAATTGTTAGTCGATTAATTTTTGAGGGGGCGTGTTGGAATATTGCTATGCTTCAGCATACTTTGTGTGTAAATGTAGTTATACACTACTACATGCTTGTACAAAAGTGAATCGACAGAGAGAGCATCTAGCTAGAGCAGTCGCACATTACTGACGTTATTCCTTCCTTGTGCGAGTTTGAATAAATGATAGATATTTTATTTGATACATACATTGTGTATTATCATTTATTTAACACCCATTTCCAATAAACATGATCTGGAAATGGATGATCAGAAGAAATTCCTTCCAGTAAGCACCTATCCAAAGTCAGATGATAACGTAAACATATACAGGGTGTTTCATTTGAATGCATCCACGCAGGTAACCTCTGTAAAAACGAATGATATCAAAAAATTATCTCTACAAAAGTTGAAGGGAACAGCGGGGGCCACCCAATAGTACCAACGACCTTGACCTTGAACTCGATTTTCAAGGTCATTTGAAGGTTACAGAATTTTTTTAAATGGGAACGCTATTTTTGACTCCGGAATCGGGTAGAGCGGAAAAATTTACATTTGAAATGATATTTCAAGTTTGCTTTAGTGACCTGCAGAAGGTCATTTAAAAAACACTGTAACCTTCAAATGAACTTGAAAATCGAGTTCAAGGTCAAGGTCGTTGGTACCATTGGGTGGCCCCCTCGGTCCGCTTCAACTTTTGTAGATGTCATTTTTTATATCATTTGTTTTTACAGAGGTTACCTGCGTGGATGGATTAAAATGAACCACCCTGTATAACTGTCAATGTTCAATAAAATTTATTGTTTTATGTAAATAAAATGTAGAAAGTCGTAAAAATTTACTTATATATTTTTTTATTTATTTGCTTTATAGGTACATGTTGGAAGAAATGAAAGGCTACCTGCTAAATTACACAACCGCGTAATACAATCCAGATCTCCTCCTTCATGTGCTGGTAATGCTGTTATTGCGGTGTTTGGAGAGGATACTCTATTGATCAGCATGATAACAGGCAACATTTATAACAGAAGCAAATGTAAAATAGTAAAAAATCAAAAGAAAGGAAAGTACGTAAAGAAAGGAAAAAAGGAAACAAAGGGAAGAAAAGATAGAAAGGAAAAGAAGAAGAGAAAGGAGAGCTGGAAGGACAGGAAGAAGAGGAAGAATAGGACGAAGTAGAGGATCAATGAGAGGAAATAGAGCAAAGAGAGGAAGAAACTTGTCTGTTGGAAAATGATGGCAAAGAACATGAGAAAGACACAAAGAGCAAAACGCCAATTCGTAAATATCAGAAACTGGACGGAGTGAAATTGTCAGCTTGTGAAGGTGTAATAACACCACACACATACACACACACGCACACACGCACGCAATACACAAAATTCATTATTATTCTTCGTAATTTTATGATTCATAATTGTATACTTTTTATAGATTTATTTACACATTGGTTGCGTACAGTGTGGGCAAAGAAAGAAAAAGATGTAGAAGAGGAAGATATAAAATTAGAGATAAGAAGCTTTACTAACTATGTTAGTAAAAAAAATTTTTACGTTAAACGAGGTATAAATAAAGAGATTGAAATAGTGGAAAAAGGTAAAAACAATAATTTGATGCACACTGAAAACACAATATCGTGCTTTTTTACGATATCAATAGCGTAAAATTAGTACGATTTTTAAAAACTTTATTTTATTCAATTATAAAACATTTTTAATAAATATATAGATAGAGACAAGGAATCAGAAAATGCTGTATTCATTCAGGAAGTACATGAATCTGTTCCATCTTATACTTCCACTCTTGACAAAGTATCGATACAGCCAATTATAATGTAGTACTGTTAGACGATATCGATTCAATGAACGAGTATTCATCGGTTAATGAATCAGATTTTGACAGCGACGAAACTGAGCCAGTGGAAGTCGAATAAAGAATTTTCCGAGTTTATTGTGTACAGCTAGTACGTAAACTTCTAAAGTTTGTAATCACTATATAGTATTTTTTATTAAACTTAACTAGAGTAATAATATTTGTGATTTAAAGCAATTTATTTAATACTACAAGATAATCCATTAATAAGTATTATTTATCTTCCCAATAATACTTTAAAAATGCCAAATGCTTTGACACTATGCTTTCTCAAAGTGGATATCACAATTATTATAATTATTATTTTTAAATTACAACATAAAACATTTCTTAATTTATCTGATTTTTTTCTTAGCGGCTGTAATTTTATGATAGTGGAATACTACAACCAAATTAGGTTTCTAAGAAAAAAATTACTAGAAAATATTGCTATTCATTGATTCTATTCATTGACGCTACACTGCGATATTTGTTTGTATATTTTATTTAATTGTTATTATTTTCCAAATATACAAGGTGTAAAGATCAAATAACTTGAACATTTCGCTGGATTATATTGTTCAGTTTCCCAGTTATGAATGAGCGTCGGTTAATATTAAAAATGTCATTTAAATTCGATTAGGAGTGTACAGTGCAATTAAATTCGATAAAAAAATATAACGTAATTAATTCTTATTGAAATCTATTAATTTCTACGCAAAATATTATGATAGAAATCGATTGTTCTTTTATCCTATAAAATCATAATTAAAATTAATGAAAATCAATTTAGACAGAATTTACTCCGATTAATTTTTACGGAGTTTGATTCGAATCAATTAATATGAATGCTACATTTACTTATAAAAATCGAATGATACGCCAAAAATATGCATGTGCATTAATTACGACTTAAATTAATAGGACACGATAGAAAATGCACATTTAGTCTATTCCAAATGTAATTGTTGTTCCTAATTTTTACACTTCAAATCGATTAAAAGGTAAGTCTATTGAAATCAATTCGAAAATACACGATTTTATAGAATAAATCGTATTTAAATCGATTTAACAACTGGATAATTTTAATGTATTTTAATGCATTCTAATTGACTCAATTATATTGCTTATAATCGATTTTTATAAATAAACTTCAGTAATCGAATTTAAATGTAAGAATTGGTAACAACAATTACATTTGATATCGATTGCATTTTTTTCAATCGATCTCAATCCGTCACGTTTAGCAGGGTACTCTGGGTGCTGTCGCGTCGAAAATACTTTTTGGTGGGTTTAGCTCCCAAGGAAGTCTTATTAGGAAGGCAGTATCCCTCCGTTGATCACGGCTCTTGACGAACGCGCGTCAAGAAATCGGGGGCAGTCGAACACAGACCCTAAAAGGAGAGCTGCTTAAGGACGCCCTTCCCTAACGAGAACCGCAAGCGTCTTTAAGCCGCAATAATCTTCTCGTGTCCTACAAGCTGAAACATTCCGGGAGTTATTAATTTAATTCTCATGGAAGTTCAGTTGTAGTATACACAGGGACAGGCTCCTCCAGAGGGCACACACGCGCCCCATCTATTATTCCTTGTCCGTGTTTCTTTACACGCGTATTCCTCTCGCGCATCCCACTCGCGCACACCGCTCGCGGTGAGCCGTCGCACCACAGAGCGCTCGGAACAGCTTTCGCGTCGGCTATAAGTACGGGGAGGCGTGAACTTTCCAAGGCAGTTGGCATCGGCGCGCCGCTCCGACCGGACCTACTCGGTTGAGAGTATTCTCCTGAGGTAGCCCGTACGCGGTGCCCGGTAAACGCCGTACTCGTCGTGGTGGTTAACACCGGTACTGTGGCGTCGATCAGACTCTCTGGCGGGCTTTTAGCTCCTAAGAGAGTCTTATTAAGAAGGCAGTACCTTCCGTTTATCAGGGCTCTTTACGAACGCGCGTGAAGAGCTCAGGTCAGTTGAACGCAAACCCTGACACGAGAGCTGCTAAAGGACGCTGTTCTCTACCAAGAGCCGCAAGCGCCCTTAGGCAGCAGTAATCTCCTCGTGTCTTGCCATCTAAACCGCTCCGGGAATTATTTATTCAATTCGCATGGAAGTTCAGTGGCTAAGCACACATAGGGCAAAATACTGTTAGAGCGGGCACTCGCTCTATCAGTGAGTCTCGATAAACGCGCATCGAGACCCAAAATCTTGAACGCAAGCCCTCACGGAAGAACTGTTTTGCTTTTGAAGAGCCACAACTGCCTTTAACTGCAATAATATTCCAGTACAGGACCATTGGACCGCTCCGGGAGTTAATTCTAAATTAACTCCCATGGAAGTTCATAGGGTTACGCGCACAAGCATAATCATTGATAAATTATCCACTCGCGTATCCCTCTCGCGCATCCTACTTGTGTTCTTCCCTCCTCGCATGCTACTTGCGTCGTCTAATATAAAAAAGGACACAGAAACGCGATTGCATTCATTCGACTCCCAGCATCGGAGCCGTTCAGTAGCTACTCGCAGGTTGATGAATACGCCGAAAGCCACCAAGAAGCGACGTCACCGGTCCGAGCGCCAGCGGAAGCGGCGTAATACGCGTCGTCCTCGGCCCAGATCATGGCGGCAGAAGGAGAATCGGCTAACAACGCCACCGCCTCCTCCTTCACCTCAGTCGAGCGAGGGGTATCCGTCCCCCAAAGTGCGTAGTCTGATGTTTCTGGTGCCACGACCCACAACACCGCTACCCACTGCCGCTGAGATCCAAGCAGCTCTTATCCCAGAGAACGAAAAGGTACAAGAGGATGTTCCTTGCCTCTTCCCCTCTCCGGAAGACGAGTTGCCGAAATAAGAGGAGGCGCTCTTCCAGAAGCCGACGCAGCCCGCCCTGCCATGCTTCCCGGTATGATCCCCGTTAGCTCAGACACCTCTGTCAGCTCCTAGAGCGTCCTGAGGCATCGCGGCATTAAGGGACCCAAGGAAGCTGGCAGCCATAAGAAGAAGACTCGGTTACAATAGGCTGCTTGGCTCGATGTCTCTTGGTGAAGAGAGGAGAGTGATTACGCGCTCTGTAAGAAGACCGACGTGTAGACTGCTTCGTCGACCCCGTGAGAGAAGAGCGGCTGAGTACTATTAGGATCCCGAGCGTTCTGCAGATACCCGAGATGTAGACTGCTTGACTGGTCGTCCCATGAGAGAAGAGCTACCGAGTTTTATGCAGGAAGAGCCGGTGTTGACTACTCGGCTCGTTGTCCCACGATGTTGAGAGTAGGAGAGCGGCATGCGCTCTTCAGGAACCCGAGGTGTAGACAGCTTGGCTTGTCGTCCCACGACGTTGCTGCTACGTTGGGAGAGGGAGGACACAGCACTAACCCCTCGTCCTAGATCTCTACGAGCCTAGAGCTATTCCAGAGAAGCAGCCCAGCGATAGTTGTTGCTGATGAGACAAGCTTAAGATAGAATATATATATATATATATATATATATATATATATATATATATATATATATATATATATATGTGAGGGAGAAAGCAAAAAATAATTAAACAATCAGTTTAATTAAGCCCTGATATATTTTTCAAACTTATAAGGTTAGCCCTGTAGTCGTCTCTAGGCGTTACTGCGGCAAGTTACTCGAGTGAGTTTCAGGTGCCGAATGCCTTGGCGGTCGGTTCTATATGTCTTTGCTATCGGTAACTTCGCGCCACCGTGCGAAAATTAAAACTCACCTATTCTAAGCTGCGCGAAAGCGCTTATTCATGGGCGTGTAACAATTTATTTATGTACTATCTACGTTTTATGTAATAGTATGCGTGTATTTATCAGCATGAACGGTATGAATGTATGGTGTGTCATGTATTGTATATAGTATTGTTACTGGAATGAGTGCGTATTTTATAACATTGACGTGATAGATTAGTTAAAGTAAGACATGGAGCAATACGTTTAAATTGACAACAATGTTGTGATGAAAGTGCAATATATTTAATTCTACGACGTAAATCAAATTATTATTATTGTTTGACTCAACCTAACTGCATGTATATATTACCAAAATGAGACGTTCAATTATGAATTTCATGATTAAGCTCCAATTAAAATAATAAAATTCAACTAATATCGTTTGATCTATTTAAAAAAATTATAGTTTAATATATTTCTATTTTTTATTAAAAACTGCATTGATTATCTGTTTCGAGTAAACTTTTTTTTAAATCAATAGTTAGTGTAGAAAAAATCTTCAAAATAACTACAGTCAAAACTGGTCCACTGTGAACACGCATACTATAAAAGTGCGACCCTTGCTCACTGTTTTGCTACAGCAGTAGCGCTACGTTCTGACTGTCTAGTGCAACAGAGCTACCTTAACGCTACGATCTGATTCGCTGCCGAGAGGACCCCAGATACTAACAGTAGTGTCGGATTCCCACGTCGGTGACCCTGGTGCGAATCCTAGTCTCTGCCGATTGATACAAGCACCTCTGTAAAAATCGCAAGCGTTTTGTTTCAAACACACCGCAGACCCCCGTCGTCGACTGGTACCAAATAGGAGTACAAATATGGCGACGTTAAAAAAAATATTGTGTCATTCAAATATTTATTCCGGTGGTTTTTACATTATACGATTTGAAAAACTGTACTAAACGTGCATTAATTACCTTTTTTAAAAGTATCATCCGAATGATAAAATTCAAACTGATCGAAGGACTAAGCTATGTACTATGATTTGAAAACTTATGACAATAATTTTGGCTAATCCGACCAAGATTATTGTGCCGCACATGTAGGCTTTAACATTAGTTTTATTCAAGACTTTAAATAAATCGTACACGGGAATTTAGGGTAATATTATGAACACTGGTGGTTTATTCAATCTAGGTACAAATATTGAGCGCCAGCTGCGCGATTTTACAGGTATTCTACCGACACGTAGAATTACTTATACAATTAACTATGGTGAGCACGCGGTACGGTGGGAAACGGTAAATGATCGGGGGGAAGAAGCTAATTCTCAGGGACGCGAAGGCAACTAATACACAGCGACGAAATACACGCGGGAAGGCGGCGACGCAATGCTCGACACGCACGCGGCGCAAGCTTTACAAAAAATTACCTATATAAATGTATATATATATATATGGATATGCACTAAGCACAAAAATAGTCTGTGCAACTTTCTCTTTTATTCGAATCTGGTGTAGCCTCCTTCGACGATACAAGTTGGTCGGCACACACGGTAAACGGTTTATATATATATATATATATATATATAAATATATATATGTATATATATTCGCGAGCGAAGCGTCTGTGTACGTGGCTCAGTACAAAGTGGACTCGTTGTCCCTTCGTTCCCGCGGCGCTACCCTCGGGTTTCGGTAGTGCGGACCGAGCCCGCCTGAGGGCGCAGCGCCTGCTTTGGCGAGGTAGAAAGAGAAGTGAGAAGGAGGAAAGGGGAGCGTCTGCTCGCGGTGACGTCACGCTATGTGGCATGCAGTCGACGGCTTGCAGACGGTGTTGGAGAGGACGAGGAAGGGCGAGTGGCCAGGACGAGGAAGTGCGACGAGGGATGCAGCAGGAGGGGTATCTGGGCAACGGTGCTGCCGAAGGGGCACGAAGACGAGAGCTGCAAGGCCCAGGACGGCGTACTTGCAGTAGGAGCAGTGGGCACGGTTAACCTCGACTAGGTTATGTTTACATACAGCTTTCTACTGCATTCATCCACTGCCACTATTATCAGGTGAGATTAGTGTTTAGTTTATCACTGTAATCTCCCCTTACTAATGCTATGTTCTTTCTAGGTGTCTGGCGAGTGCTTCGGAGGCTGTTGCTGCTGCTGTTATGAGGGAGCAAGCTACGAGTTGAGCTACGTTGCGGTACCTGAGAGACTACCCTGCCTCTGCAAACCCTCCAAACCAGGTAAGAGAGTTCCAATTTGATGTGCATGTCTGCTGTAGACTAACTCATCTTTATGTTTTCTAGGGTGTATGCTGCAGGCCTCCTTCATGTCTAGAGAAGCAGCTGCTCCGCCCAAGGTGGATCTATTCATCTATTCATGCCTTTCAAGGCATAAAATTAGGTGCGTATCATTCTAATACCATTTTACTTATATTCTCGATTTCTAATCTCTTGTGTGTTTCCTTAGGTTGGTTCGAAGGGACAGGAGTAAGGAGAGGAGACGCCAGGACATGCTCAGCGCACCCCAGCCGAGACCAGCCAGCTCCCACCTGTGCGAGGCTCTATGGGATGGCAGCTGTGCGTCCTCTTCAGCTGGTTCAGGCATTGAAGAGCTCGCTTGCTCTGTGTCGTCCAGGGGAATAGTGTATGTGTGTGTACATGTATCGTGAGTGAGATGGGTAGGTAGTGTGCTATCGTTCACATAGACCAGTTCTGTCGAGCATCGGACTCGCACTGAGCAGTTCATTCGACAGACTGGAAGTTGTGTAACGCACACAAAATGTGGTGTTACAAACTATTTTCTAATAAGCATGTTAATTAAAAAACTAAAATCCGAAAATTGACAAACTTGATGATTTCATATAAATCCATATATGATCCTATATAATTATACATGATTATATAAAACCAAATGAGCTATCATATATAATCATATATAATAATGTATTACCATATACGACTATATATGATTATATATAACATGTATGTGTTTATATATGGCTATATATTATATGGATCCTTTGAACATCCAAATGAAACTTTTGAAATGTCCAAATAGGTACTTATATAATCAGATAAAGATAAATATGGGCATATATAACCATAAATGTTCATATATACTTGTATGTTGCCATAATTCGTTTATGATCATACATGGGTTATTAATTACATATATGATCATATATATTCATATACCATGATATATCTTTATATATCTTCACATATGATTTTCTTATATGATCATCTATAATCATATATAAGTATATATGATCTTACATGAAGCCATTTTTACCAGAGTAATATCTTCGAAATCTATTTGCAAATGGAATCTTTTCTTATTTGAGAATAGGATTTAAATATAATTAAAAAGATTTGGCTTATCAGAAAATGCACATAAAATAAAACGGTCAACTCTTTCCCATGGTGCACACCATATTGTTTGTAATACGCAGTTTTGTGTTACGCGTCTTTTTATACGCATAAAACCAAATACATAGGCTGTTTTACGCAGATATATAAGGTATATATACTACGCGTCAAGATAGAGCTTGGCTTAGCCAGTTTAGAAAGAGACAAACTGTTATGAGAGGACGTTCTATCTCTCTCTAGTCTCAGTAACTTAGTGGTAAATAGTGAAGGACTTGTTATAAAAAGATTCTGGATTCGTATCTCAATGAGCGCATTTTTTTTATTTTTTTTTTATTACTTTTAGAAACAAATTATGCATTAAAATATAATAATATAAATCAAAATTAATTTATTTTTGTAAAAAATTTTAAAAAGAATTTTTTCTGCAACATTTGTAACTTTTTGTAATTTATTGTCACTTTTTATACATTTTTATAACTTCACGGCACTTTTTGTTAATTTTTTATAACGTTGTCTGAATTCAGACGAAAACTTACAAGGAACTCCAAAGTAATTACAAAAACTTACGAAAAGTTGTAAGAATTTCCAAAGACACTACTAAAACTTACGAAAAGTTACAAATGATTACTAAATTACAAAGAATCACAAAATTTTACAAAGACTTACAAAATGTTACAGTGAGATTTAAAAATAAGTATACAATCCTGGATTGTTGAGACTTATCATTAAGAAAACGAATTTACACTATGAAAGTGATTACAGTAATAAAACTGAAATGAACAACGATATACAGTAATTAGTGCATAACAAGATATTCTGATTTTAAAGTGTAAACAAGTTATTTTAATCAAAAGTGTCAAGAAAACTATATTTGTAAATTATTCACCATTGATGAACACGTTTATTTATCATTTTTATTGTTAAGTAGTGAAATACAAATTTTGATTAGATTTACTTTTTAGAATTCAGATTGAAATAAATTTGTACAGATTTTAATTCTATTTAAGAAAAAGAATAAAATATTTAATATATGTTATAGGTAAAATGACGATCCGTCAACTGAACATTTAATCAATATGTTAGAATTTTTTAAAACTAATTAAGTTATACAATATTAGTCAATGTGCGTAATCATTCTGATACATTCAAATATTGCACTTTTCTTACAAATAATCGAAATTTACAAATA
Organism: Gastracanthus pulcherrimus; assembly: GCA_949152435.1. NCBI lineage: Eukaryota > Metazoa > Arthropoda > Insecta > Hymenoptera > Pteromalidae > Gastracanthus > Gastracanthus pulcherrimus. The sequence continues at coordinate 166,295,298 of OX424572.1, read as the reverse complement.
ATTTATTTGAATCTTCTTCTTAAAAATTCAAGCTATCCATATTTATATTTATACCTTATAATATTTAGTGCACAACTGAAATATTGTTTGTACCCTGCTAAAAAAGACGAATTAAAATGAATTAAATTCGATTCAATTTTAATCGAATTTAATAGTTTTGAATCGATGCTATCCACTTGCTGAAAGTGACCGATTAAAAATTAATCGAAATGGATCGATTTTAATCGTAATCGTTGTTAATGCTCACTTTTTGCATTAAAATTATTCGATTTCAATACAATTGAATCGCACAACTTTATGAATAAGATTTTTTTTTTTTTTTTTTTTTATATTATTTAACGTCGCCATGTTTGTGCTTCCATGTGGTGCTAATCGGCGACGGGGGTCTGCGGTGTGTTTGTAAACAAAGCACATGTAATTTTTACAGAGGTGCTTGTATCAATCGGCAGAGACTAGGAGTCGAACCCGGGTCACCGGCGTGGGAATCCGACACTCTACCGACTGAGCCGCCGCAGGCCCCTACGAATAAGATTTAAATGTGTTTCTCGCGATTCTTTTTAATCGGTTTGAATAAATAAATAAATATCTATAGTTACAATAGTGAGTCGATCCCAATTAATATTTTTCGCATACATGTTTTATCTATTCCAATTGGATTCAATAAACACAATCATCAATCTTTTTGAATGGCTAAAGATATAATCGACTTCAGTACAATATAACCGCCCAATTTTATGAATAAAATTTAAATGTGTTTTTTGCGATTCTTTTCAATCAGTTTTATTAAATACCTATAGCTAGGAAACTAAATCCATCCCAATTTATAATTTTTGCATTAATTTTTTATCTATTTGAATTGAGTTCAAGGAATACTATTACAAACTTAAAAATTTATCATACAGTTGAATGAAAATGGTCTTTTCACTGTAGGTTTAATAAAATTATAAGTTTACAATATAGTATTCTTTCAATATATCGCTTCTACGTGAAATGCAATAGTTACTATAGTTACTAGTTTCTTAAAACAGAGAGTTTTCCGTCATTTTTTCGTGTGTTTGATTGCCGTAATGATTCACTTTCTATGGGCAATTCTATTGAAGTCGTATAAGTGGATCATTTGTTTGAAATTCATTTTTTAAATTAGATATTGAATTCAAGTCGACACTGAACGTAATAATAGTTACAATAAAGCCTTTTTTGTTTACAATTATTGAGTAGAGATACCCTGATATTATGACAAATCAATTCATAAATAAAATAATCTCAATCCAATATCACCAGATAATAATTGATTTAACCGATTGAAACTGATTGAGATGGATTAGATGATTAATCGATTCCAATCCATCTAAATTGAGTTTAATAGTCATTCAATCGCTTTTAAATGCTGATTATTAGCAGAATATTTACATGAACAAATATTTATATTGTATTTCTATGTTGTTTGGTAATATAGATAAATAACGGGCGTTTTTTACATTTATAATCAAAATTTTACAATGTACATTATCTATTGGTACCGTAAGGGTATTATTTGTATTTTCAGAGTGTACTTTTTTAATGTGTCGCACGCCTTCAAAAGGGTCATCAAGAAAAATCTCAAACAATGAAATTTCATGCATTTTGTGGTACAAAGTAAAATAACAACAAAGTGTATTTAAACAAGTTTATTTAAACATTAAAAAGTTATTTCCAAAGGTATTTGAATTCTAATCTTATTTATAAATGTTATTAAATGTTATAAAAATTAAGGCGCTGAAATCGACTGTCATTAAAAACGATTAATTTTTATAATAGATCTCAATTAAATATGATGCTTGAATTCTACTATAATTTACTATACCAATGTATTGGTTCAAGCAATATTGAAGAATACTATGTAAAAATTCATTATCATTAGATCTGCAAATGACTACATTAAATTCGATTAAAATCGATAAAACGAATCGCAAAAATGACATTGAAGTCGATACATATAGGTTGCATCGATTTTAAATGTCTATGTTAATGCTCACTATAGCATTTAAAACCAATTAAAAGCGTCATTTTACTGAAACCGATTCGATTCGATTAAAATCAATCCAATGAATCGCAAAAATGACATTGAAGTCGATACATAAAGGTTGCATCGATTTTAAATGTCTATGTTAATGCTCATTATAGCATTTAAAACCAATTAAAAGCGTCATTTTATTGAAATCGATTCGATTCGAATAAAACCAATCCAATGAATCGCAAAATCTGCATTCAAGTCGATAGAAAAAAGTTTAATCGATTCTGAGTGTGAATCTTAATACCAATTATTGGAACGGAATACGATTAAAATACAATTACAAACATAATGTTATACAAATCGATTGAATGTGATAAAATTAATATGAAAAATGGATATTTAAGTCGATTCATACTGACTCGACCCCCAATCGACTGCAATGCTTTTTTGCTAATCGTTTTGAATTGACCTTTCAATTTAACATTAATGTATTTGATTTGGAATTGTATTCAATAGCGATTATAGGTATTAAGATTCATACTCAGAATCGATTGAACTTTTCTTTTCTATCGACTTCAATGAGTCTTTTTTAGCAGGGTATTCATGATAATCGAGCTGTGAATATGAATGTTGTCAGTTTCTATTCTCAGATTAAATATAATAAATCTTGTATAAGGTGAGCCTAAACGATATATTTAGTAATAAGAAAGCTAATAATGTTTATATTGCAGTATTATGCAATGTTTCATATTGTTGACGCTGACAAGAAAATCATCATACCTGCGAATCACGAATTTTTATGAAGCTTTACAAGGTCTTTTTGGTACCTAAATATAATGGTCAGTACTCAATTTGATCACATGTATTACTGTGCAAAAGATACAGTGTGTCTCATTATTGTTGCTAATATACCTACCTATACATATAATATTTTTAATATTGGATATATGAGCAATGTTAATGTTTTTAGTTGTGTCTAGGGTTCTGGAGCGTATGAGATCAAACATCGGTTTTGGTTCATTATATTAGGTACCAAAGGACATTTCCCAAAATTTAATCAAAACCCACGACCCAGAGGTGAGGTCTTCTCTTTGTGAGATTATTTTCAGGATTCATTCCAATATGCTGAATTCTTGATTTATATGTAAACAACATTTTAAGATTAATTTTAATTCAGTTATGTGACAATAGTCCATGCAACGTTTTCGTGCATTCACATAATGTACACTTTTCTTATTCTACAATCAAAAACTGCAATATCTTTTTTGAATATTTATTTTAATAAAATGTCAAGCTAACCATATTGCTATTCGAACCTCATCGTTTTCATACCTTGATGTGAGAAATCTATTAAATCCTATTTAAATCCCATTCCCAAATATAACAGATCCTCCTTGTAAATAGAACGTATATACAATTTTTGTATTGGTAAATAGAATTTAATTGATTTTCTTTATCAGAACGAGGCGTTGTGAGCGGACGCCAGACCGACGCGCACTCGCGCACTTTTGTATTATTGCGTTGTGTTTTAATATAATAATTTTAATATATATATGTATGTGTGTGTATATATATATATATATATATATATATATATATATATATATATATATATATATATATATATATATATATATATACTATTTCCTTCACGAGAACGGAAGTGACGTAGATAAAGAAAAAGAGATTTAGAGACTAATTTTTCAATCTGCTTTATTTCGTTAAAGGATGAATCTTTTTCGGCAAAAGCTGTATCTTACCATTATTTTTTGTATTTTATGCAAACAAAGTAATCTAATCTAATGTAATCAAATAAACAGAATCACATGAAAATTTTTTTAAATAAAATTGCATTTCGGCCAATTTCTTGGGGTGGTCATCGTTAGTAAAGGTCCAAAATAGCTAAGATAGCCAACGTTATATGTACAAACTGAAGGTATAATTGTTGAACGTGGAAAGAAAAGAGGAATCCCCCTAGCTTCAGAGGCAACAACTAATGAACTTTGCTATGTTAGCCATATTTGAGTATAAGGCATGTACGATACACAATGCCAATTACATGAACAAAGTGACCCCACACAGCATGGAATATTTCAGCAAAATTAAAGCTATAATAATAATATAATAAATAATAATACATTATAATTATATTATTTAAATTATTGATATGAAATATTTCATTGCAATATTGAGAAAATCTTACAGCCATGTTTTAGGAAATATTCGTAGATTATACCCATTATGTAATCTTTATCTAAAACTTTAAGAAATCTTCCGGTAATCTTTCACGAAATATTGCAGGATATATTTTTAAAATCTTTCAAAAAAATATTGTTTGTACCGTCACGAACCCAGTTTCTAATTAGTACCAAATTTCTAATCAGTTTGTCACATATATTACGATATAAAATTTAATTCACCCTGAAATTGTTTTAAAAAAATAACATTTAATAGCTAACTACCTCACAAGTACGTTTAAAAACTTCACATGCTTTTAATGTCATACATTTAAAAAAAAAAATTTAGTTCAGTGTTGTCAAATACATTACGTTTGCACCATTTCACTTCTGCTTGATCTGAACAGAAATAGCTCTCATGTATCATTTATGTAATCAAAAATTACTCCCTGTTACTTTTTTCTTTAAAGCTTTATAATTGTTAAGAAACGTATTGTTTCTTAACGGAATAATTTTATTAAAGCCGGGGGGGGGGGAGAAGGTCTAGTCCAGCCGTCCTGTACAGGCCCGGGCCTTTCGCGCTCGTGGGGCGATTAAACCTTTTGCTTAACTCCTTAATATTGTTAATCAATAGATTCTATGGGGTATTAAATGGGAAATAAAAGAATTTTTACCTTACTTGTTTGATTCTTTTCCTCAATATATTTTATTTATGCTTCTCTTAACTTAGTTGAATGCTTTGTTATAAATATCCGTATTGGTGAGGAAAAACGTGACTTAGCTGCAGCGTCCACCCCTGCTCAAGACCTCTCCTCTCGTCCGTGACGTCACTGTGATTGTCGCCTCGTGTCACGCTCATGGTTCTTAAATGAACTTAGTGACAGCAGGCTTGGCACTTTGCAGCGTGCATTCACCGATCGCGCGATAGGGGAGGAGAGTCCCGAGCAGCGATAAGCGAGCAACCGGAGCCGTTTGTGACCTCGACCAATACATGGAGAAAATTAAGTGATGGAAGCTATATATGTGTATTCAACATATTAATTTAATTAATATAGTACAACTTCCGTCACTTAACAACCCCCTTACTTAAAAACTTTCGTCGTCCTTGACGAACTTCGCGTATCGCTATAGAATAACATATCAATATTTGTTAGTGTGTTCGGGACTATGGTCCGGGTTCGTCTTTTTGGTATTACGTGAGTCTATGCGAGCAAATTTTTATTATTATTTTTATTTTGATTTGAAGTTTGGTATGAAAGAAAACAAAATAAATTTTTGTAAATATTAGTTGTTGGGGAATGATATTAAGGAATTGCTGAGGGATTTTTGCGAGATTTGGTTATTTTTCTCATTCAATCTTTTGAGCATGGCTTCGTCCTCCGTCACCAAATAATCCGGTAAACATTGTGTAGATGCCTCCAAAAGATTTGGACTGATGTGGTTCGAAGTCGTGTTTAGGTCTCAGCCAATTCGTTTTCCGTTCCCAAATGGTTCGGTTGACATTTGTTTGGAATATCTCCGAAAGATTCGGACCGTCGGAACTCGAATTTGCTGTCTTTACTCGTATATCGAAAAGTGAGATTTCTATCTCGTCTTTTTGTTTTTCATTGCGACATGATTAGACACTTGGTGCCCTTGCTGTAATAGTTTACAAAATTTGTTCCGTTTGGGTTTTGTTCACAATGTCTTATCATTTATAATATTGATTTGTATTGTTCTAAAATTAAGGTACGAGGGTAGTTCAATAAGTCTTTAGAATGACCAACAGATGGCGCGCGAATCGCTCCAAATCATCTGTTTTCAGTCAGCACCACTCCCGACTAGATATATGGTGCAGTCACAGTCCACATCTTCTGAGTTTACGTGTTTTTATAACCAATTGAAAAAAAAATAATTGCTTGTTAAGAAAAATGGAAAAAAACGAGTTCAGAGCGGTAATTAAACATTTTCATTTAAAGGGTTCAACTCCATATGAGATAAAAAATGAATTGGACTCAGTTCATGGCACATCTGCCCCTGCCTTAGCAACGGTTTATAACTGGGTAAATGAATTTAAGCGTGGTCGTACATCAATAAGTGACGAACCACGTTCAGGAAGGCCCGTAGAAGCAACTACTCCCGAAATCATCAATAAAATCCACGACATGGTGTTGAAGGATAGAAGATTAAAAGTGCGTGAGTTAGCTGAGGCCACAAGGATATCTATAGGTGCAGTTGTTTCAATTCTACATGAAAAATTAGGCATGAAAAAGCTATCGGCAAGATGGGTGCCGCGTTTGCTCTCAGCTGAGAATAAACGCAATAGAGTGGTCGCCTCTGAGGCTCTTTTGGCGCGCATAAGTCGGAATCCTGAGGAATTTTTTCGTCGATTTGTGACTGTCGATGAAACATGGATACACCACTACACTCCTGAGACAAAGGAACAATCCAAACAGTGGATTTCCACAGGCGAACCAGCTCCAAAGAAGGCAAAGACCGTAAAGTCAGCTGGTAAGGTTATGGCTACAGTTTTTTGGGATGCACGTGGAATTATACTTATTGACTACTTGGAAAAGGGTAAAACAATTACTGGTGAGTATTATGCATCATTATTAGAGCAGCTGAAAGAAGAAATTAAAAAAAAAGACCACATTTGGCGAGAAAAAAAATTCTCTTTCATCACGACAACGCCCGAGTTCACACATGCTTCGTTTCAATGGCTAAAATTGAAGAACTAAAATTCGAATTGGTCGAACACCCACCGTATTCACCAGATTTAGCCCCCAGTGACTTTTTCTTATTTCCAAACTTGAAAAAATGGCTCGGTGGACAGAGATTTACGGACAACGAAGACGTCATTGCCTCTGTAAGTGCTTATTTTGAGGAACTTCCGAAAACGCACTTTTCTGAAGGATTAAAAAAATTTAAAAAGCGATTGACCAAGTGTATAGAGCTCCAAGGAGATTATGTTGAAAAATAAAAAAAAATTTACCCAAAAAAAATTGTTTTTATACTTTATTCTAAAGACTTATTGAACTACCCTCGTAGTCCATGTTCGTAACAATAAATGTGGTCCAAGAATTTTAGTGTATATATGGTATATTGAAAAATAAAATTTATAACGGTATAGAAATCTATTCGTACAATATTCTTAAATGTTACTTAAAAACTAATATTGTCGAGGTATTCAAAATCTATCTGGTCCATATCTAGCATGCTTGGCGATGGTTCTCTCACGATTTCTGCTCGTGATTGGTTATCACAGAGGCTGATTAAGTCTCGTACTTATTCTGGTTGTTCTTCGTACGGTCGTAGTAGAGATTCTTGTTCCGTCGTGCTTGGTGCTAGTGAATTAGAGTGGTCCTTGTTTCTTTGCTCATTGTTGTTCTTTTTGCTTTGTTTGTGTTCTATGGTATTGTGGTCAAAATTTTTGCAACTACAGTTTTCTAAGTGTTGGCTCCAATCCTTCCTTCTTATGTACCTTCCGCAGAAAAAATGCATGTTGTATTTGCATTCCGTTATGAGCTGGTCACAATCTTCATGCTTCATCCAACTTCCACAGAATTGGTGTTTTTTGTACATCCTATGCATTTGCTTCCTACATATACTAACGTGGTCCTGTTCATTCCTTAGGTCTATGTCCATACCGCAAGGTTCATGGTATTTCCTGTGCTTAATCATGTTCTTACTATTTTGTCTTACTGTTGTCCATCTTGGACGATATTCTTCCGGGCAGTTGTCCATGGCATTGGTCGCATCTGCTTCATTGAAATACTGGACATATCTCATATATCTTAGAAAACGTTTGTTGTTTTCTTGTCCTTTCATTAGAACGCGGACAATGTGGTCCAAGCGTCCGAAATTCATGAATTCCTCTTCAAATTCTCGCGGTTTTCCTATGGGTATCAGGACTCATAGTCTCTTCTTCTCTGTGTCATCTAAACGTTCGGTTATTAAATCTGGCATCAATACCGGTCCTGCACTAGGTCGTACCTTTTCAGCATCTAGTCCTTCTTGTGTTGTTTGTTGGATGGTCATTTCATTGTTTTTGTTTCGTATGTATTTTTGGAAATTCATGGCTATTTCTGCATGAATATAAATTTGGTATTCTATTTTTAGCATGTGATTATTTGGTCCTGTGTTCTCCATGGTGATTGTGTATGGTCCAATGATTTTAAACAGTTGTTTCGCTGCGTTCACATTCCCTTGGAAATATACCTGGATTTGGTTTGACTCTGGCCTATTCATGTTGCGCAAAGTTATTTGACTCAGACTCATTGTTATTGATTTAGTCAGTAAACCATTGAGTTTGGTTGCTTTTCTGGCTTCTTCTTCAGTTTTGAACCTGATTGTAATTTTGTTGGTGTTGGGTCCATGCTGTTGTGTTTGATTTCCACTGTAGTTAGCGTTCCTACTTTTTCAAAGGTAGTAATGATGTCCGATAATAGGATGCTTTTATCAAAAAACACAGTGACCGCAATTGGTCTTGGGTTCATGATTTGGCCTTGGTCCGTCTTAAAAATGATTTTAATGTGTTGATTGTTACGTTGTAGAGTTTTGGTTAATTGAGTTGTTTCTATGTACATAGCGTATGGTTAATTAATGCGGTAAAAATGAATTTGAAACCGTATATTATAGTTCGATTTCTTCTTCGTTTGATTTCATTCTTCTAGATGCTAGGAATGATAATGTTTGTTTCGGTGTTTTGGATTTGTTGGGCGAGTCATTAGTATCTTTACTTGTGTTGGGTACTATTTTTATGGTTTCGGGGCGTATTTGGGGTTGCATGGTAGCATGTGTGGGTACTGAGTATTCGTGCTGCCTCCTTTCGTCGAGTACAGCCATGATCCATCCACACTTAAATAGTTCCATTGGGCTGCAGGGTCGTATTTGTACCGTACATCACATGTTTTTAGGCCTTCAATACTTGGGTTTAATAACATTGTGACTTCGCAGTCTTCTGGCGTTGACACTTCTTTGAGGGGTCCTCCTGATGGGCATATATATGTGTAGTGTGTTCTAATACGTGCATTTAGAGTATCATGATCAAGCTTTAAAAATTGCTTCTCATCAGCACTTAATGTTAAAATTTTTTTTTATGGTTGTATATATGCCAGACCGGTTGATTTGTTATTGTGTTTTTGTGGTACAGCAAGTGGGTGTAACTTGTACGGTATCCTTTCTACTAAAGGTAAGTGTAATACCACGATGACTCTCCCGTGATACGGTATCCTTTCTACTAAAGGTAAGTGTAATACCACGATGACTCTCTCGTTGTGGTGTATTGCGTCGACTTTCGAAATCTTGACGATTTCTTCAGCTCGTATGTGCTCCGAGGGAATTGGGAAGTCTAGGTCAGCTGTGATTCTTTGTATGTCCATGGTTGTTTGATGAATGATTTCCGTTTTTAGCAATTCAGGGTGTACCTTGCCTTCCTTCAACAATCTTAGAATAGCCAAAAGCTTTTCGTTACTCCCAATCACATGGTTTAGTTCCGATTCTATGCTCCTGAGGTAGCTAGTTAGTTCTAAAATATATTTTAACTCCTCGCCTTCTTTTAGCAGAGTGGTCATTTCCTCTGTGAATACTTTTTCTATGCTGTCGAGCACGTGTTGGTGCGCTCTAGTAATGTTGTAGAGCTCTTCAAATCCGGCTGATACGAGGTGAGTTTTTTGGTCTATTAATTGAATCATTTTGTTCTTGCCTCAAGCCACTGTATCTGGGATCGGGTATCGATGGTTTCTCTGAATTGGCATTGCTGTCCTCTATTCCTGTAGAGGACATTATCGATCGCCTCCAGGGTGAGAAATGATTTATCATGGATGAGTCTGAATTTAGATCTGCTTGCTTTTCCGCGTCTATTGACTGCACTTCTTGTTGATCCAGATTTTGGTCATCTTTGCTGCTTTTGATGCTCTTTTTACTAAAGTTTTCATCATTTTTCTTTGCCGTGAATTTTGGTATTGCAGGTTGGGAGCTTCACATAGTGGTTTCTTGAGTGCTTCGAAACTTTGTTCATGTTCATCTTGCCATTCAAATTCTTTTTCCTGTTTTAGTAGTTCGCTTAATGGTTTCGCTACTCTTGCAAAGTCTTTAATGATCTTTGGATAATAGCCTGCCAGACCCAGGAATTCTCTTATATTTTTAACAGTTTTAGGTATTTAAAAGTTCTTTACTGCGGATATTTTCTCCGGATCTGGTTCCAGACCTTTTGCACTTATTATGTATCCTAGGAACCCTACTTCCTTGCGAAAGAATTCTACCTTATCTGGTTGCAATACTAGGCTCGCGTCTCTGAGTCTTTACATTAATCTCATTATTCGGCCATAGTGTTGTTTTAAATCTCGTGAATATACAATTGTATCATCTAAATACACTATCATTTCTATATTTTGAAGTCCCCTGAGTATATTATCCATTAATCTTTGAAATATGGCAGTTGCCCCGTTTAAACCTTCAAGCATTCTGGTATATTCGAATTGCACATTCCTCGTTGTAAACGCTGTTTTGTAGCAATCTTCAGGTTTCATCTGAATATATTGGAAACCACTTGCTAGATCAAAGGCTGAGAAATACATTGATCCGCCTAGCTGATCCATAATATCGGCTATGTTTGGTAATGGATAAGCATCCCCTATGGTGTTCTTGTTTAATTCTCTGAAATCTATCATCATGCGCCATCTTGGATTTCCCTTGCTATCGGGTTTCTTTGGAACTGTCCATATTGGTCAGTTGTACGATGAGTTCGAAGGTTGTATTATTTTGTCCTTTAACTTTTTCTTAACACTTTCCTTCACTACTTCCATGTGCGCGGGTGGAATTCTGTATTGTTTTGCATTGATAGGCAAATCATTCTCCATAGGTATTGAATGCTGTCTTTTATCTGTACAAGAAAGCTAGCTTGTCCCCTGGTAATAAAAATCGATCATAGTACTCTTCGACTATTTTGTCTACTATATCCGACTCTTCTTGTGAATGAAATTAGGGTGATCACAGGTTACCCCACTGCATGCAAACGCTCGATTTGTTGAAGCTTGTTCCGAAGGCGGTGGAGACTGAAAAGTGAAGTAATAATTAAGTCAAGCGTGATTATGTTAATTCAAGTTTATTGATCGGGAAGATAATTCGCCCAGCCAGTCAGCTCGGGTCGTACAAAATAAAACAATGAAGTTACAGTTGATTAATGTAATGTGAGAGTAATTATACAATGAAATGAGTAATCTTAAACTGAATGTGATACAAATACGGAGTGTCGGTGGAGCCGCTCTAGATCACGTCCTCACGACATGAAGGCCGGAGCTACACTGCCCGCTGCTGCCGTCCTCCCCGGTGGTGCTGGCGCAGCGCGGCGCTACTGGCGCCATCTGTCGGTTTCTCTCGAAAACCAGCGCGCGCATTTCAAACCAACATCTTGATTCATGTGTCCCCTTTTTATTAAGCTCTTCACTTTTTCTAGCCTCTTTATCCTATTGACAATGATTTTCCCGTCAAATTCACTTTCCGTGTCCGTTAGAAATGCAGGATTAGCTTCAAATTCAAGTATTTCCCTTGGGTCCACTTCTATTGTCACATTTTGGTGGCTGGTATTTATGGCCATCACCTTGAATGCATTGTGTTCATTCATTACTACTCCCTCTCCTAAAAATACGTCCTTGTTTCCAACTTCTATTCTTGGCAGATATCCTTCCTTCAGGTTGGTACTTATAAGATTGATTATTTGTCTTGTTCTCTTTGGTATGATGTATTTGACCCTTTGTGTTGTTCCTTGTTGATTGTGTTTACTGACTTGCAATATTCTATCCTGCATTTCTGCAGTCGCAGGGTCTTTTTGGGAATTGCTTATTTCTTCATAAACTTGCCTTGGTACGTAACCTTCTTGTTTGAGCTCTTCTGAAGTTAGGAATGGTATGGGATTCATCACATCACCACTAATCATGAGTGCAGTATTATAATAGGTGATAACGGCTTCTTCTTGCTTGAAAATGTTCCTTCCTAGCATACCATTACATGCTATCGGGAAATCATCTGGTACTACCTGGAACCTATATGGCTTTCCCCTTATGTTCATGTACACTAAACCTAGGGTTTCCATGGTATCTGGAGTAATTCCTCCTAAAAGGCATGCTTGGTCACTATCTACTTCTGTATATGGGCCCAAGGCATCAATTTTTATTAAGTTGACTGTTGCTACATTGTCCAACATGAATTTTAGCCATGGACTTCTTCTCCCGGTACTTTTAGTCTGATGGCTGTTGGATCGTCATTTTCTTCATCTTCATTTCCATCTCTATGTCTGGTGCAAGGCGCAATCCTGTGGACCTTTCCTGGCTCTTCGATATCGTCATTACTTTGTTCACTTGCTCCGCGTTGCGGTTTTGATATTGCGCCTTCTGATTCTGCCATACAAGTTGTTTTGTCCTGTTTTGATCCTGATAGTGATCCTTTTTGGGCCTCGGGATTTGATTTTCCCTTTGGTTATACTGATCGAGCTGATTGTAATTTTGGCCTTGTCCTTGATATTGTTGGGCCATCCTGGGCATATTTTGATTTTGGTGTAGATTTATTTTCTGGCCCGCCATTTCCTGCTCGTGGCGAGCCCCATTGTGGTTTAAATGTTCTTCATTACTGAGGGGGGGGGGGGGGTTGTAGTGCTCCTGGCCGTTGTAAGCCTCGTTGCTTTCATCATAATTGTTTGTGAAATCCCGTATGATACTTTCCCGTATAGTGATTGAATAGCCTTGGTTGGTAGTCATTTCTAAGTAACTGATTATTGAACCTAGGCGTGTGATTATCATTCCTTTGAAAATGTCCTTTATCAAATCGGATTCCTGGTCCATATTGGTATCGATGCTCGTATTGATCCCTGTTGTGTCCATAATAACCTCTATTTTCATTCTGATTTCGTAATTCATAGGCTTTCCTGGGTTTATAGTGTGTTCGATCTGGTCCCCTGTCCATGTATCCTACATAGAGTGGTTCTTGAGTGTCGTTGTCTATGTAATTGTCATACTGTGGTCCACATTATTCATAAGGCTCCTCGATCCCACGGGGTTCATGGTCCACGTATCCAATATACATTGGGTCTCTAGATTTTCCATAGTTGTAGGTATCCCTGAACCTGGGTTGATTGTCATTATTGTAATTTCTCCTGTGGTCCGGGCATCACTGAGTTCTGTAGGTCCGTTAGTTACTATTATATCTCACGTCTGGGGTAATTCTGGCTTCCATTCTTGTTTCTAATCGGATAGCTTCCGCGTATGCCTCCTCCAGATTCCTCAATGAGTCAAATCCACTATTTCACATAGGTTTCCTGGTAAATCTCTTATGAAAATATCCACCGCCAAGGAATTTAACGGTATCATCATCTGATCATCGTAATCATTTCCTCTTTCTTCTTTTACGCCGCTGCTTAACAGCATATTTATTTCGTCATAAAGATCTCGAATGGTATCTCCTTGTTTCATGCGAACATTGTGTATTTTACTATTGTAGTAGCTGAAATTCTTTCCTAGTCCAAATCTGTATTTCAAGTGTTTTATCAGATCATCTATTGTGGTTATGGTTTTATTTCTCAGACTTCTTTTTGCAGCGCCTGTTAATCTTTGAATGATATTCTTTAAAAATTGTTCTTTCACTGTTACAGGTATTTTTGATGCTGCACGTCTAAGATCTTCAATGTAATCTTTGACCGGTATGTACTTCTATCAAATATCGGAATACCAGTCGTGGAATTGAGTAAAGTGAAACTATTGACCATAGTAGTCACTAACTCCGCCGAGCCAGTGGCATTTGCGACAGTCGCAGCGCCATTACATGAGCTGTCCCCGGGGTCAACTATTTCTTTAAAATCGTGCTTGGTAAAAAGCCTTTTGCACTATTTCTTCACCGTGTGATTGTGTCCCAATTAGGTACACTGGTTCTAAATTCCTTGATAATTAGGACTTGCTTTTGGTTAGGTGTGACTTGGATAGATTCTAAAAATATGTGTTTTTCTTATATATTTTCCTTTGGCTGAAAGAAGGAAAAGTATTACGAATTTCCCTTTTTCTAAAATTCGAAAAATTCGAAAAATCGGCTCGAGTCTTTAAGAGAGTCCTTGAATCCACTCTGAAAAATTTTCAAAACCAGTATCCTCTTCTTGTTGCGCGGTCTCGGTTTCCATTTTCAAATTAGCTTTATATAAATTGCTTATATCACCCATGTAGCTGAATTACGAACGAAGGAAACAAGGGAAAAATTTTTACCAAATAGAATTTTTTAAGCTATTGATAATAAGAAAGATATCTGGAAAGAGCTCAAGACTCTGGGCCTTCTGCCAAAGACAAGAGAGGAGCTTCATGGTTTCTCGCCGGAAGAGCTCAATGCCCACTTTGCAGGGGTGTCGATCTCCCAAAGTAAAAGTGATGAAGAACATGACAACGTCTTGACCACTGCCAGCGATGACGGCTTTGTTTTCTAAGAACGCAGCTTCTCGGACTTGGTCCTGGCTGTTGCCCATTTCTCATCACAGGCCAGAGGAGAAGACGGCATCCCCCAAAGTATAGTGGCTAAGGCTCTTCCGTTTATGGGAGATCATATCGTTAAGATCTTTAACCCCTCTCTGTCCACTGGCATTTTTCCGGGAACTTGGAAGGGAGCTCAATTGATGCCTTTGAAGAAGAAGCCTGTCCCATCTACGGTGTCAGATTTCCGACCAATTGCCCTACTGAGTTTCCTTTCTAAGGTTCTGGAAAAAATAGTACATGACCAAATAACTGACTTTTTACGAGAAAACGACATAAGATCAGGCATTAACAACAACAAAAAACTATTGACTATTTTGTTGATGTTTGATTTTAGCAAAGCATTCGACACCATCTCACACACTAAACTACTGCGTAAGCTGATGCGCATGGGTTTCTCCAGGAGTGTTCTCCTGTGGCTTAAGTCATATATAATGAGGAGACGACAGAAAGTCGTCACTAATACAAAAGGGTATTCAGGTTGGCTAACCACCAATCTTAACGTTTCACAGTCCTGAGACCCTTGCTTTTTAGCCTTTACATAAAGACTTACAAAACGCACTAGACTTAGATGGTGTAGAACACATACTATACGCTGACGACCTGCATACCTATACTCAAGTGACCATGGAAGGTCTTTGTGATGGTATCGGTCGCATGTCGGCTGTAGCACGAGTAGTGTCGAATTGGGCATCGTCAGCTGGCCTGCGCCTCAATGTCGACAAGACAAAGGCGATTATCTTTGGATCTAATCACAACATCAAACAGGTTCAGAGCCTTGACTTGCAAGGCATTGAGATACATACCGGCGTACACGTTCCCTTTGTCGATACAGTTACCAACCTCGGCGTGGTGATGGACGGAAGGTTAACATGGAAGCCGCAATTGAATGCGGTCAGTAAGAAAGTTAATAGAGCTTTGTACAGTCTGAAATTATTCCGTTCTTGCATCACGGAGATACTACGGAAGCAGCTGGCATGTGCACTGGTAGTACTTCACTAAGACTATTGCTCAGTAGTTCTTCTTGACGTGTCAGGGGAGCTTCAGACACGACTACAACGTTTACAGAATTCATGTGTGAGATACATATGTGGTGTTAGGCGTGTTGAGCATATCATCTCCTGCAGGGAAAGACTGGACTGGCTGGAACTGAAGGTGAGGAGGGAGTATTTTATGGGGCTGATGCTTTACAAAGCGGTTGTCATGCGGCAGCCACCATATCTTACTGCCCTCTTTGAAAAAAACCAGGCCAGGACTTCAAGTAGGGGTGGTACGAAAGAGCTCTCGGTTCCGGGGTCGCGCACCGATAAGGGCCTATTCTCGTTTAGAGTTCAAGGTGCGCACCTCTGGAATTCGCTCCCAAGCAGTGTGAGGTACCTGCCATCTTTTTGTAAATTTAAAACGGCGTTAGGCAGGCATTTTAAATAATTACATGGTGACGGGAATACACAGAGGTGATCTTTTCGAAAATCGGTTTATACATTATTTTGTTCATCTCTGTGTATTCCCAATCTGAGTCAGACTCAGATTTAATTTATTTATTTATCTAACTTATTTATTTATTTGACTTAGTTATTTATTAATTTATTTATTTAATATTTTAAGGGATAAGTGTGAATGTATTTATTAGCATGAATTGTAAGAGTCATATGAATGAGTGTGTTTTTAATTTTTCGACGTGAAAGTTATACGTAAAAATTTAGTAAAGTGTGTGTATGTATTCTTTTTATTTTTATCGTATTATGTTATCTTTATTTTATTTATTTTATTTTATGTATTTGACGAAGCGTGTTCTGTGATGCGCCATTTGACGATGACTAGTTCATTATATTTAGATTTTATAAACTGACGAACTGTTACAGCGAATAATGTTATTTAATACATAAGAAATGCAATAATTGAATGTCTATCTATTTATCCATGCGTAAAATTGTCCCAACTACCATTAAAATAAACTCGATTGAAAGCTAAAAACCCCCAAAAAAATTATTCTTAATGACAAAAATGAGTTATCCACACAAACAATTCTTATCAGTTTGTTATAGAAATACTATTATTAAATAAACTGAATTATTAATACACTTTTTTTATTCTTAAGGGTATTGTTAAATAAGTGTGAAAAATGTTAAATAAGAAAGTTGAAAACTAAAAAGAAAAAGTTTATAATTATTGAAAGTCCCTACAAATTGCATTAAACGCTAAATTTTGTATAATAAACAAAGAAAATTTATTCATGATTACTAGTTTTAAAAGTTAAGATCATTAAAAAAAACTACAGAAAAAATATGAAGGTATATTATGTCGAAAATAAATAAAATTATTCAGAAAATATCACTAAGGTTATAATAAATTTAAACAAATGAATGTTTTGATATTGTTAGAAATATCATCAATATCACTAATAAATTAAAATATCATGTTAGTGATTGAATAATAAATAAAAAGAAAATTGTGTACTAGTAATAAAATGCTATTAATATTGATTAATATTGTTAATTGATGAATAATATGACTAATGCGTATTATTATTAAGTTCAAAGTCCCAAGAAAATAAATTTGTAACCAGTATTTGAATTTTGCGCGTGTTTCTAGAATTAAATAAATAAAATTGAAAATTAAATTCCTGAGATTCAAATATATATTAAAAAAAAATAGTTCCAATTTTAGGTTAGTTGATTTAGAAGATTTCGTAAAATCTGTTTAAAAAAAATATTCTACTGAAAATTTATTACAAAATTTGCTTATTTAATAATTATTATTATTTGTGTTTATTAATCAGATTTTATTATTAGGTTAAATCAACCTAAACCTTGAATTTATCGAAAACCCGTTTGAAATACGCGCGTTCTGAAAATGGCGCCCGCCCGAAAATGGAGGCGCCGCTGTACTCCTTGCGCTGCCTCGTGATGAGCGCGAGAAAGTCCCTAGGCGCTCGTCACTATAGCCATGTGCATCTGCAACATGCAGTCTACTCAGCGTTGGGCACGGTTGGATTTCAGATGGCAGAATCCCTAGATCCTAGTAATAAAATTTGACATAGTGGTCAGCTATGTTCAGGTTCGTTGGCACGAAATGCCGCGTGGTGTTCTCAAACCCATCCGATTCGACTCTGCTAGATTATCTGACAGAGTCGAATCGGATGGGTTTGAGATAACGCTCCGATTTGTTTTTGCCGTTGACCTTTTTATTTTTTATATAAATAATCATCAAATAAAGTTGTTTTATAGTGAATTATCAATAATAATTGTATGTCACGTATCATGCGTCTGATGCAAAGAAGAAAAGAATATCAATTTAGATGGCCAAATGTATGGTGCAGGCATCGCAGATTAAAGGTAAAACGAAATTTTTTAAGAGTTAAGTACTTGTAAAACATTAAACGCGTTTTTCTCAAAACTACTTTTTTCAAACTGGGCGGAAACGCTGCTTGAAAACCACTCGATGGATCGCTTTCAAATTTTTACTGTAGCTTCACAATCGCATTATCTAAAGAAGTACAGAGCTGCTTTTTGATTAAACTAAGTTTTTTTTATATACAATTTACTGCGAATTTTTACGTCGAAAAAATGAAATTTTTTAAAACTTATGCAATTTTTTTAAAAATTGATTTAAAAAAAAACTATGTGATTCTATAGCCAGTAATATATACTTAAAGAAAAAATTTATTTTTTTGTTCTAGCTATCATACTTTTGGAGTTACGATTTCCCCCGTGGAGGTATAAAATAAGAGACTTTTTTGGAAAATGGCTCTGACGCCGCTATTTTGTTTTGAAAATTGAATAAAAATTATTTTTTTTTTATACGTAAATATGTGTTTAATTAAACCCTGAAAAAAGAAACCCAATCCCTTTACCCATATCCTCAAAAATAATTTTCAAAGTTAGGCCTTTTTTCGTGGGTCTAGTAGTGTTGCCCCATAATTCCGCATATATCAAATATTCGTATACGGGAGTCGAGTAGCCGCCAAGAAGACGAATTGTGTAAAGTGTAACCTAAAGAAGACGAACTGTGCGAAAGTGCAGTGCCAGAATAGCAGAGCCGAGCACTCGAGAAGAAGAGCAGCCGTCGTCAGCAGCAGGAGGCCTGAGTCAGGATAACCCAGCAAGCGGAGGAGAGGACGACGACAACACAAGGAATACGACGTCCACTGACAACCGACATCGAACCGCCATGAAAGGAATCCGCCGTGACGACGACCGGACTTCCTGGCATCCGCAGACCATCCTGAATCTACAGTACTTTCAGCAAGCCGAAGACACTTGCCCATGCAGCCACGAATACTGGAACAACGACTAGCAGGTAAATGCTTCACGATACCACGTCAATACGCATTCCACAATAAGTAAGTCTGGATAAACGTATTCTATAAATACTGTGATCCTAGACATAACAATAAACGAACCTTTGATTGAATTTTGTAAGTATGCGAATATCATGATTATTAATTAACTTTATTCAATTCCTACGAATATAAGAAATTAATACATTTAACTGAAGTTAATCCTATAAGCCGCGAATAAACTTTAATCAACTTTAATCAACATACTTTTTATTGAATTCTGTAAGTTGCGAATATCATTTTTATTAATTGACTTTAGTCAATTCGTATGAGTATACGAAATCAATAGATTTAAACGCACTTTATCCGGTTTAGCCGAGAATAAATTTTAATCAACTTTGATAAATATACTTTTTATTAAACTATGTAAGTTGAGAGTATCTGTTTTTAATTGACTTTAATCAATTCCTATGAGTATAAGAAATCAATAGATGTAAATGCAGATTATCCTTATAAGCCGCGAATCAATTTAAATCAAGTTTGATAAACTTACTTTTTATTCAATTCTATGAGTTCGGAATATATTTTACTAATTGACTTTAGTAAATTTCTATGAGTATAGAAAATTAATAGATTTAAATGTACATTATCCGTATAAGCCGTGAATGAACTTTAATTAACTTTGATAAGTTTTCTATTGATTTCTGTACGTGTGTGAATATGTTCATTATTATCTTGGAAAAATTTATCTAGTTGAAGGAAGTTACATGCCAATCAATTGTTAGTGTTTTTTTAATAACTCAAAGTACGAGGCAACAATAATTAATAGATCAAAACAACAATTGGTTCAAAATAAAATTGATGAATGAGATTAAATTATTGGTTTAAAGAGGTTATTATTCTTAAGCCTGTCAAAAAATGGGTCACATACAATGAATGCATCGAAAATGTGTTTACAAAACGAAGACATTCGTAAGAGAGTTTATATTTTTAAACTCACATTTTATCTTTTTCTTATTTGTTCGTGCTTAAATTATTTATAATTTTTAAATAAATTAATTTTGCAATATTAATTTTTTACACAATAATTGTAATTATATTTGACGAGTTTTCATAAAAATTAAAAGGACAAAAATGTAATATTTACAAAGTTACAAAACGACAGAAATTTGCGAGGGTAGAGATGCCTGGTTGTATACAAAATTAATTACAATAAAGTAGTATTATTTACATTAATTGAATGAATGTTCATACCTAAACATTCTTTACTATTTATTATATTATTAAAAGTATATGTTGGATATCTTTCCCCTGACGTAAAAACACTTAGAGGAACTTTTCGGTGTGTACAATTCTAGATGACATGATGAACGAAATTTCTTTTGAACGAGTTTCGACTCCATTTGACATATACTAAATATTAAACGAAAGCATTTTTTTAAATTAGTTGGATCTTCGAAGAAAAATAATGAAAAAAGTTTTAACAAAAAAGTGTTTTGTTTAATTTTTAGTATATTTTTAGTGTATGTAAATTCTTTCCTATAAATATGATTTTGAGTTTCTAGAATGGTGAAATTCAAGATAAAAAGTTTAGTGAACTCAGAAAAAATGCTTTCCACTATTTACTAAAATATAAAAAGTGCTACTATAATATGCTAGTATAAACAAAAATGGTACCTATTCATAATATATTATAATTATTGTTATCATAAAAAAGTTTAATGTGTTAAGGCGCATTCAAATATGCGTGTCACTCTTGCAGCGATTCCTTCCAGGAACTACGCAGGGGGTCTCTGCGAGAGTACCAAGAAGGATTCTTTCCCTTTCTCCGAAATTGCACGACGTTGCAGCTGAAACAAAACTGCGAGCGCCGGGGAATTTCGGCCTCTTTCCGCTCTGATCGCGGCCTCAATCATCCAGTCAACCCCATTAACCAGGTTTGCCGCGGCAAAATCGCGGCAATAGTTGCTGTGCAATGTTTGTTAGCAATTTGCCTCCAACTTACGCTCAAGAAATGACGAATATCAAGGATTGATGTCAATGTGCCGTAAAATTGACTGCACATGCTAGCCACCAAATTGCTGCCATATACGGACGCAGATTTACTTGCATTTGATGTGTAACTGTTACTGCAACTTTTGTACATCAATTTGCTTTCAACTTGTTTTCAATATTATTAATATATTATATTATTTTATTTTCAATATTATTCACCTAATATTCAATAAAATTACTCATATATGCGACAGTGCAAGAGAGAAAGGGAAGAAATTAATAACAGCATATTAATGGAAATTTGTGTAACCCAAAAATCGAGAAATGTGACGCCAATATGATGTCAATGTATGTCTATGATACGCCTGCACATCATCAGCAATAGTTGCTGTAATTTTGCCTTCACTTTGCCCTCATAATTTACTTCAATACTTGATACAAAATTTCCAGCATATACGGACGCAGTTTTACGTCAAACTTATGGAAATCGATAGCAAAACGTGTATGTCAATTTGCTAACAATTTGCAGTACATCTGGCTAATGGGGAAGGTACCAGCCGTGTGCCTTCGCAAATATCCATCGCCACGTGCAAGGCGGCACACATCCGGTCGACTTCTTAATTACTATATTCGCACACACACACACACACACATACATACACACACACTCACGTACGCATGCACGCACGCACGTACACACACACACATAAACACACACACACACACATACACAGAAGCAAGTTATACCTGTACATATTTATTGTTTATTTTTTAGAGTGAATAAATACTCAGTTACTGTTAATTAAAACAGAGTTAAACCCTATTACTCTCCTTCACGTCTATTGCCTGTTCTACGAGCACGTGCTCTGGGATATTACAGTGCTGCACTCGCTCAACACTAAAACCAAGTCAAACATTTTAAGGGTTGTTAAAATGTCCTGTTATAACAAGTAATAATTTGGCCGGCTAGTGCGCGAACATAATATTTAAACTTAAAAGATTTTTATCGAAACTCATGACTTTTATTTATTACTGCACGGTTGCTCTGATTTTATTAATTAAAATACATTTCGATTTAAATAATTATATTAACAATAAATAAATATAATCAATAAGTACATCTAAATTTAATATGTAATAAATGCATTAAATTTCTATTCTAAAAGCCTATCAATATTAATATTAAAACAATTATATTTATTATTTAATAACTTTTTATTATGATTCGTAAGCTAGGTGCGGAGTAATTGTGCGCTTTTTACCATATTAAACTTGTGTATGGTTTAAAGAACATTTAAATTTCTTTAACGTAGCCAGAGTACTAACTTAAGCTATCTATATACAAAAAATATTAATGATTGCTGATAAAGACATATGTTCACTTATACTTAATTTCGTACAAATATGAATTTATTTGTAATACATTTTAGATCATTAAAGAAATACTTACTTCTTGTGTTAGAGATTTATTTATGAAGGTGTCCGAATGTAACCGAATAAAGATACTCGAAATTAATAAATAAACAGTAGAAACATTTATTTAAATAACCACCACGATAATACACAAAATATATATTACAAGAGATTAATCTTATCGCGGTGTGAATTAGGAAAGGAGAGCGAGTGCTTTCTGTACAATACTTATATGATTTCTACGCATCTATTACCCTCTGTAGCATTTGGTACTACCAGAGTCAAATTAGGTCTAACATTTGTTACCATTTGAAAAAGTATTATATGTTAATCAGAGACCCCTGCTCAGGGCGTGACAGGATAAGAGTCAAGATGCTGCTCAGGATCTGATCGTTATGATAGGGATCCTAATCAAGGCAGTGGTTTACTTAAATTTCTACTAGAGAAAAGATATAACTTATTCAATTTAAAATAAACGTTTAAGATTTTTACAATCATAAATTTTTTGTTTAAAGAACAAAAATATTGTAAATGCGAAAATTATAAATCAATTACTGGTCATACATATATTAGAAAAATGATTAAGAAGTGTTAAGGTAATACATATTAGTTTTGTGAAAACTACATACACTACTTAGTATTTACTAATATTTCTTTATAATTTTATATTAGTGGATACAATTTTTAGTAAAAATATTTTTATTCACAAAATACACATTTATTAAATAAATTTCAATAAACTCTAATTTTTTTTCGATTTTTGAGTTTTATTTAATACTTGGACATTATTTACTACAAATTAAATAATGTCTTTAAATTTCGTATATTTTTGTCGAATATGGGAGATGTAGAATGAGAAATATAATGAAGAACTCTGTTTTACCGGTAACCTACTTTGAATTCTAATGCAAAAATATTTTATTAAAAATGTATCAATTTTAGGAAAATATAATTTTAAGCTATCGGTGTAGATATTTTTTTTTACAAAATATAAAACTATTTTCATGACTAGTAATTGTAGATCATAAGTCAGATTTTGCTTCCTCAAAGAAGAAGCTTTGTAATAGTAAAAAAAAAGTTTTGCTAAAAACATGTTAGAAACATATTTTGAGACTTAAGAAATCCAAATACACTATTTTTAGAAAATGTCTGTATGGGTGTGTGTGTGTACGTGTGTGTGTGTATGTGTGTGTGTATGTGTGTGTGTGAATGTGTGTGTGTATGTAATCATGTTGTATATTATTGTCCTATCAACTATCACTATTATTTTGATAAGTAGAGCAACTCGTTTCGATCTTCCCACACTTACAACCTTCGCCCTCGACTCCTCACTCTCACGAGGAGGTCCGTTGAGCACCGCCGGGAAAAACGGTGAAACCCATGTTGATCCAACTTCGAGTACTGACTTGATCTTCTTTATTTTATCTTATTCTACATTAGTTATGCAGGAGGTCAGGTACTAGCTTCTTAATAATTTTTGTAATTTGAGAATAATTTGATATATATTTATTAAAGATTTTATGTAGGTTATCCAAGTAATAGCCGTTTGACACGTTGGCTAATTGTAAATATTTAAACTTAACCCGATATAAAACTTTCAACAATTGTACGTAATACTAACTCGCAAAATAAACTACTAAATATACTCGAACTCACAATTTAATTCACAAACATAACTTCTCCCCATCCTCAGTGATAATCTATAAATTTGCACGTGGGCGGAACCTCAAGATGATCTCCTTTGCCCCTTTACGCACGCACCTTGATCCGAATGCTAGCTCAAAATAAAGGAACAGGTCAAACTGCATCTGCAACCCTAACCTGGAATTAAACAACACGAATTCGCGAAAACCCTAAATGAATAACAAAACCCACCAACACTCCTTCACCATACTATCGAAATTCCGGATACAACAACAACCATATATAGCTGAAATAAATTAATAATTATAACACCGGTTATAATTACTCCACTCACGTTGAAGTATTCCCTAATTAAAAAGAAAAATCCTCTCCAAACAAGCTAATAACTCCTAAACTACAAAAAGCCGCTGGGATCTCAATGGCGTCTCTTACAACTCCTCGCGCTCTCAACTCGAAAATAATCCTATCTGAAAATGCTGCTCAAATACACATCTGACTCGTAGATAGGTCCGAAGCAGAACGGGCTGGGCGGAAGGACTCTCGTCCTCTCCTCGTGGCTTCCCTGTACTCCAACACCCTCTATTTTCTTAACTCGATTTTCTAGCTCCTGCTTGTTGCTAAAGGCCCAAACTCGATTTCCATCAAAATAGTATCCGGAGGTTAAGCACTACTCGAGTTTTTCCCATCATGCATTGCTGCAATTCGACGCGCTTGATTTGAATATAAAAGAGTGCCCTCTATACAACGTCACCTTCTCCGATAAGACTTCCCGTTATATCTATTGGAAGATAATGGTCGCTTGACTACGGTGGAATTGCCAGCACTACGCTCATCACGTATATTTGCTTGTTTCCGTCGTAGCCAATAGTGTGCTTAGCGTTCCGCTCGTTTCAGGACTCTCATATAGGTAGACCTGAGTGCGAGCTCAACTGCGCGCGGCGTCAGCAATGCAGACGCGCCCGGTCCCCCTCTCTCGTCGCGCACGCTTGCCTTGCTGCTCTCCGTTCTTCGCTCGACAGCTGAGCTTCGGCAGCATGACCGCCGCTTCTCTCTCGCTCAACTCGCTGTATTCTCGGGTATGATGTGCATGCGTACTCTCGCGTGGCGATCACTCTCCCGATCAACCGCGACTTGAGTGTGTTAGTGTGTATGTGTGTGTGAAGTGGTCGTCTGCTGGAATAGCTGCTGGCCGTCATTCGTTCGGCCACCGGTGTGTTCTCTCGCTCTATCTCTCTTTCTCTTTCGTCCGCTTGCTGCTGCTGTAACAGAAGAAGAAAAAGAAACAAGCTAGCGTCCCTATAGTATCGCCGTCTGCGGGATCTCCAGGTGCTGTCTTGATTTGGCTGGGCTACTCTCTCTCTCTCTCTCTCTCTCTCTCTCTCTCTCTCTCTCTCTGTATACTAAGTCGGTTTTAGTTACAGCTACTACCAAAACATACACTTGTGGCATGTCTCAATGTGTGTGTTTGTGTATGTGTGCGTATGTGCGTGCGTGCGTGAGTGCGTGCGTGCGTGCGTACGTATGTGTGTGTATGGACGTGGATCAACATTACTCTGCATGTACACGGTGGAACTTAATGTCTGAGGACTCATTTTTATGTCTCTCTTGAAGGAAGGCGACAAAATAAAATTTATTTTTCTTTTATGATTCGTTCTTGTTTTTTAACGGTTTTCTGATTTTTGAGTTTTAGTTTTTCGGGTTCCTTAATACATAGAAAAAATATCATCGATCCAGCAAAAATGCATTTGAAAGAGTATAAAATTACCTTACTTTTCTGAAAGTTTGGATAAGGTTATTCCCTTCTTTTGTTATACACGATAACGTCATTTTTTGTCTAAAACGATATATCTCGGAAACGAATAAAGAAATTTTTTTTAAAAAATTTAAGATGATTATAAATTTGGAGAAGAATGTTCAGTAAAATTTTGAGTCTTGAGCTTTTTCTTTTGCCGAGATAAAAATAATTCTATAAAAAAAATCGATTTTCTTTCTTCGATGATAACTGAAGTAAATCGTCAGCATTTTGTCCGAAACTTTACAAGAAGGTATATGAAGGTATATGAGATAATTCATTTTATAAGATATTGAGGTTATGTGTTTCTTGAAAAATTTTTTTTGATTGCTTATATCTCGAGAACGGCGCAGTTATTATTTACCAGTAAGGTCTCATTTCTTTGGTTTTAAAATGAATATTCCAAATTTAGAAGATATTTCAAGATTCATTGACTTGTTTTTGTTTTATAACGACTTTGCGAGTTTTGAGTTTTAGATTTTCTGTTTTTTTTTGTATATTAGAAATATTATAATAAATCTGTAAATTTTAGATAGGCTCTTTTCTTTCTCGTAAATAATGTTTAAAATACAAGAAAACAATGACTACCTTGAGGGCAATGGTCTAGTAAAAATTACTATTTCGTATGGTAATGGCGGGACTTAGTTGCACAATCGCAATAATTACTTTTATATTAGTGTTAAATGCTACATTAATAGCAATTATTGCTATTTATGTATTAATATGTAGAAGCGTGTGCAGATTAATCTGCTAAATTAGTGTAGTAAATACAGTGTATAGTTTATAGTGTTGTTTTTTTCGATTGTTGAGGTTCAGTTTTTCTGTTTTTGCTTTCTCAAAGAGAAAGCATTTTTTGACATTCTTTTACGTAAAAACATACTGTATGACATGGAGAGTTCAAATAAGCTACTCTCAAAAAATGTCTGCTGCATGGATGAGTATGTGAGTGTGTGTGTGTGTGTGTGTGTGTTCGTGTGTGAATGTGTGTGTTACTCATCCGCGTTCGAATATTCCGCCGTAAAACCTTACCAAACGTTCATGCATGTTTGCTATCTATGTCTAAGAGTGGCTTTAAAATTGCAGCGAAAGTTTTCAACTCAATTAATTTTTGGGGCTATTTTTAGAAATTTAAAATTTTGAAAATGTAGGTTTTTAGAAATTCTTTTTATGAAGAAATATTTTTTGGGAAGCTAATTTTTTTCACAATAAAATACTCATAGAATCCTTCAATTTGAGACGTATAAAGTTACGAAATATACCGTTTTCATTTGTTATACCGTGTGTTTAGTTCTTTATTTTAGCCTTTATATAAAATAATTTTGTAAGTAATTTTGTAAGTAATTTTGTAATTTTCATACTTAATATTTTACTTTATCGCAAAAACTATTTTTATTATCTATCAATAAGCATAAATATAGAGAAAATTCTAAAAGTTATAATGGTTTTATTAATTTTTTTCCGAGTATTTAAAGAATTGCATCTTTAACCTTGTTTCAATACTAATTAGGAAATGATTAAAATGTTCGGGTTGCTAGCGCGATTACTGCACTCCAATATGGGGATATAGAAGGACAGGCGAGTAGCAATGAAGAGGGTAGAAAAGCTGGACACAGGATCTGCGATCGACGTAACTATTTATTTGTCTCTATACACAATTATTTACAGGCGTGCATCGCCAGAGCTGTGACGTGCGCGCGTATGCGGATCGAGGCTGGTATGTGCCTAGCGTGGTCGCACATATATTGGCTTCGTGGAGCGGCGCTGGCGGCGGCCGCTCGGCCGAGCGCCTAGAAGACGGCACGAGGCTGCAGCGTTTGCTTGCGCTCACGACGACGTTGATGGCCTGCCGGTACAGCAGGCTGCGATTCCGTCTGCTGTCTGGCCGAAGGTGCCACAAAAACAATAAAAATTGAGTTCTAAAATTTAAAAATACGCTTAAAATACATTTTTGCATAATTAATATTAATTTAGTAGAAAAATAATCAATAAAATGTATTTCAAAAGATACGCATAATACTTCTAATTCTTGTCAGAAAGTTGATAACAATTTTTGCTAGTAAAATTGGTTTCCATTTTTGGCTGAAAGATAGAAGTAACGATATTATTGACAATTTACTTGGTCACAATGTTTTTAGCAATTTCTTGTTGAGTATTTAAAGAATTGAATTTTGTACCTCATTACGTTATTAATTGGTAAAATAAGTAAAATAATCAACAAAATAAACGGAAAAGCATACGTACAATCGTTCTAATGATCGGCAGGAATTCGTCAAACAAAATATCCAGTATAATTGTTTTATGATTTTGAAAAATTTGTTTTCTGTACATATATGAACCCACGTTGTTCTGTATATGTGTTTTATTAGTGCTTTTGATCCACTTAATTATAGGATTTTATTATTATTGTAAGTACAGCTAATTTGTTCATAAGTAGAAACATATTCTATATTTATAAGTGTCGTGAAATTTCGCACAGTAAAATGATGCATATAAAAAAATTTAGTTACGAGAACGATTCGCTAAAGAAAATCTCCAATCATATCACGTTATCTGTCTTCCTCGTATTCCTCCATTGTGCATAAATATATGTATATTCGCACGCGCAATGTTTGTTCGGGGCGCTGGTATTCGGTCTGTTTCAGAGCCGAGGTAATCTGTTTCCAAGCATAGGATACAACACATGTTTACGTTTTCTCCTCTGAGCAAAATTTAAGTATCATTTTCGATTCAGCCTTATTCAAGGAAACATTGATTTTCAATTCTTATTTCTTTCGTAGAATAAATCTTTATGTAAATGATTTCATTTCACCTAAATTTTTACTGTAACAACGATTTTTTAACGAAGCAATTATTGGTGCTTATATACGAGGTATTTATCTAACTACACTAATAATATTATTTATTTCTGTGTAATAAAATATTGTCTAAAACAACTATAATAAATTCTGAAAATATAACATTGTTCTTTAATATACGTTGTTATTTGAAAAAAATATTATATATATTTTAAATTAGATTTATTTGTAAATAAATATATTCATACACATGCACATACAACTTCTTATGAGATTTTATATTTTTATCTAATATATTTATTTATTTTATTTGCGTTATAAATAGTATAAAACACGTAAATAAAAGTTTGTATTAATGTTTGAGAGTTATTAATTTTGAACTGTGAGACTCAGTTATCGATAAGTAATCACGCTTGATGAGCACTTGGCATAGCTCTTTCTCTCTCGCTCAGTGACGATAATGATGTTGTCAATGTAGGAGTACGCGTACGGCTGGAGGTCAGCGCTAATGATTTCGTCAATCATTTGCTGAAACATCGCTACCGCATAAGCTAAACCGTACAGCATTCGCTTGAACGTAAAAGTCGTTAACAGCCGCGCCGCTTTAACCAGAGGTATCTGATGATAAATGCTGCTAAGGTCTGCAGTATTATTTTTCCAGAACCTATTCTGTTTCTGGGGATTCACTTCTCCCAGGGACGTTACAGATCTTATGGATTCGCAGCCGTCTGCTGTGTTCATTTAACCGCTAATTGAACTTGATTTTTTCATATTTCTTGCTACTATCAGAACCAATTATATGAACTAAATTTGCAAATAATTTTGGTAAGAAATTTATATCTTAATATTTCAAAACAAAGTTTAGAAGTTTAGAACTGGTCCAAAAATATCAAAAACGTCAAAAAAATAAAAATAATTTGCAGATAAAGCAGATATAATTATAGAAAATTATTGAAACGAGTGCTTAAGTTAGAGATGTATACGGGGTAATTTTGAGTGTATGCTATTAGTTTGAGTAACTCAGAATGCTGGCTAAATGCTGGAAAATTGGCAAAGTTCAGAAAACTGGTTTTATGCGTGTATCTAAAGAGTGAAGTATCGGCGATAAATCTTTGAATATGCGTTCTTTCGGTATTGAAGAACCAACAAAATGAGACGTGATACTTTAAGATAGTTTTATTAGTTTCATGCAAACTTCAAAACCGACAAAAATAAGTATTTTTAACATTTTAATAACTTTTTCAATAAAAAATATGCGATTAATTACAATTTTTTTTACAAGTCCGCTATTTTGTTATTTATAAATAAAAATAAAAATCCGTGGTATACGTAATTGCGACAGGTCTATAGAACAATAATATTGTATTTTATTTTCTTATTAAAAAAAATCATAAAAAACGTTCAAATTATGAGCGTCAAATTGGGTTAATTCCTTAAAACCGTAAGATATAGCCATTAAAAGTCGAGGGATTTCTGCAGGAAAACAGTACGAAAACAATACAGGAAATCCTGCAGGGAATCCTCCACGTCTCCTGCAGAGTTTCTTGCAGAATTACCTGCAGAAATTACTCCAGGATTTCCTGCAGGTTTCTTTCATAAGTGATATCTATATTGCGCGTAGTATAGTGCATACAGGACGAGGCATAAGCGTCGTAGCGATCAACCATGTATACGAAGACAACCTGAGCAAAGCGATCGCGCATACGGCAACAGAAGCAACGTGCCGAAAGTTAATGCCGGGAGGTTACCTATATATACATTCCTAGCGACGCGGCAAGGGCCTCGCGCAAATATAGGACATACACAACGAGGCCTGAGCGCCGCCGCGTAAGTCACATATATGTAGGCTGCGTGAACGCATGCGGCAGCATAATGGCGGGAGGGTTACCTATCTATATTTATATATATATATATATATATATATATATATATATATATATATATATATATGTGTGTATATATATATATATATAGTCTAAGCCACTTGCAGTACTTACACGCGCGCAACGAGGTGCGCTACAGCTCAAATCCAAAGCTGTAGCGTGCCAGGACTGCATACAATTGAAGAAATCGCTGCTCGAGTCGGTAGCTCCGCGCGCGATGAATATCAACATGAGTGCAACAGAGAAAGAGTTAGCTGCTTCCACTAAGCAAGGCCGCGCCTTCTAACTCCTCACTCTCTCCGTTGCCAGGGCAATGCCCCGCCCCCTCCAGCAGCCAGCTCCGAGTGGCCATTCTATCACCTGTGACGTCACAGAGCCCGCCTACATCCAACATGGGAGCAGAGCATAGCGGGGAATCCCCGAGCGTCGACATGGCCAAGAGCGTCGAGATAACCCACGGTGACGAGGCATCGCATTCATTCAAAACAAGTAATTTCAGCAGCGTAAATGATGTTAATGCGTCGGTAATACGTACGTTAGACTCTACTACCTTTAAAAAAGCGACGTCAGTCTCCTGCTTGGTAGAGTACGCCAATTCGACATCTAGAAACATAGACAATGCACTCACTAGACATTCGTCCTATCTTGAAAGCAGATTGGATGCAATTGTTAAAAGGCTAGATTCGTGACCAGCGATACATAGGGGAGAACGGGGTAATGCCGGTTACTGGCTAATTCCGGTCACCATTATTTTCAATAATCTAAACATTTTTAGGTAATAATTCGAATAGTATATTAAACGCAACATAAAATGCAATTAATCTAATGTTCAAACAACCTTCTATACAGTTTCATTAAGGAATTATATACAATCAAAGTGTAGGCCTCAGAGGCGTCGGATCAATCGCCACCGCCCACCGAAAGCGTACGTGAGACGATCCCAACGGGGGTTATGAGCGATGCGACCCCGGCGGGGGTAATTGGCGATGCGACGCCGACCGACGATAGCGTGCGAGATGCGGCTCCAGCGGGAGCAACACTAGCGGATGACGACGGCGACCAACGAGCGAAGCCAAAGCGTGGTCGTCCGCGTAAAGCAGTATACGTCGTCAAAATGGCGAAAGCCGCAACCAAACCGAAGAAGGCACCGCGGGAAATCGAACCTACTAAGCGCCCGCGAGGTCGACCGAAGGGATCTAGTAAGAATCGGAATCAGAACTTGCCGGAAACCACCTCACCGCGTCGCACGAGAAGCAAGCGCGACATGCCCTACCAGGGCTAACGTTAGAACTATTAATAAACAATAATTGCAAAAAAAATTTTTTTTATTTTTAATTTGTTTTTTGATTTTTTTTTAATTTCCATATTTTCTGAATTTTTTAACTTTTAATTTTTTTTTTTATTTTATTTTGAAGGGTATATATTTTCTAAGCTTTTAAATTTTTGAAGTTTTAAATTTTCAGATTTTTCGATTTTTTTTTGGATTTTGGAAATTTATGGACTTTTGGATTTTCGAATTTTTGGAAAATTTTTTGGATTTATTTTTGAGGGTTTCGGATTCTTATGGAATGCGTACGCACTCCACATTTGGAGTGGAGTGCGTACGCAGATATCTCCCCACTGTGCCGTGAGTGTGGAGGCGCGTCCCACGAGCAGCCAGAGTAGAGTGGAGGAGAAAGAGAAGCGAAGCGGAGAAGGAGATATATATATATATATATATATATATAGAGAGAGAGAGAGAGCGAGAGAGAGAGAGCGAGAGAGAGAGAGAGCGAGAGAGAGAGAGAGACAGAGATAGAGTAATCGTCCTCGAGGCACATCTAAATAAGGTAAAGGCTAGCCCGCGCGTCTAGATATAATATAAACCGCGAGCGGTGTACAGGGCTGCTCACCATGGGCACCGCGCCCTAGAGTATACCGAGGTGCCGTGATACCAGGCGCACATACGGCCCATCGTGAGGGCAACGCGTCCAGCGGCGAACGAGCTGGGCGCGCACCGTCGCTTGGTTTGCGCGATTGTTAATCAATTATTGTTAAATTCGTCGTCACTATTTGTTATTCCATTATTGTTAAACTCGGTATTATCATTTGTTAATCTATTATTGTTAATTTATTTATTGTTGAATATAATTTATTTTGTTATTAAAAGTTAAACTCGCGTGAGTCAATTTTCCCCACGACCCGCCTGCTCCACGACCGAGTTAGGCACACGCGAAACGCCGTTACATTGGCGCGTTGCGACAATTAGCTTTCCGCGCTTTCGCGCTCCTTGCAGATCGCGAAAACCCGTGCGTCGAGGTGACTCCGCACGGAGCTGAATCCACTGGGGTTCAGTGAACTTTGCAGCAGGACGGCCAGAGCAGCGGCAGCAAGGCAGAAGCACAGCGGCGTTGTTCCGCTAGCTTACTCCAGGTAGGAGCAATAGTGGATGCCAGCACGCATCGCGTGCTGCGCAAGCTAATGCACGATAGCAGCTCGGCCGACGGCTTATTAGCCACGGACAATTGTTATTAACAATTGTCCCACCTGTTACATAAGATAAATAGTGTACTTAGTAATAGTGTAAATAATAATAATATATATAATATCGATAATAATTCGAATGACGAAAGCAACGATACACTGCAAGATACGGCGTCCACGTCATCTGCACGAAGCACGCGGGTTAAAATGGTAGGTGGGAGGACAATACAAACTAATAATAATACAAATTGCAATAATGACTTAATAATTTCGAATATTTTTGACGGTAACAGCACTAAGCGTGTTAATGTGGTTCATGCTATACTGCGTCGTGTCCTCCCATCAATACAGAAAACGAATATAGTAAATACCCGCCTGCTGCGGTCAGATGAGTCGCTTTCGGTGACATCAGCCGAGGTAACTAGCGAACGCAGACGATCACCGTGGGTTATTACCCTCTCCAGCAGTGTGTTAGGAGATAAAATCATGCAACAACAAAAGTTTATAACAGCTTTTCACGCTAAAGATGTCGACATCTCGGCACTTGACCAGGAGACTAGTGATGCAATATTAAATAGTAAAATTTTTATAAATGAATATCTACCAAGGGAAACATTTAATGAATTTAGAAGCCTTAAAGCCCTTGCGATGAGGCTCAAATTTAAATATGTCTGGCATAGGGGGGGGGGGGGGGGGGGCCGTTTCCTGGTCAAGATGCGGGATGGCGATGACTTCCACGAATTTTTAACAGCGGCAGACCTCCAAGCAATTTCAGCCTCGTATGAAACTCCACAAATTGCATTAGATACAAATCAAAAAACAGGAAACGCAAATACAAATAAAAAAGATAAGTTGGCCATTCAAACAAGTAATCAAACGGAGGCTGTCGCAAATGAATGACTATCGGCGGACACTACTGGGGGGGGGGGGGGGTACACTGTAGGGGACTGAGAGCAGGATTTATTAATGTGACCTCTCTAGATTGTCACATTGATACACTCCGTCAACACCTTCTATCTGGTCCCTCCTACCACTTTTTTGGAATTGCTGAGACGCATCTTGCTGAAAACATTGACGACAATCGCATTTACATCAAGGGCTATTCAATTTTAAGATTAGATAGGAATAAATTTGGGGGTGGGTTAGTCCTGTATGTACACAATTGTTTTAAGGCTACCATACTTAGCCGCTTACGTACCACCCAGGATGGTACGCCGAACATTCCTGAATATATTATGTGTAGTGTGCAATAGGGCAAACTTCCCCCCGTATTCGTTGCTCTAATTTATAGGCCACCACATGTACCATTCCTGCAAAATTCTGACCTAATTGTTAAGCTAGCAACATACACGCAGGACTATGCAAGATTCGTTAGGCGATTAGCCGACGATTTAAATCTAAAAATAATAGAGCATGGTGCGACTCACTCATGGTAATCTGAACTCGCACTTTGCGGGGGTATCGTTCTCCCAGAGTGAAGGTGACGTTGATTTGGGTAGTATCTTGGACTCGACCAGTGACGACGGCTTTGTTTTCAAAGACGTTACAGTGACGGACGTAGTCCTGGCTGTTGCTCATTTCTCGTCGCAGGCTAGGGGTAAGGACGGTATTCCCCAAAGCATTGTAGCTAAGGCTCTCCCATATGTAAGTCATCATATAGCGAAGGTCTTCAACTCCTCTTTGTCTGGTGGTGTTTTCCCTAGGGCTTGGAGGGGGGCTCACTTGGTGCCTGTAAAAAAGGTTTCAGTGCCATCTACTCTATCAGATTTTCACTCAATAGCACTATTGAGCTTTCTCTCCAAGGTGCTGGAGAAGATAGTACACGACCAGATTACCGATTTCTTAAGATCCAAAAAGATCCTGGATCCTCTGCAAACCGGTTTCAGACAGCATCACAGCACCCAGACAGCTCTACTAAAATTAACCGAGGACATATAAACTGGGATTAACGACAATAAGAAACTAATGACTATACTGCTACTGTTCGACTTTAGTAAGGCGTTTGACAATATATTACCATCTAAATTACTTCGTAAGCTGATACGCATGGATTTTTCCAGGAGTGTTCTTCTGTGGATCAAATCATACATTTTCGGTCGCAGGCATAAAGTCATAACTGAGAACAATGGGGAATCTGATTGGCTAACCACCAATCTGGGTGTGCCACAGGGTTCAGTCCTGGGGCCCTTGCTATACAGTCTTTATATCAATGACTTACAAGACGTACTGACTGGTGGTGATGTTAAACACTTCCTATACGCGGATGACTTGCAAACTTACACTCAAGTGACATGGCGAGATCTTCATGTGAGTATCAGACGCATGTCGGCTGTTGCGCGGGCAGTGTCGGAGTGGGCCGAAGCATCCGGACTGCGACTCAATGTCGGTAAAATAAAAGCGATCATTTTCGGCTCCGAGCACAACATCAATCGACTGCAGGATCTTGCTTTGCCCGGCATTGAGTTTCGGGAAGGTGTACATGTGCCTTTCTCTGACTCGGTCACAAACCTTGGTGTTGTCATGGACTCTAAACTCACGTGGAAACTACAGGTTAATGCAGTTGGAAAAAAGGTAAATCGTGCTCTTTGCACCCTACGATTTTTTAGTTCATGCACAACTCAGGCGTTGAGAAAGCAGCTTGCATGCGCGCTGGTAGTGCCACATTTAGATTATTGTTCCGTGGTTCACCTTGATATGTCTGATACTACGGAAGCAGCTGGCATGTGCACTGGTACTTCATTAAAACTATTGCTCAGTAGTTCTTCTTGACGTGTCACGGGAGCTTCAGATACGACTACATCGTTTACAGAATTCATGTGTGAGATACATATGTGGTGTTAGGCGTGTTGAGCATATCATCTCCTACAGGGAAAGACTGGACTGGCTGGAACTGAAGGTGAGGAGGGAGTATTTTATGGGGCTGTTGCTTTAAAAAGCGGTTGTCATGCGGCAGCCACCATATCTTACTGCCCTCTTTGAAAAAAACCAGGCCAGGACTTCAAGTAGGGGTGGTACGAAAGAGCTCTCGGTTCCGGGGTCGCGTACCGATAAGGGCCTATTCTCATTTAGAGTTCAAGGCGCGCACCTCTGGAATTCGCTAGGCAGGCACCTTAAACAATTACATGGTGACGGGAATACACACAAGTGAACTTTTCGAATAATGATTAATTAATTATTTTGTTCATTTCTGTGTAGTCCTAATCTAACTCTAGTATTTATTTAGGTTATTTATTTATTTAATTTATTTATTTATTTAAATGATTTATTTATTTAATTTATTTATTTATTTAATTTATTTATTTATTTAATTTATTTATTTATTTAATTTATTTATTTATTTAATTTATTTATTTATTTAATTTATTTATTTATTTTATTTATTTATTTATTTAATTTATTTATTTATTTAATTTATTTATTTATTTAATTTATTTATTTATTTATTTATTTATTTATTTAATTATTTAATTTATTTATTTATTTAATTTATTTATTTAATTTATTTATTTAATTTATTTATTTATTTAAATTTATTTATTTATTTATTTAATTTATTTATTTATCTAGCTTATTTATTTATTTGATTTAGTTATTTATTTAATTTATTTATTTATCTAGCTTATTTATTTATTTGATTTAGTTATTTATTTTATTTATTTATTTATCTAGCTTATTTATTTATTTGATTTAGTTATTTATTTAATTTATTTATTTATCTAGCTTATTTATTTATTTGATTTAGTTATTTATTTAATTTATTTATTTATCTAGCTTATTTATTTATTTGATTTAGTTATTTATTTAATTTATTTATTTATCTAGCTTATTTATTTATTTGATTTAGTTATTTATTTAATTTATTTATTTATCTAGCTTATTTATTTATTTGATTTAGTTATTTATTTAATTTATTTACTAAATTTATTTATTTAATTTATTTTGCGTGTTAAGTGTTAAGTATAAATGTATTTATTAGCGTGAATTGTAAGAGTGTCATATGAATGAGTGTGTTTTTATTTTTTTTTACGTGATAGATTTACCTAAAATTTTTTGTAAAGTGTGTGTATGTATACCTTTTATTTTTATCATATTTTTGTTATCTTTATTATATTTATTTTATTATGTATTGACGAAGCGTATTCTGTGATGTGCCATTTGACTATGACTAGTTCATTATATTTAAATTTAATAAACTGACGAACTGTTACAGCGAATAATGTTATTTTTTATATAAGAAACGCAATAGTTGAATGTTAAATGTGAGATAACAAATGTATAAACTGACTGATATTTTAATTATTTTAACTATACTTGTATATGCAATTGTAATAATTTCGTCATTGATGAATAAATAGTATATCTATATCTATCTATCTATCTTTCCGGTCGCAGCTACCTATAAAACATAAAAGGGACTCGACATCTTCTCCGTCGTTGCCGCTTCCTCGTGCTGCTCAGCTTTCCCTGGGCTACGACTTCTGAGTCGGCTGCTGCTGCTATACAAGTTTGTTTGTGCTGGTGGTGTGTCTATGTGTGTCGCGACGTCGATCTCCGCCGTGAAACATAACACAAAATCGTGCGCGATTAATATGCTTTATTAAGGGAGAACACCACTCCAAAGGCCGAAAACAGGCCTAATTTTGACAATTTATTCTGGGATTATGGGAAAAGGAATAGTATTCATATTTAGATGGTTCATTTAACACATATTGATATATGGAAAAAAAAAGTTTTATTATGATATTTGTACAAAATGGCGGCGCTACAGCAGATCTGCGAAAAAAGAGTTTTTTGAAGGTGCTCCGCGGGCGCACCAATTCCTCGAAAACCGTGAGAACTGGAAAAAAAACAAAAATTTTCTGAAGCTACATACTAATAGCTATCGAAGTACGTAGGATTCTTTTTTTATTCCAATTTTTGTAGAAACTGTGCACTTCTGAACAAAACGTATGAATTTTCGACTAAAAAAAGAGTAGTAAATTGTTAATAAAACAAGTAATTTTCAAAATATCAAAAAACGGCTACGTACTTCGATGGAGAATATATTTGTGAAGCTACTGTAAAAATTGCAAGTCGATCCCTGCAATGATGTTGAAGCTATGAGTGCGCCCAGGTTGAAAAAATCCGTTTCGAGAAAAACGCGTTTAAAGTTTTAGGAGCATTTAAATCCTTGAAATTTTTGTATACCTCTAATCTGCGATGCCTGCCACGTACATTTGGCCGTCTCTATTAATGTCTGACTCCTCCTCTTCCTTCCTGGCTGATTTTAAGGACATCCGGGCCTCTCTGGCATCGTCTGTTAGGGATCTCTCGGAAAACTTGATGCGACGCGCGTCCGCCTCCACGCAGAAATGATAGCAGTTCGGTCCGATTGTCAAGCCCAAGTGTTGCATCAGCTTCATGACACTTGAAAGGCCATCATTGTAGATATTTGCCACTAGAGAAAGGCCATCATGTAGATGTTTGCCACTAGAGAAAGATTTTGAAGCCATAGACCAGACAGTCGCATTGAAACTTTCGTTGCTATTTTGTGTGAAGCCGCCTAAGCAACGCGTAAGTAGATCGTCACTGCTTAACTCTTTATAAATTGGCGAAATCGCTTTATAAACTTCTTCAGAGAGAGGTGATTTATGTACAAAATCTTCTCCAGTAGCTTGAGCCTTTTGCCAAGACACCATGAAGTTTCTCCGTGCGGGCATCTTTCGTGTCTCGGTTGATCATCAGTAGACAATTTGTGGTCCAGCGTTGCGTAGATTTCATTGCGCATTTTCTTCTCAGAATCATGATTACTACGAATTGCTAAACCATAATAAATTGCCAACTCGTCTATGAGCTTGCCAGTAAGCTGGCCTTTTCCTCCAAGTCCTTTTATTTGTTTTTTCAAATTACGGAGACGAGAACCCATCCGCTTCTGCACATGATCGATACATTCTTTTTTTTACGGTGAACTTTTCGTAGAGCTCGGAATCTATGATTCCTTTGAAGGTTTTTGAATCTCCGTCGCCCACGTAATTAGCGTACTTCAAATTGTGCAAAGATTCTGAGCGCTGGAATATTTCGATGACGGCGTCCACTTCCATCTTTCCTGCGGAGCCGACGTGGTTCGTTTGGCATTCATCTTTGTGAGTTTGGCTCCACTCCTTGAACTCGATGGTGTCAGTTTTGGTTTTCCAAAATTCGCAAGTATTGCAATATTTAGATATCACCAAAACATCGACTACTTTGCCAGTATACCAGCCGATAAGTAAACAAACCCGTAAAGAGATGAAAAACCACGCTTCCTCCACGAACCATCACCAGATACAGTAATGCCATTTGAATCATCAGTTTTTTCTCGTTCTTTTTTAGCTGCAGTTTTCATACTGAGCTTACAAACAGCTTCTGCTTCAATGGCAATTTTCTTAACAACTGTATCGTAAAACGATTGAAAAATAGGCCGCGGGAGATCCATGAAGGCGCAAAACTTTATAATGCCATTCAATCCTATTCCTAGTAATCGCATGGCAAGAACAATTCTGCGATTAATATCATATCCTTTCTCAATAAATGGACAACTAGGAATAGTAATCTGATCACAGTTTTTACGGGAAATCACAATTTTGAAACCCAAGCCTCGCTTTCCAGTTTCGGTGAACGTTACATCGGATTTGCATTTTTTACATGCAAGAGCTTGCGATATCGCGGAGAACACTGCTACAAAATTCAGAATTCGGTAACCGAAACCTTCATTTACTTCAAAATCATCGAAGTTTACATCTGATAATTTTTTAGCCGATGT
Organism: Gastracanthus pulcherrimus; assembly: GCA_949152435.1. NCBI lineage: Eukaryota > Metazoa > Arthropoda > Insecta > Hymenoptera > Pteromalidae > Gastracanthus > Gastracanthus pulcherrimus. The sequence continues at coordinate 166,255,605 of OX424572.1, read as the reverse complement.
ACTAACGTTCTCCAGGCTTGGCTTCTCCAGCTCGTAACGGTTTTGCGGCCGTCGGTTTGATATTTTCGGTCTTTTTGCGCTACTCCATCCTCCTTGGCCGGTTTTTTTGTCACAATACACGACTTTTCTCGAACTCATATTGTTTTTTCGAAAACTTTTACAATAACAAAACACGTTACTAATATTTGAACGAAAATGTATGGAAAGAAAATAAAGCGTCTGCACGGCGTCGCTTGGCAGCTGTACTAGTTCACACACACATACACACACACACACACACACACACTTCTATTCAGTGTTAGTACACCCTGGTGGACTTCTGAGGAACCACAATGACCATAAGCAATAGAATTTGAACAGGTAGGAGCACTACATAGTCGATAAATCAGAGCGCGCCGAATCAGCCACCACGGCGCGCTCCGAGGCGCTGCGGCAAAATCGAGAATTGGATCTCTTACAAATTTTATTTCTGTATAAGACCAATTGGAAATGATTTTTAAGGGTCCAAAGTATCGTTTAAGCCAAAAAAAATCGATTTTTTGAAAATTTGAGACTGGTGTTACCTCTTAATAATAATAGCATGTGTTAGGTGGTTTGGTGCGTACGTGATTCCATCCATCTCTTTGTTTATCACCCAATTAATAATAATATTACTGCTAAATATCCCTACTGCCTAACCCTATCTACCTACTCTCACCTAACCTTGTTACTCTCTTTTTTTTTTACTTGTGGCATTTTATATGTCACAAATACCCCCCTCCTAAACCGGATATCACTCCAATGGAGTGGATCTCTGGTTTAAATTCGTTTAAACCTCTAGCTAGCATCTACCCCGAGGGAATCACGCCCACAAAGCCTCCGACACCGAACGCTCCCTTATTCGCTGTAACAATTTTCATTAATTCCGCCACCAACATTAAATAACGATAGGTAATAAAAAAAATAAAACAAACAACAACAAAAAATATGTGGTTTCATAAGGTATATTCTGTAACCCCTTTCTGAATAGCCAAACCGTTTTTCCTTTCTTCACCCATACTCGATTACACCTTCTGCCGGATCTTCTAGGTGCGAGGTTTGCCCATCCACTCCCTGAGGAGTAAATCTTGTGTGTCCACCGGGAGGTGGGCAATACTCCTCACGAACTCTATCAGTCCCTCCGTTGGGGACATGATGGGTTCTGGCCTGGCATCCGGGACGAAGTCCGGGGGTCGGATTGTGGGTGGTATGTCCCACCTGGATGGTGGCTGTACCGGCGCGACGCTCGGCCTCCCGGTTGATGGTAGATCACACCAGAACACCCTGGGGTTGGTGGTGATCTCCTCGATCGTGGTGTCGGACCTCACCATCACCCGCAGTGTTCCCTCCTCCGTGGCCACATCCCATCTTGACCGACGGCGGGTGGTACGGGCGTTCCTACCGCGGAATGGGGTGGGGGTCCCTCGTCTTCCCGGTTCAACGGTCATTGAGCCCCTGAAAACACAAAGGGAACGTCCACGACTCGATCCTTCGCCCCTTCTCCTCTGTGTCCACTTCGTCCTGGTCCTTCCCCTCTTCCTAACTCTCGATTTAGGTACGCTTGATGCACCTGCTGGCAGAGGGGCAATCTGATAGAGTACTATCCCTTCTCCCGCAATTGTAGCAGAATTTATATTCCTGGAGTCGGGGGCAGTGCTTGCGGAGGTGACCCTCGTGCCAGCAGTTGAAACAGGAGTCCAACGGGAGATCGAGGTGGGGCAGGGTGGGGATTTCTTTCAACTCCCCGAATTATGTACCTCGCTTCTGAATTTCCCGTCCTTGCTGGTCTCTCCTATCACACAAGGTGTCAGCTGGTTCAGCCCTAACCAAGTGAGTGGGTCCCGGCAGTGGAAAAGGCGAGCGCTGTTGGTTAACCCCTCACTCGAAGTCTTCTATCTCGAGGTGTCGACGAAGGTTATACTTACGCCTCTTCCCATTCGGACCTCTCAGTCAGAGCAAGTCTAGTAGAGCTGTTGGCGCCGACGGTGGAACCGGAGATGGTGGTGGGACCACCTCCTCGAGGTCCTACTCCATCAAGTACTCTCCTCAAGGCTCGATTTCCAGGTAATCGACCCCTGAAATCAGTTCCTCGACTGATACCTACGACTCGATAGGGCCCGCTCTCTCACTGTCCACTACCCCGATCTTACCTTCGGGGTCTTCCCGACTCCTATGCCTCGTGTCCTCCCCAGAACTCGATGTGCTCGTCGGCGGTCCCCTACTTTTTCGGCGCCTGCGACCTCCGCTACCCGGGATCGAGGATGACGGGGAAACGCGTCCAAGGGAGAGCTCCCGCGGCTTTCCCCGGGGACTGGTCCCAGAGGATTCCCTCCGCCACTCCAACCCCGCGGTCGACCGATCCAGGCTCTGCCTGGTCCGCGTCCCTCTGCATCTCCTCCTCCTTGACGGCAGTCAACTCCTCTGCATAACTGCAACGGGGTTCGGCCCTTAGAAAGGAGGGAGGGACGAAACCCACGTCCAGGCGATGGCGGGGACTAGCCTCTCGGGACGAGGAACGGTGACTGCGTACTTGTCTTGACATCTGAAACATACGTAACTCAAACACTATTTCTCATTTCTAACTACTGTACTGGGACAACACAATTTATAATACTTCTCCATAACTCGACGATGTTCCTAAAATAACACTCGCGACACAAACCTCACTACACACGATTCTAGAGGGATTACAGGTTTCGGGAATAGGAAGAATTTTACCCGCCCGCTACCCACCTCCGGGCTCGTGGAATTCCCCAGCGCCTTAACTGTGATGCATGGGTCATCACCAACCTCAACTCCTCTTCCCCATGTTTGAGGGCGTAATTCTCTTTCCCCCGTGACTCGATAACTACCCACGGGCCCTCATACCACGGATTCAGGTACGGTCGGAGCTTTTTGATGGCTCACAAGAGTGCTAGACATTCTCGTTCCGAGGTGGTATAATTTCTCTCGGCAGAGGTCAGCACTCTACTTAAGTATACTATGGGATGCTCTCCATCCTCGAAATCCTGTGTTAACACTGCCCCAATAGCAAAATTCGACGCGTCGCTTAAGACTGCGAACCTTCTCTCGAAATCTGGCCTGGCTAGCACGGGGGCTTTCGTCAAGGCCACTTTCAAACTCTCAAATGCGCCCTGTTACTCCTTTTACCACTCCCAAGGTTGACTATTACGTAGCAGTTTCAACAAGGAAATTGTTATCTCTGAGTCATTCTCAATAAACCTAGCGTACCATCCCACTATTCCCAAGAATCGTCTCAGATGCTTCTAATTTTTAGGTGCTGGGTACTCGATTACTGTCGCAGTTCTTTCCGGGTCTGGTCGCAGTCCTTCTTTGTCCAGTAGATATCCCAAATATCTTACTCTCGCACACGATCTGAACACGATTTCTAGCCACTTTAAGTGTTTCGCTAACGTTTCTGACACAATGATTATATCGCCCAACTACCCAAAAATAAACGACTCAAACTCAGGGCCGAATAATGCATCGATTAACCTTTGGAAGGTCATTGGAGCGTTCGTTAAACCAAAGACTATTCTAGTGAATTGCCAGAGGCCTGATCCTGACACTGCAAAGGCCGTATACCTTTTACTCGAGACCGCAATGGGAACCTGGAAATATGCTTGTCTTAAGTCAATTTTAGGGATGACTTTAGCTTTCCTCAAGTTGTCCAGGATGGAATCTATACTTGGTATCGGATACGCATCCTTCCTGGTTCGCTTATTCAGATCCCGATAGTCGATGCAGAACCTATTACTGCAATCGCGTTCCTTGATGATCACGGGAGCGCTGCACCAATCATTAGCCAATCTCTCGATGATTCCAGGTTTGTACATTTTATCTACCTCGTCCTTGGCTACGTGCCACATCTTCGGCGACATTCTGCGGGGGCTGTGCTTTACTGGCGACGCGTCTTCTACTTCTATACTGTACTTCGTTAGGTTGGTACTCCGAACGTTTCAGGGGTGTTCTCTGGAAGACATCGTTTTACCACCATCTCGAGTCGTTGCTGTTCGCTCAGCGATAGCTCAGAAATGCCTGCGCATTCTTCATATAACTGGACTGCCTCGCCACCATCTTCATTATGGAACGGGTGCCACTCTCCCTCTGGAATCCTCCATAACGTTTGTTTCTTCATTAACTCGATATCGAAGTCTCTACAGAAAGCTGTCCTTAATACCATCTCGTGAACTGGGTTCTGGATAATTTTGAACGATAGATCTCCGACTTTACCTCGAGCTTGACCTCAATGCAACCCAGGACCTTAGACAAGTCTCCTGTAATACTGCGTACGCACGTATTACTGTCTTGCCATCTATCTCGAAGTGTTTCTGCTATCTTTGGTCTTATCAACGATATCGTAGAACTTGAATCGTATAGAGCAGTATAGCTACGTCCTCCTAGCACAACTTCCATGGAGTTCCTGTTATCCGTTGCCGAGGCATCAACCCCTCCTTCCAGCCTAGACTCGATAGCGCCGTTTGCCGACAACTGCGGTGCTGTAGGTTGCGTCCCGACCGTATGAAGTACAGTCTCACCCCCCTCCTGGACTGTACGTGAATGCTCGCCGGCCAAGACACATCCATAACCCTTCAGCTCGGACGGCCCGGCCCGGGGTACCGCGTTGGAAACTCTCGGGGTTGTTGACATGCCGAGGTCCTGCAGTAGTAACTCTACGTCCTTCTCGATCTCAGCTAATATAGGATAGTCTTCTCTTTCATCAGACGCCCCTTCATTGTTCACTGATCTCTCGAGTGTAAGTGTGGCTGTTGCTTTCCACTCTTCTGCTCTCTACTTTAACGCCTCTATTCCTTGTTTCGAAAACTCTTCGCAAATAGGTGATAGGACATTTTCTACTGCAAAAATAGTTCTCGATTCCCTCGACTCTTTATGGTATAGAGTGATTGTCTTTCACTTTCCCTTGATCATCCAAGGTTAATTATATCTCCTCCAAACCCCTTGGCTTGAGGTATCTGCGACAGAGATCGCTACTCCTCTTCTGCGAATTGTTCCGAACTGTACGCTGCACTCCTACATGGCCCCATGGCCTGAAATGATCTCCTTTCACTTTCCCTCGGCTGTTCTATATTAGAATGATTGATCAATTCGCCGAACAGCTGCATCTGAGATGATTGCGACTGGGGACACTATTCATCTTGTGCAGTTTGCCGTGCTGATACTGTAACTCCCGCTTTTGGATTACGGACCAGCATGGCCTGAAGTGTTCGCTTCCCACTCCTCACAGGTTGCTCCGCATCCTCACGATTAAACTTCGCTGGCAACTGCACTTGAGATGCTTGCGACGGGGGACGCTTTTCATCTCGTGCATACTGCCGAACTGGTCCTCCACTAAACCTCACCGACCTGGATGTCTGCGATTAGGATCGCTCCACCCTCTCGATGATTACTTCTGTTACACTATTTTGTTTCACTTCCGAGACCTCCCATAACCTTAATGATTCCAGCTGTGGTTGACTTGCGTTCAGTCTGAGTTGTTCTCTTATCATTTTCTCTTTTGCTACCTCATACTCGAACGAACGGACTAGGGTTGGTTGCAACTGGGAATGCGTCACCTCCCTTACCTATCGTTCTCTTTCTTTTACTGCTTCGCTATCCTACGATGACCTAGCCCTACCCTCACATGACTAATCCTTCTTCCTGGCACCTCCGATGGTCTCGATTTTTCCCTCTCCTCCTCCATCGATTTTGCGACCATCGGTATCGTTCTCGAGATTCAACAGTTGAGTTCCTAGCGTCGTGCAGGGGGCAGGTAACTAGACTCCCCCCCGCTCCACCGTTTCCTACCTCTTTGCGGTAAGTTACGCAGAAATCGTTGGTGTACGATGCGAGTGTTACCCCCAATCTTCCGCATATAACGCAACTCAATGTGTTCTGACCCATAGTCCGTGGTGTGTCTTGTACTCTGCATTCCGACCTACAATGACCTATTTGATTGCATTTAAAACACCTCCTTTGTGAACATTCCACCACTCTGTGTACAACTCCCCTGCACTCAAAACAAGGCCCATAGTAAGCTTGGGTGCTCTGGATTTCCTGAGTGTAATTTCTTATAGCTAGACCTTCCCTAACACCCTCTGCCATTGTTACGCCTAAACTCGATTGTAGTCCTTCCGTTTGTCTGGATTGACCTCCAACCTGGTTTCTTTGGTTCCAGTTTGAATTGTTCCTTGGCCAATTCTGATTATTTTTTCGATTATTATTCCGGTTTGACCAGTTTTGTTGGTGGTTATTACCTCCTTGCATTGCTTGAGCATAACTCGTGAGCCTTTGGTCTTGCGTTGACACCTGTATTACTGCAGACACTGGCGTCTCTCTTACGGCTGCCCCTTCCAAGTTTCTCGCCTGCTCCTTTACCCCTGGTTTCCGCTGTCTCGAGCTGTCTTCCTCTATTACTGACACCTTGCTTGACTTAGCCTTCTTTGATGCTGACACGTACGTTGCTCCTTGAATCTTCATTTTCTCTTTGGGTGGTGGAGGTTCCCACCGCTCGTTTAATTCCTTGTGCCGTTCCCATTCTCGACCGTAATGCTCGATGTCCTCCAGAGTTCTTAATCGTTTATCTTTCATATAATTTCTGTACTCCGATCTTATTTTTTCGTACGCTGTAGACACGTTCTCGCATCGAAGTTGGCCGTCTAAAATGGCTAATTATCAATTTAAAGCATGATATGAAGTTCGTAATTTTCTCTCCTAGCCCCTGTGTTCGTTTGCGTAAGTCACTCTGTACCTCTTCTTCATCAATTCTTCTCACATACTGGTTTTTAAATGCTCTCTTAAAGTCTTCTCACGACTCGATATCTCGACGGATCGTTCTATACCACGTGCTTGCTGATTTGATCAGCACGCATGGTAATGCTGCCAGTAGTTATCTGTCAGACATGCATGCACTTGTTCTGCAGTCATTGATCTGTTCAATGAACGCTTCTGCGCCCTCTTTACTATCGCCCGAAAATATCGTGCACCACGCCTGTAATGTTTTAATGAGCTGAACGTTGGCTGAGCCCGCTCCATGACGTTGGTCCCTTTCTCTTCCCTGAACCCTGCTAGTGCTTCTTCCTCGGCGATGGTCCCGTTGACGCCCATCTCGGTTCCCTCGCCTGCCATAGTTTTTCTTCGAACTACTACACTACTACTGCTGGCTCGCCTGATGTTCCTACGACTTCCTCTCGATGAGCTTCTCTATCGTCTGCTCCGATGACTATCTCTCGAAGTACTTCTATGTCGTCTGCTACGGCGATTATCTCTCGAAGTGCTTCTATTGTTCCTACTACCGTGACTTCTGAAAAAATATAATGAACAAAAATAAACAGTGAATATTTTGTTATAATTATCAATTTAATCAATTTAATTTTAATTTATATTGAAATACACTTTTTTATAAATAATCCATAAAAATAAGATAAGTAATTTTATCAATTTTAATGTTGAACCTTTTCGACCTTTACTAACTTATATAAACTTTTTCCAGCAGACCAAAGTAAGTTATAAGAATAATGCATGTATTCTTATATATATATTTGTATATTGGTCATGAAGAACAATGAATGAAAATTAAAATATAAATTATTCAGCTACTTTAAAATAAACAAATTTTTTGACTTATGGAGATGTACTTCGAATTAAATATATCTGAATGTATATGTATCCATTGAAATGCATTTACATGTATATGTAAAAAGTCCAAAAAAAAAAAATATATATATATATAAATTATTATTACCAATTATTATTACCAAAAAAATAATTATTTTTAACGTTTATGCATATTAGGATGGTCCAACATTTTCAAAGTTTCAATTTTCCTTCTTGTAACCATTTCAAAAGTTGACAAATGTAAAAAATAACTCCAGCTAGGCAAGCACTGGACGTTGAAATTTAAAGGTTCCTACCTCGATTTCAAAGTTTTTTAAGTACATTTAAGCACATTTTTTAATAAAATTGGTAAAAACATTATTAAAACTTTATAAATCGAGGCAAAACAATTTTAGTAACTTATCATATCTCTAAAATGGAAAGTCAATCATATCCACTTTAACAAAAATTTTTTTTTCTCTAAGCGAAGATCCATATGCGTCAAATTTTAACAAAAAACAGGCTATTTTTGAACATTTTTCAACACTCTAATTTTCGATGATTTTTTTAAAACCTAAAATTTTGTTGAATCTTTGATCACGTTGTAGGACTGTATTTTGCATTGTCCCAATTTACTACCTAAAATTTTTCGTAATATTAAAAAAAACATAACTTTTGATCAAAATAACTTCAGAAATGCCGCGACCACTCAAATTAAAGGTCTTGTTATCAGTTTTTAATTAAAGTTTTGTACAAGTCTCCATGACGTAAACTACCGTAAGTAAATTACATCAAACTATGTCATAAATCATTTAAGATGTTAGCAAAATTGCACAATATTGAGACTGGAAGAGTTTCTATATTTAGATTTATTTACGTTTGACAATTTTTATGTAAATTCTATTCGAAACAAAGATTCAAATAAATTTGGTTTTTAAAATATCAACGAAAATTAGAGTCTTGAAAAATGTTCTAAGATAGCCTGTTTTTTGTTAAAATTTGACACATATGGCTCTTCACTTAGAAAAAGTTTTTTTGTTGATTAAGTGGATGTGGTTGACTTTTAATTTTCGTGATATAGTAAGTTACTAAAATGTTTTGCTTCAATTTATAAAGTTTTAATAATTTTTTTAACTAATTTATTACAAAATGTGCATAAATGCATTTAAAAAACTTGGAAATCGAGGTAGAAACCTTTAAATCTCAACGCCAAGCGCCTGCCTCGCAGGAGAGTTATTTTTTTTCATTTGTCAACTTTTGAAAGGGTTACAAGAAGGAAAATCGAAACTTTAAAAATGTGGGACCATCCTAATATTTGCATAAACGTTAAAAATAATTATTTTTTTATTCGTGTTTCTCTTTTTCTTTATATCTAATAAACTGTTCGGTTCAAGAAATTCATTTCGGTTCTAATTACTAAATAATTTGAGAAAATATTTAATTTAAAACTGCTTTTAGATATTATATTTTGAGATATGCAGAAAAAGTTTATAGAAATTGATAAGTTTCTAATTTGCTTTTATGAAATGTGTATTTACTAAACTATAATATATACCTATTATATGTGTGTGCATGCATTCTATTGTATATTTTTAATGTCATATATACATACTTTAACTAACTTATTTGTAATATAAACCGAAAAAGTATACATTTTAAAATTCGATCCAGACTACAAACTTTAATGTTTATGTACGTCTGATATGGATAAATTTTTATTTCAACAAAAGTACACTTTCTAGAAAAAGTCATCTCTGAATTTTTTGGTATTGATCAGAAGCATCGAGCTTTATTTTTTTTGCATTTTAAACTTTTAAGAGACATTAAAATACCACTATTTTCGAAAAAACTATATATCTTAGTGAAAGCATGTATATATAACTTCAAAGATATTCTTTGTTCAGAATTCAAAAAAAATTAAAAAAAAATATTGTATCTATGTCTACCAAGTTGAAAATATACAGGTGGATATCCATGTGGATTCTCCATATGGAAAATCCATGTAGATTCATATGGATTCCATATGGATATACCAAGTGTATATCCATATGAATTTTTAAAAAGAATTTTTCGTATTTCAGTCATATTTGGTATTTCATTAAATTATCAGGATTCCAGTGATTTTAAAATAAATAAATTTACCTTTTAATTCTCTTATAAAAAATAACAGTTAAATGTTAATAAGCATGCTAATTTAATTAAATGTATTTTAACTTAAAATACATGTGCTCACTATTTCAATTTTAGTTATTAAAGAATAATAAGCACATTGTAATTCGTGTCCCTATAAGCGCCCACACGCGAGAAATTTGAAAATGCTAGGTAAACCCTTTCAATCAAATTTTGTAGAATCGATGAATTTCTTCATGATATTCTGTCATCTAAAAAATACACACAATTCATGGTGATGACATACAAAAAATTAGTGTTATAGTACATGCCATTTTATTAAAGTATTTTGAATAATTAATCAAATACAAAGGCTAAAATCATTATTAAACGTAAGACATTTTACTCGGTTCATTATTATTTATAAGTTAATATAATGTAAAAACATATCAGATATTTATAAGTTATGTTAATATAGAATAAACTAATAACAATGCTTTAAGTTATTTGCAAATTGAGAGGTGTAGCAAAAGGGAAAATAATTAAGAAGAAAAACATTAAAAAGCAAATTTCAACATATGTAAAAGATATCAATATAAATTTCCTTTTAATATACAGAGTATATAAATGATACTATAAATATAATTATTTTTACGCTTCAGATATGGCCAATATTATAATGAAATTAAATCAAAAATTATTATCAATAACATTATATAAAAAAAATTATTTGCAAGTTAATTATTTGCAAGTAAATTATTTTCAATAAAATTATTTCAAAAACATTATTTGCAAGAAAATTATTTTTCGCTTCAGATATGGCCAATATTATAATGAAATTAAATAAAAAATTATTCTCAATAACATTAAATAAAAAAAATTATTTGCAAGTTAATTATTTGCAAGTAAATTATTTTCAATAAAATTATTTCAAAAACATTATTTGCAAGAAAACTATTTTTCGCTTCAGATATGGCCAATATTATAATGAAATTAAATAAAAAATTATTATCAATAACATTAAATAAAAAAATTATTTGGAAGTTAATTATTTTCAAGAAAATTATTTTCAAGAAATATATTTTCATGAAAATTATTTTCAAGGAAATTATTTTCAAGAAAATTATTTTCAAGAAAATTATTTTCAAGAAAATTATTTTCAAGAAAATCATTTTCAAGAAAATCATTTTCAAGAAAATTATTTTCAAGAAAATCATTTTCAAGAAAATCATTTTCAAGAAAATCATTTTCAAGAAAATCATTTTCAAGAAAATCATTTTCAAGAAAATCATTTTCAAGAAAATCATTTTCAAGAAAATCATTTTCAAGAAAATCATTTTCAAGAAAATCATTTTCAAGAAAATCATTTTCAAGAAAATCATTTTCAAGAAAATCATTTTCAAGAAAATCATTTTCAAGAAAATCATTTTCAAGAAAATCATTTTCAAGAAAATCATTTTCAAGAAAATCATTTTCAAGAAAATCATTTTCAAGAAAATCATTTTCAAGAAAATCATTTTCAAGAAAATCATTTTCAAGAAAATCATTTTCAAGAAAATCATTTTCAAGAAAATCATTTTCAAGAAAATCATTTTCAAGAAAATCATTTTCAAGAAAATCATTTTCAAGAAAATCATTTTCAAGAAAATCATTTTCAAGAAAATCATTTTCAAGAAAATCATTTTCAAGAAAATCATTTTCAAGAAAATCATTTTCAAGAAAATCATTTTCAAGAAAATCATTTTCAAGAAAATCATTTTCAAGAAAATCATTTTCAAGAAAATCATTTTCAAGAAAATCATTTTCAAGAAAATCATTTTCAAGAAAATCATTTTCAAGAAAATCATTTTCAAGAAAATCATTTTCAAGAAAATCATTTTCAAGAAAATCATTTTCAAGAAAATCATTTTCAAGAAAATCATTTTCAAGAAAATCATTTTCAAGAAAATCATTTTCAAGAAACTCATTTTCAAGAAACTCATTTTCAAGAAAATCATTTTCAAGAATATCATTTTCAAGAAAATCATTTTCAAGAAAATCATTTTCAAGAAAATCATTTTCAAGAAAATCATTTTCAAGAAAATCATTTTCAAGAAAATCATTTTCAAGAAAATCATTTTCAAGAAAATCATTTTCAAGAAAATCATTTTCAAGAAAATCATTTTCAAGAAAATCATTTTCAAGAAAATCATTTTCAAGAAACTCATTTTCAAGGACATCATTTTCAAGAAAATCATTTTCAAGAAACTCATTTTCAAGAAAATCATTTTCAAGAAAATCATTTTCAAGAAACTCATTTTCAAGGACATCATTTTCAAGAAAAACATTTTCAAGAAAATCATTTTCAAGAAAATCATTTTCAAGAAAATCATTTTCAAGAAAATCATTTTCAAGAAACTCATTTTCAAGAAAATCATTTTCAAGAAAATCATTTTCAAGAAACTCATTTTCAAGGACATCATTTTCAAGAAAAACATTTTCAAGAAAATCATTTTCAAGAAAATCATTTTCAAGAAAATCATTTTCAAGAAAATCATTTTCAAGAAAATCATTTTCAAGAATGAATGAAAATGACAGTTTAAAAAAGAAAATACTTTGGATATGTATATCCATATGAATTTTTAAAAAGAATTTTTCGTATTTCAGTCATATTTGGTATTTCATTAAATTATCAGGATTCCAGTGATTTTAAAATAAATAAATTTACCTTTTAATTCTCTTATAAAAAATAACAGTTAAATGTTAATAAGCATGCTAATTTAATTAAATGTATTTTAACTTAAAATACATGTGCTCACTATTTCAATTTTAGTTATTAAAGAATAATAAGCACATTGTAATTCGTGTCCCTATAAGCGCCCACACGCGAGAAATTTGAAAATGCTAGGTAAACCCTTTCAATCAAATTTTGTAGAATCGATGAATTTCTTCATGATATTCTGTCATCTAAAAAATACACACAATTCATGGTGATGACATACAAAAAATTAGTGTTATAGTACATGCCATTTTATTAAAGTATTTTGAATAATTAATCAAATACAAAGGCTAAAATCATTATTAAACGTAAGACATTTTACTCGGTTCATTATTATTTATAAGTTAATATAATGTAAAAACATATCAGATATTTATAAGTTATGTTAATATAGAATAAACTAATAACAATGCTTTAAGTTATTTGCAAATTGAGAGGTGTAGCAAAAGGGAAAATAATTAAGAAGAAAAACATTAAAAAGCAAATTTCAACATATGTAAAAGATATCAATATAAATTTCCTTTTAATATACAGAGTATATAAATGATACTATAAATATAATTATTTTTACGCTTCAGATATGGCCAATATTATAATGAAATTAAATCAAAAATTATTATCAATAACATTATATAAAAAAAATTATTTGCAAGTTAATTATTTGCAAGTAAATTATTTTCAATAAAATTATTTCAAAAACATTATTTGCAAGAAAATTATTTTTCGCTTCAGATATGGCCAATATTATAATGAAATTAAATAAAAAATTATTCTCAATAACATTAAATAAAAAAAATTATTTGCAAGTTAATTATTTGCAAGTAAATTATTTTCAATAAAATTATTTCAAAAACATTATTTGCAAGAAAACTATTTTTCGCTTCAGATATGGCCAATATTATAATGAAATTAAATAAAAAATTATTATCAATAACATTAAATAAAAAAATTATTTGGAAGTTAATTATTTGCAAGTAAATTATTTTCAAGAAAATCATTTTCAAGAAAATCATTTTCAAGAAAATCATTTTCAAGAAAATCATTTTCAAGAAAATCATTTTCAAGAAAATCATTTTCAAGAAAATCATTTTCAAGAAAATCATTTTCAAGAAAATCATTTTCAAGAAAATCATTTTCAAGAAAATCATTTTCAAGAAAATCATTTTCAAGAAAATCATTTTCAAGAAAATCATTTTCAAGAAAATCATTTTCAAGAAAATCATTTTCAAGAAAATCATTTTCAAGAAAATCATTTTCAAGAAAATCATTTTCAAGAAAATCATTTTCAAGAAAATCATTTTCAAGAAAATCATTTTCAAGAAAATCATTTTCAAGAAAATCATTTTCAAGAAAATCATTTTCAAGAAAATCATTTTCAAGAAAATCATTTTCAAGAAAATCATTTTCAAGAAAATCATTTTCAAGAAAATCATTTTCAAGAAAATCATTTTCAAGAAAATCATTTTCAAGAAAATCATTTTCAAGAAAATCATTTTCAAGAAAATCATTTTCAAGAAAATCATTTTCAAGAAAATCATTTTCAAGAAAATCATTTTCAAGAAAATCATTTTCAAGAAAATCATTTTCAAGAAAATCATTTTCAAGAAAATCATTTTCAAGAAAATCATTTTCAAGAAAATCATTTTCAAGAAAATCATTTTCAAGAAAATCATTTTCAAGAAAATCATTTTCAAGAAAATCATTTTCAAGAAAATCATTTTCAAGAAAATCATTTTCAAGAAAAACATAACTTTTGATCAAAATAACTTCAGAAATGCTGCGACCACTCAAATTAAAGGTCTTGTTATCAGTTTTTAATTAAAGTTTTGTACAAGTCTCCATGACGTAAACTACCGTAAGTAAATTACATCAAACTATGTCATAAATCATTTAAGATGTTAGCAAAATTGCACAATATTGAGACTGGAAGAGTTTCTATATTTAGATTTATTTACGTTTGACAATTTTTATGTAAATTCTATTCGAAACAAAGATTCAAATAAATTTGGTTTTTAAAATATCAACGAAAATTAGAGTCTTGAAAAATGTTCTAAGATAGCCTGTTTTTTGTTAAAATTTGACACATATGGCTCTTCACTTAGAAAAAGCTTTTTTTGTTGATTAAGTGGATGTGGTTGACTTTTAATTTTCGTGATATAGTAAGTTACTAAAATGTTTTGCTTCAATTTATAAAGTTTTAATAATTTTTTTAACTAATTTATTACAAAATGTGCATAAATGCATTTAAAAAACTTGGAAATCGAGGTAGAAACCTTTAAATCTCAACGCCAAGCGCCTGCCTCGCAGGAGAGTTATTTTTTTTCATTTGTCAACTTTTGAAAGGGTTACAAGGAGGAAAATCGAAACTTTAAAAATGTGGGACCATCCTAATATTTGCATAAACGTTAAAAATAATTATTTTTTTATTCGTGTTTCTCTTTTTCTTTATATCTAATAAACTGTTCGGTTCAAGAAATTCATTTCGGTTCTAATTACTAAATAATTTGAGAAAATATTTAATTTAAAACTGCTTTTAGATATTATATTTTGAGATATGCAGAAAAAGTTTATAGAAATTGATAAGTTTCTAATTTGCTTTTATGAAATGTGTATTTACTAAACTATAATATATACCTATTATATGTGTGTGCATGCATTCTATTGTATATTTTTAATGTCATATATACATACTTTAATTAACTTATTTGTAATATAAACCGAAAAAGTATACATTTTAAAATCATTTTCAAGAAAATCATTTTCAAGAAAATCATTTTCAAGAAAATCATTTTCAAGAAAATCATTTTCAAGAAAATCATTTTCAAGAAAATCATTTTCAAGAATGAATGAAAATGACTGTTTAAAAAAGAAAATACTTTGGATATGTATATCCATATGAATTTTTAAAAAGAATTTTTCGTATTTCAGTCATATTTGGTATTTCATTAAATTATCAGGATTCCAGTGATTTTAAAATAAATAAATTTACCTTTTAATTCTCTTATAAAAAATAACAGTTAAATGTTAATAAGCATGCTAATTTAATTAAATGTATTTTAACTTAAAATACATGTGCTCACTATTTCAATTTTAGTTATTAAAGAATAATAAGCACATTGTAATTCGTGTCCCTATAAGCGCCCACACGCGAGAAATTTGAAAATGCTAGGTAAACCCTTTCAATCAAATTTTGTAGAATCGATGAATTTCTTCATGATATTCTGTCATCTAAAAAATACACACAATTCATGGTGATGACATACAAAAAATTAGTGTTATAGTACATGCCATTTTATTAAAGTATTTTGAATAATTAATCAAATACAAAGGCTAAAATCATTATTAAACGTAAGACATTTTACTCGGTTCATTATTATTTATAAGTTAATATAATGTAAAAACATATCAGATATTTATAAGTTATGTTAATATAGAATAAACTAATAACAATGCTTTAAGTTATTTGCAAATTGAGAGGTGTAGCAAAAGGGAAAATAATTAAGAAGAAAAACATTAAAAAGCAAATTTCAACATATGTAAAAGATATCAATATAAATTTCCTTTTAATATACAGAGTATATAAATGATACTATAAATATAATTATTTTTACGCTTCAGATATGGCCAATATTATAATGAAATTAAATCAAAAATTATTATCAATAACATTATATAAAAAAAATTATTTGCAAGTTAATTATTTGCAAGTAAATTATTTTCAATAAAATTATTTCAAAAACATTATTTGCAAGAAAATTATTTTTCGCTTCAGATATGGCCAATATTATAATGAAATTAAATAAAAAATTATTCTCAATAACATTAAATAAAAAAAATTATTTGCAAGTTAATTATTTGCAAGTAAATTATTTTCAATAAAATTATTTCAAAAACATTATTTGCAAGAAAACTATTTTTCGCTTCAGATATGGCCAATATTATAATGAAATTAAATAAAAAATTATTATCAATAACATTAAATAAAAAAATTATTTGGAAGTTAATTATTTGCAAGTAAATTATTTTCAAGAAAATCATTTTCAAGAAAATCATTTTCAAGAAAATCATTTTCAAGAAAATCATTTTCAAGAAAATCATTTTCAAGAAAATCATTTTCAAGAAAATCATTTTCAAGAAAATCATTTTCAAGAAAATCATTTTCAAGAAAATCATTTTCAAGAAAATCATTTTCAAGAAAATCATTTTCAAGAAAATCATTTTCAAGAAAATCATTTTCAAGAAAATCATTTTCAAGAAAATCATTTTCAAGAAAATCATTTTCAAGAAAATCATTTTCAAGAAAATCATTTTCAAGAAAATCATTTTCAAGAAAATCATTTTCAAGAAAATCATTTTCAAGAAAATCATTTTCAAGAAAATCATTTTCAAGAAAATCATTTTCAAGAAAATCATTTTCAAGAAAATCATTTTCAAGAAAATCATTTTCAAGAAAATCATTTTCAAGAAAATCATTTTCAAGAAAATCATTTTCAAGAAAATCATTTTCAAGAAAATCATTTTCAAGAAAATCATTTTCAAGAAAATCATTTTCAAGAAAATCATTTTCAAGAAAATCATTTTCAAGAAAATCATTTTCAAGAAAATCATTTTCAAGAAAATCATTTTCAAGAAAATCATTTTCAAGAAAATCATTTTCAAGAAAATCATTTTCAAGAAAATCATTTTCAAGAAAATCATTTTCAAGAAAATCATTTTCAAGAAAATCATTTTCAAGAAAATCATTTTCAAGAAAATCATTTTCAAGAAAATCATTTTCAAGAAAATCATTTTCAAGAAAATCATTTTCAAGAAAATCATTTTCAAGAAAATCATTTTCAAGGACATCATTTTCAAGGACATCATTTTCAAGGACATCATTTTCAAGAAAATCATTTTCAAGAAAATCATTTTCAAGAAAATCATTTTCAAGAAAATCATTTTCAAGAAAGTCATTTTCAAGAAAATCATTTTCAAGAAAATCATTTTCAAGAAAGTCATTGTCAAGAAAATCATTTTCAAGAAAATCATTTCAAAGAAAATCATTTTCAAGAAAATCATTTTCAAGAAAATCATTTTCAAGGACATTATTTTCAAGAAAATCATTTTCAAGAAAATTATTTTCAAGAAAATTATTGCAAAAAAATTAATTGCAAGGTAATAATTTGCAAGAAAATTATTTTCAATAAAATCATTTTCATGAAAATTATTTTCAAGAAATCATTTTCAAGAAAATTATTTTCAAGAAATCATTTTCAAGAAAATCATTTTAAAGAAAGTCATTTTCAAGAAAATCATTTTCAAGAAAATTATTTTTCAGAAAATTATTTTTTAGTAACTTAATTTCAAGATAAATATTTTTAAGAAAATTATTTTCAAGAAAATTATTTTCAAGAAATTTTTTTCAAGAGAATTATTTTCAAGAAATCATTTTGAAGAAAATCATTTTCAAGAAAATTATTTTTAAGAAAATTATTTTTTAGAAACTTAATTTCAAGATAAATATTTTTAAGAAAATTATTTTCAAGAAATCATTTTCAAGAAAATCATTTTCAAGAGAATTATTTTCAAGAAATCATTTTGAAAAAAATCATTTTCAAGAAAATTATTTTTAAGAAAATTATTTTTTAGAAACTATATTCAAGATAAATATTTTTTAGAAAATTATTTTCAAGAAATTTATTTTCAAGAAAATTATTTTCAAGAAATCATTTTCAAGAAAATTATTTTCAAGAAATCATTTTCAAGAAAATCATTTTAACGAAAATCATTTTCAAGAAAATCATTTTCAAGAAAATCATTTTCAAGAAAATTATTTTTCAGAAAATTAATTTCAAGATAAATATTTTTAAGAAAATTATTTTTAAGAAAATTATTTTCAAGAAATCATTTTCAAGAAAATTATTTTCAAGAAAATTATTTTCAAGAAATCATTTTCAAGAAAATCATTTTAAAGAAAATCATTTTCAAGAAAATCATTTTCAAGAAAATCATTTTCAAGAAAATCATTTTCAAGAAAATTATTTTTCAGAAAATTATTTTTTAGAAACTTATTTTCAAGAAATTTTTTTCAAGAAAATTATTTTCAAGAAATCATTTTGAAGAAAATCATTTTCAAGAGAATTATTTTCAAGAAATTATTTTGAAGAAAATCATTTTCAAGAAAATTATTTTTAAGAAAATTATTTTTTAGAAACTTAATTTCAAGATAAATATTTTTAAGAAAATTATTTTCAAGAAAATTATTTCAAAAACATTATTTGCAAGAAAACTATTTTTCGCTTCAGATATGGCCAATATTATAATGAAATTAAATAAAAAATTATTATCAATAACATTAAATAAAAAAATTATTTGGAAGTTAATTATTTGCAAGTAAATTATTTTCAAGAAAATCATTTTCAAGAAAATCATTTTCAAGAAAATCATTTTCAAGAAAATCATTTTCAAGAAAATCATTTTCAAGAAAATCATTTTCAAGAAAATCATTTTCAAGAAAATCATTTTCAAGAAAATCATTTTCAAGAAAATCATTTTCAAGAAAATCATTTTCAAGAAAATCATTTTCAAGAAAATCATTTTCAAGAAAATCATTTTCAAGAAAATCATTTTCAAGAAAATCATTTTCAAGAAAATCATTTTCAAGAAAATCATTTTCAAGAAAATCATTTTCAAGAAAATCATTTTCAAGAAAATCATTTTCAAGAAAATCATTTTCAAGAAAATCATTTTCAAGAAAATCATTTTCAAGAAAATCATTTTCAAGAAAATCATTTTCAAGAAAATCATTTTCAAGAAAATCATTTTCAAGAAAATCATTTTCAAGAAAATCATTTTCAAGAAAATCATTTTCAAGAAAATCATTTTCAAGAAAATCATTTTCAAAAAATCATTTTCAAGGACATCATTTTCAAGGACATCATTTTCAAGAAAATCATTTTCAAGAAAATCATTTTCAAGAAAATCATTTTCAAGAAAATCATTTTCAAGAAAATCATTTTCAAGAAAATCATTTTCAAGAAAATCATTTTCAAGAAAATCATTTTCAAGAAAATCATTTTCAAGAAAATCATTTTCAAGGACATCATTTTCAAGGACATCATTTTCAAGAAAATCATTTTCAAGAAAATCATTTTCAAGAAAATCATTTTCAAGAAAATCATTTTCAAGGACATCATTTTCAAGGACATCATTTTCAAGGACATCATTTTCAAGAAAATCATTTTCAAGAAAATCATTTTCAAGAAAATCATTTTCAAGAAAATCATTTTCAAGAAAGTCATTTTCAAGAAAATCATTTTCAAGAAAATCATTTTCAAGAAAGTCATTGTCAAGAAAATCATTTTCAAGAAAACCATTTCAAAGAAAATCATTTTCAAGAAAATCATTTTCAAGAAAATCATTTTCAAGAAAATCATTTTCAAGGACATTATTTTCAAGAAAATCATTTTCAAGAAAATTATTTTCAAGAAAATTATTGCAAAAAAATTAATTGCAAGGTAATAATTTGCAAGAAAATTATTTTCAATAAAATCATTTTCATGAAAATTATTTTCAAGAAATCATTTTCAAGAAAATTATTTTCAAGAAATCATTTTCAAGAAAATCATTTTAAAGAAAGTCATTTTCAAGAAAATCATTTTCAAGAAAATTATTTTTCAGAAAATTATTTTTTAGTAACTTAATTTCAAGATAAATATTTTTAAGAAAATTATTTTCAAGAAAATTATTTTCAAGAAATTTTTTTCAAGAGAATTATTTTCAAGAAATCATTTTGAAGAAAATCATTTTCAAGAAAATTATTTTTAAGAAAATTATTTTTTAGAAACTTAATTTCAAGATAAATATTTTTAAGAAAATTATTTTCAAGAAATCATTTTCAAGAAAATCATTTTCAAGAGAATTATTTTCAAGAAATCATTTTGAAAAAAATCATTTTCAAGAAAATTATTTTTAAGAAAATTATTTTTTAGAAACTATATTCAAGATAAATATTTTTAAGAAAATTATTTTCAAGAAAATTATTTTCAAGAAAATTATTTTCAAGAAATCATTTTCAAGAAAATTATTTTCAAGAAATCATTTTCAAGAAAATCATTTTAACGAAAATCATTTTCAAGAAAATCATTTTCAAGAAAATCATTTTCAAGAAAATCATTTTCAAGAAAATTATTTTTCAGAAAATTAATTTCAAGATAAATATTTTTAAGAAAATTATTTTTAAGAAAATTATTTTCAAGAAATCATTTTCAAGAAAATTATTTTCAAGAAAATTATTTTCAAGAAATCATTTTCAAGAAAATCATTTTAAAGAAAATCATTTTCAAGAAAATCATTTTCAAGAAAATCATTTTCAAGAAAATCATTTTCAAGAAAATCATTTTCAAGAAAATTATTTTTCAGAAAATTATTTTTTAGAAACTTATTTTCAAGAAATTTTTTTCAAGAAAATTATTTTCAAGAAATCATTTTGAAGAAAATCATTTTCAAGAGAATTATTTTCAAGAAATTATTTTGAAGAAAATCATTTTCAAGAAAATTATTTTTAAGAAAATTATTTTTTAGAAACTTAATTTCAAGATAAATATTTTTAAGAAAATTATTTTCAAGAAAATTATTTTCAAGAAAATTATTTTCAAGATATCATTTTCAAGAAAATTATTTTCAAGAAATCATTTTCAAGAAAATCATTTTAAAGAAAATCATTTTCAAGAAAATCATTTTCAAGAAAATCATTTTCAAGAAAATCATTTTCAAGAAAATCATTTTCAAGAAAATCATTTTCAAGAAAATCATTTTCAAGAAAATCATTTTCAAGAAAATCATTTTCAAGAAAATCATTTTCAAGAAAATCATTTTCAAGAAAATCATTTTCAAGAAAATCATTTTCAAGAAAATCTTTTTCAAGAAATATATTTTCAAGGAAATTATTTTCAAGAAAATTATTTTCAAGAAATATATTTTCATGAAAATTATTTTCAAGGAAATTATTTTCAAGAAAATTATTTTCAAGAAAATTATTTTCAAGAAAATTATTTTCAAGAAAATTATTTTCAAGAAAATCATTTTCAAGAAAATTATTTGCAAGTAAATTATTTTCAAGAAAATCATTTTCAAGAAAATCATTTTCAAGAAAATCATTTTCAAGAAAATCATTTTCAAGAAAATCATTTTCAAGAAAATCATTTTCAAGAAAATCATTTTCAAGAAAATCATTTTCAAGAAAATCATTTTCAAGAAAATCATTTTCAAGAAAATCATTTTCAAGAAAATCATTTTCAAGAAAATCATTTTCAAGAAAATCATTTTCAAGAAAATCATTTTCAAGAAAATCATTTTCAAGAAAATCATTTTCAAGAAAATCATTTTCAAGAAAATCATTTTCAAGAAAATCATTTTCAAGAAAATCATTTTCAAGAAAATCATTTTCAAGAAAATCATTTTCAAGAAAATCATTTTCAAGAAAATCATTTTCAAGAAAATCATTTTCAAGAAAATCATTTTCAAGAAAATCATTTTCAAGAAAATCATTTTCAAGAAAATCATTTTCAAGAAAATCATTTTCAAGAAAATCATTTTCAAGAAAATCATTTTCAAGAAAATCATTTTCAAGAAAATCATTTTCAAGAAAATCATTTTCAAGAAAATCATTTTCAAGAAAATCATTTTCAAGAAAATCATTTTCAAGAAAATCATTTTCAAGAAAATCATTTTCAAGAAAATCATTTTCAAGAAAATCATTTTCAAGAAAAACATAACTTTTGATCAAAATAACTTCAGAAATGCTGCGACCACTCAAATTAAAGGTCTTGTTATCAGTTTTTAATTAAAGTTTTGTACAAGTCTCCATGACGTAAACTACCGTAAGTAAATTACATCAAACTATGTCATAAATCATTTAAGATGTTAGCAAAATTGCACAATATTGAGACTGGAAGAGTTTCTATATTTAGATTTATTTACGTTTGACAATTTTTATGTAAATTCTATTCGAAACAAAGATTCAAATAAATTTGGTTTTTAAAATATCAACGAAAATTAGAGTCTTGAAAAATGTTCTAAGATAGCCTGTTTTTTGTTAAAATTTGACACATATGGCTCTTCACTTAGAAAAAGCTTTTTTTGTTGATTAAGTGGATGTGGTTGACTTTTAATTTTCGTGATATAGTAAGTTACTAAAATGTTTTGCTTCAATTTATAAAGTTTTAATAATTTTTTTAACTAATTTATTACAAAATGTGCATAAATGCATTTAAAAAACTTGGAAATCGAGGTAGAAACCTTTAAATCTCAACGCCAAGCGCCTGCCTCGCAGGAGAGTTATTTTTTTTCATTTGTCAACTTTTGAAAGGGTTACAAGGAGGAAAATCGAAACTTTAAAAATGTGGGACCATCCTAATATTTGCATAAACGTTAAAAATAATTATTTTTTTATTCGTGTTTCTCTTTTTCTTTATATCTAATAAACTGTTCGGTTCAAGAAATTCATTTCGGTTCTAATTACTAAATAATTTGAGAAAATATTTAATTTAAAACTGCTTTTAGATATTATATTTTGAGATATGCAGAAAAAGTTTATAGAAATTGATAAGTTTCTAATTTGCTTTTATGAAATGTGTATTTACTAAACTATAATATATACCTATTATATGTGTGTGCATGCATTCTATTGTATATTTTTAATGTCATATATACATACTTTAATTAACTTATTTGTAATATAAACCGAAAAAGTATACATTTTAAAATCATTTTCAAGAAAATCATTTTCAAGAAAATCATTTTCAAGAAAATCATTTTCAAGAAAATCATTTTCAAGAAAATCATTTTCAAGAAAATCATTTTCAAGAAAATCATTTTCAAGAAAATCATTTTCAAGAATGAATGAAAATGACTGTTTAAAAAAGAAAATACTTTGGATATGTATATCCATATGAATTTTTAAAAAGAATTTTTCGTATTTCAGTCATATTTGGTATTTCATTAAATTATCAGGATTCCAGTGATTTTAAAATAAATAAATTTACCTTTTAATTCTCTTATAAAAAATAACAGTTAAATGTTAATAAGCATGCTAATTTAATTAAATGTATTTTAACTTAAAATACATGTGCTCACTATTTCAATTTTAGTTATTAAAGAATAATAAGCACATTGTAATTCGTGTCCCTATAAGCGCCCACACGCGAGAAATTTGAAAATGCTAGGTAAACCCTTTCAATCAAATTTTGTAGAATCGATGAATTTCTTCATGATATTCTGTCATCTAAAAAATACACACAATTCATGGTGATGACATACAAAAAATTAGTGTTATAGTACATGCCATTTTATTAAAGTATTTTGAATAATTAATCAAATACAAAGGCTAAAATCATTATTAAACGTAAGACATTTTACTCGGTTCATTATTATTTATAAGTTAATATAATGTAAAAACATATCAGATATTTATAAGTTATGTTAATATAGAATAAACTAATAACAATGCTTTAAGTTATTTGCAAATTGAGAGGTGTAGCAAAAGGGAAAATAATTAAGAAGAAAAACATTAAAAAGCAAATTTCAACATATGTAAAAGATATCAATATAAATTTCCTTTTAATATACAGAGTATATAAATGATACTATAAATATAATTATTTTTACGCTTCAGATATGGCCAATATTATAATGAAATTAAATCAAAAATTATTATCAATAACATTATATAAAAAAAATTATTTGCAAGTTAATTATTTGCAAGTAAATTATTTTCAATAAAATTATTTCAAAAACATTATTTGCAAGAAAATTATTTTTCGCTTCAGATATGGCCAATATTATAATGAAATTAAATAAAAAATTATTCTCAATAACATTAAATAAAAAAAATTATTTGCAAGTTAATTATTTGCAAGTAAATTATTTTCAATAAAATTATTTCAAAAACATTATTTGCAAGAAAACTATTTTTCGCTTCAGATATGGCCAATATTATAATGAAATTAAATAAAAAATTATTATCAATAACATTAAATAAAAAAATTATTTGGAAGTTAATTATTTGCAAGTAAATTATTTTCAAGAAAATCATTTTCAAGAAAATCATTTTCAAGAAAATCATTTTCAAGAAAATCATTTTCAAGAAAATCATTTTCAAGAAAATCATTTTCAAGAAAATCATTTTCAAGAAAATCATTTTCAAGAAAATCATTTTCAAGAAAATCATTTTCAAGAAAATCATTTTCAAGAAAATCATTTTCAAGAAAATCATTTTCAAGAAAATCATTTTCAAGAAAATCATTTTCAAGAAAATCATTTTCAAGAAAATCATTTTCAAGAAAATCATTTTCAAGAAAATCATTTTCAAGAAAATCATTTTCAAGAAAATCATTTTCAAGAAAATCATTTTCAAGAAAATCATTTTCAAGAAAATCATTTTCAAGAAAATCATTTTCAAGAAAATCATTTTCAAGAAAATCATTTTCAAGAAAATCATTTTCAAGAAAATCATTTTCAAGAAAATCATTTTCAAGAAAATCATTTTCAAGAAAATCATTTTCAAGAAAATCATTTTCAAGAAAATCATTTTCAAGAAAATCATTTTCAAGAAAATCATTTTCAAGAAAATCATTTTCAAGAAAATCATTTTCAAGAAAATCATTTTCAAGAAAATCATTTTCAAGAAAATCATTTTCAAGAAAATCATTTTCAAGAAAATCATTTTCAAGAAAATCATTTTCAAGAAAATCATTTTCAAGAAAATCATTTTCAAGAAAATCATTTTCAAGAAAATCATTTTCAAGAAAATCATTTTCAAGAAAATCATTTTCAAGAAAATCATTTTCAAGAAAATCATTTTCAAGAAAATCATTTTCAAGAAAATCATTTTCAAGAAAATCATTTTCAAGAAAATCATTTTCAAGAAAATCATTTTCAAGAAAATCATTTTCAAGAAAATCATTTTCAAGAAAATCATTTTCAAGAAAGTCATTGTCAAGAAAATCATTTTCAAGAAAATCATTTTCAAGAAAATCATTTTCAAGAAAGTCATTGTCAAGAAAATCATTTTCAAGAAAATCATTTCAAAGAAAATCATTTTCAAGAAAATCATTTTCAAGAAAATCATTTTCAAGGACATTATTTTCAAGAAAATCATTTTCAAGAAAATTATTTTCAAGAAAATTATTGCAAAAAAATTAATTGCAAGGTAATAATTTGCAAGAAAATTATTTTCAATAAAATCATTTTCATGAAAATTATTTTCAAGAAATCATTTTCAAGAAAATTATTTTCAAGAAATCATTTTCAAGAAAATCATTTTAAAGAAAGTCATTTTCAAGAAAATCATTTTCAAGAAAATTATTTTTCAGAAAATTATTTTTTAGTAACTTAATTTCAAGATAAATATTTTTAAGAAAATTATTTTCAAGAAAATTATTTTCAAGAAATTTTTTTCAAGAGAATTATTTTCAAGAAATCATTTTGAAGAAAATCATTTTCAAGAAAATTATTTTTAAGAAAATTATTTTTTAGAAACTTAATTTCAAGATAAATATTTTTAAGAAAATTATTTTCAAGAAATCATTTTCAAGAAAATCATTTTCAAGAGAATTATTTTCAAGAAATCATTTTGAAAAAAATCATTTTCAAGAAAATTATTTTTAAGAAAATTATTTTTTAGAAACTATATTCAAGATAAATATTTTTTAGAAAATTATTTTCAAGAAATTTATTTTCAAGAAAATTATTTTCAAGAAATCATTTACAAGAAAATTATTTTCAAGAAATCATTTTCAAGAAAATCATTTTAACGAAAATCATTTTCAAGAAAATCATTTTCAAGAAAATCATTTTCAAGAAAATTATTTTTCAGAAAATTAATTTCAAGATAAATATTTTTAAGAAAATTATTTTTAAGAAAATTATTTTCAAGAAATCATTTTCAAGAAAATTATTTTCAAGAAAATTATTTTCAAGAAATCATTTTCAAGAAAATCATTTTAAAGAAAATCATTTTCAAGAAAATCATTTTCAAGAAAATCATTTTCAAGAAAATTATTTTTCAGAAAATTATTTTTTAGAAACTTATTTTCAAGAAATTTTTTTCAAGAAAATTATTTTCAAGAAATCATTTTGAAGAAAATCATTTTCAAGAGAATTATTTTCAAGAAATTATTTTGAAGAAAATCATTTTCAAGAAAATTATTTTTAAGAAAATTATTTTTTAGAAACTTAATTTCAAGATAAATATTTTTAAGAAAATTATTTTCAAGAAAATTATTTCAAAAACATTATTTGCAAGAAAACTATTTTTCGCTTCAGATATGGCCAATATTATAATGAAATTAAATAAAAAATTATTATCAATAACATTAAATAAAAAAATTATTTGGAAGTTAATTATTTGCAAGTAAATTATTTTCAAGAAAATCATTTTCAAGAAAATCATTTTCAAGAAAATCATTTTCAAGAAAATCATTTTCAAGAAAATCATTTTCAAGAAAATCATTTTCAAGAAAATCATTTTCAAGAAAATCATTTTCAAGAAAATCATTTTCAAGAAAATCATTTTCAAGAAAATCATTTTCAAGAAAATCATTTTCAAGAAAATCATTTTCAAGAAAATCATTTTCAAGAAAATCATTTTCAAGAAAATCATTTTCAAGAAAATCATTTTCAAGAAAATCATTTTCAAGAAAATCATTTTCAAGAAAATCATTTTCAAGAAAATCATTTTCAAGAAAATCATTTTCAAGAAAATCATTTTCAAGAAAATCATTTTCAAGAAAATCATTTTCAAGAAAATCATTTTCAAGAAAATCATTTTCAAGAAAATCATTTTCAAGAAAATCATTTTCAAGAAAATCATTTTCAAGAAAATCATTTTCAAGAAAATCATTTTCAAGAAAATCATTTTCAAGAAAATCATTTTCAAGAAAATCATTTTCAAGAAAATCATTTTCAAGAAAATCATTTTCAAGAAAATCATTTTCAAGAAAATCATTTTCAAAAAATCATTTTCAAGAAAATCATTTTCAAGAAAATCATTTTCAAGGACATCATTTTCAAGGACATCATTTTCAAGAAAATCATTTTCAAGAAAATCATTTTCAAGAAAATCATTTTCAAGAAAATCATTTTCAAGGACATCATTTTCAAGAAAATCATTTTCAAGAAAATCATTTTCAAGAAAATCATTTTCAAGAAAATCATTTTCAAGGACATCATTTTCAAGGACATCATTTTCAAGGACATCATTTTCAAGAAAATCATTTTCAAGAAAATCATTTTCAAGAAAATCATTTTCAAGAAAATCATTTTCAAGAAAGTCATTTTCAAGAAAATCATTTTCAAGAAAATCATTTTCAAGAAAGTCATTGTCAAGAAAATCATTTTCAAGAAAACCATTTCAAAGAAAATCATTTTCAAGAAAATCATTTTCAAGAAAATCATTTTCAAGGACATTATTTTCAAGAAAATCATTTTCAAGAAAATTATTTTCAAGAAAATTATTGCAAAAAAATTAATTGCAAGGTAATAATTTGCAAGAAAATTATTTTCAATAAAATCATTTTCATGAAAATTATTTTCAAGAAATCATTTTCAAGAAAATTATTTTCAAGAAATCATTTTCAAGAAAATCATTTTAAAGAAAGTCATTTTCAAGAAAATCATTTTCAAGAAAATTATTTTTCAGAAAATTATTTTTTAGTAACTTAATTTCAAGATAAATATATTTAAGAAAATTATTTTCAAGAAAATTATTTTCAAGAAATTTTTTTCAAGAGAATTATTTTCAAGAAATCATTTTGAAGAAAATCATTTTCAAGAAAATTATTTTTAAGAAAATTATTTTTTAGAAACTTAATTTCAAGATAAATATTTTTAAGAAAATTATTTTCAAGAAATCATTTTCAAGAAAATCATTTTCAAGAGAATTATTTTCAAGAAATCATTTTGAAAAAAATCATTTTCAAGAAAATTATTTTTAAGAAAATTATTTTTTAGAAACTATATTCAAGATAAATATTTTTAAGAAAATTATTTTCAAGAAAATTATTTTCAAGAAAATTATTTTCAAGAAATCATTTTCAAGAAAATTATTTTCAAGAAATCATTTTCAAGAAAATCATTTTAACGAAAATCATTTTCAAGAAAATCATTTTCAAGAAAATCATTTTCAAGAAAATCATTTTCAAGAAAATTATTTTTCAGAAAATTAATTTCAAGATAAATATTTTTAAGAAAATTATTTTTAAGAAAATTATTTTCAAGAAATCATTTTCAAGAAAATTATTTTCAAGAAAATTATTTTCAAGAAATCATTTTCAAGAAAATCATTTTAAAGAAAATCATTTTCAAGAAAATCATTTTCAAGAAAATCATTTTCAAGAAAATCATTTTCAAGAAAATCATTTTCAAGAAAATCATTTTCAAGAAAATTATTTTTCAGAAAATTATTTTTTAGAAACTTATTTTCAAGAAATTTTTTTCAAGAAAATTATTTTCAAGAAATCATTTTGAAGAAAATCATTTTCAAGAGAATTATTTTCAAGAAATTATTTTGAAGAAAATCATTTTCAAGAAAATTATTTTTAAGAAAATTATTTTTTAGAAACTTAATTTCAAGATAAATATTTTTAAGAAAATTATTTTCAAGAAAATTATTTTCAAGAAAATTATTTTCAAGATATCATTTTCAAGAAAATTATTTTCAAGAAATCATTTTCAAGAAAATCATTTTAAAGAAAATCATTTTCAAGAAAATCATTTTCAAGAAAATCATTTTCAAGAAAATCATTTTCAAGAAAATCATTTTCAAGAAAATCATTTTCAAGAAAATCATTTTCAAGAAAATCATTTTCAAGAAAATCATTTTCAAGAAAATCATTTTCAAGAAAATCATTTTCAAGAAAATCATTTTCAAGAAAATCATTTTCAAGAAAATCATTTTCAAGAAAATCATTTTCAAGAAAATCATTTTCAAGAAAATCATTTTCAAGAAAATCATTTTCAAGAAAATCATTTTCAAGAAAATCATTTTCAAGAAAATCATTTTCAAGAAAATCATTTTCAAGAAAATCATTTTCAAGAAAATCATTTTAAAGAAAATCTTTTTCAAGAAATATATTTTCAAGGAAATTATTTTCAAGAAAATTATTTTCAAGAAATATATTTTCATGAAAATTATTTTCAAGGAAATTATTTTCAAGAAAATTATTTTCAAGAAAATTATTTTCAAGAAAATTATTTTCAAGAAAATTATTTTCAAGAAAATTATTTTCAAGAAAATTATTTTCAAGAAAATTTTTTTCAAGAAAATCATTTTCAAGAAAATTATTTTCAAGAAATCATTTTCAAGAAAATCATTTTCAAGAAAATCATTTTCAAGAAAATCATTTTCAAGAAAATCATTTTCAAGAAAATCATTTTCAAGAAAATCATTTTCAAGAAAATCATTTTCAAGAAAATCATTTTCAAGAAAATCATTTTCAAGAAAATCATTTTCAAGAAAATCATTTTCAAGAAAATCATTTTCAAGAAAATCATTTTCAAGAAAATCATTTTCAAGAAAATCATTTTCAAGAAAATCATTTTCAAGAAAATCATTTTCAAGAAAATCATTTTCAAGAAAATTATTTTTCAGAAAATTATTTTTTAGAAACTTATTTTCAAGAAATTTTTTTCAAGAAAATTATTTTCAAGAAATCATTTTGAAGAAAATCATTTTCAAGAGAATTATTTTCAAGAAATTATTTTGAAGAAAATCATTTTCAAGAAAATTATTTTTAAGAAAATTATTTTTTAGAAACTTAATTTCAAGATAAATATTTTTAAGAAAATTATTTTCAAGAAAATTATTTTCAAGAAAATTATTTTCAAGATATCATTTTCAAGAAAATTATTTTCAAGAAATCATTTTCAAGAAAATCATTTTAAAGAAAATCATTTTCAAGAAAATCATTTTCAAGAAAATCATTTTCAAGAAAATCATTTTCAAGAAAATCATTTTCAAGAAAATCATTTTCAAGAAAATCATTTTCAAGAAAATCATTTTCAAGAAAATCATTTTCAAGAAAATCATTTTCAAGAAAATCATTTTCAAGAAAATCATTTTCAAGAAAATCATTTTCAAGAAAATCATTTTCAAGAAAATCATTTTCAAGAAAATCATTTTCAAGAAAATCATTTTCAAGAAAATCATTTTCAAGAAAATCATTTTCAAGAAAATCATTTTCAAGAAAATCATTTTCAAGAAAATCATTTTCAAGAAAATCATTTTCAAGAAAATCATTTTCAAGAAAATCATTTTCAAGAAAATCATTTTCAAGAAAATCATTTTCAAGAAAATCATTTTCAAGAAAATCATTTTCAAGAAAATCATTTTCAAGAAAATCTTTTTCAAGGAAATTATTTTCAAGAAAATTATTTTCAAGAAAATTATTTTCAAGAAATATATTTTCATGAAAATTATTTTCAAGGAAATTATTTTCAAGAAAATTATTTTCAAGAAAATTATTTTCAAGAAAATTATTTTCAAGAAAATCATTTTCAAGAAAATCATTTTCAAGAAAATCATTTTCAAGAAAATCATTTTCATGAAAATCATTTTCAAGAAAATCATTTTCAAGAAAATCATTTTCAAGAAAATCATTTTCAAGAAAATCATTTTCAAGAAAATCATTTTCAAGAAAATCATTTTCAAGAAAATCATTTTCAAGAAAATCAT
The DNA here is from genome assembly GCA_949152435.1 of Gastracanthus pulcherrimus. Classification (NCBI taxonomy): domain Eukaryota; kingdom Metazoa; phylum Arthropoda; class Insecta; order Hymenoptera; family Pteromalidae; genus Gastracanthus; species Gastracanthus pulcherrimus. The sequence continues at coordinate 166,224,415 of OX424572.1, read as the reverse complement.
TTTCAAGAAAATCATTTTCAAGAAAATCATTTTCAAGAAAATCATTTTCAAGAAAATCATTTTCAAGAAAATCATTTTCAAGAAAATCATTTTCAAGAAAATCATTTTCAAGAAAATCATTTTCAAGAAAATCATTTTCAAGAAAATCATTTTCAAGAAATTCATTTTCAAGAAAATCATTTTCAAGAAAATCATTTTCAAGAAAATCATTTTCAAGAAAATCATTTTCAAGAAAATCATTTTCAAGAAAATCATTTTCAAGAAAATCATTTTCAAGAAAATCATTTTCAAGAAAAACATAACTTTTGATCAAAATAACTTCAGAAATGCTGCGACCACTCAAATTAAAGGTCTTGTTATCAGTTTTTAATTAAAGTTTTGTACAAGTCTCCATGACGTAAACTACCGTAAGTAAATTACATCAAACTATGTCATAAATCATTTAAGATGTTAGCAAAATTGCACAATATTGAGACTGGAAGAGTTTCTATATTTAGATTTATTTACGTTTGACAATTTTTATGTAAATTCTATTCGAAACAAAGATTCAAATAAATTTGGTTTTTAAAATATCAACGAAAATTAGAGTCTTGAAAAATGTTCTAAGATAGCCTGTTTTTTGTTAAAATTTGACACATATGGCTCTTCACTTAGAAAAAGCTTTTTTTGTTGATTAAGTGGATGTGGTTGACTTTTAATTTTCGTGATATAGTAAGTTACTAAAATGTTTTGCTTCAATTTATAAAGTTTTAATAATTTTTTTAACTAATTTATTACAAAATGTGCATAAATGCATTTAAAAAACTTGGAAATCGAGGTAGAAACCTTTAAATCTCAACGCCAAGCGCCTGCCTCGCAGGAGAGTTATTTTTTTTCATTTGTCAACTTTTGAAAGGGTTACAAGGAGGAAAATCGAAACTTTAAAAATGTGGGACCATCCTAATATTTGCATAAACGTTAAAAATAATTATTTTTTTATTCGTGTTTCTCTTTTTCTTTATATCTAATAAACTGTTCGGTTCAAGAAATTCATTTCGGTTCTAATTACTAAATAATTTGAGAAAATATTTAATTTAAAACTGCTTTTAGATATTATATTTTGAGATATGCAGAAAAAGTTTATAGAAATTGATAAGTTTCTAATTTGCTTTTATGAAATGTGTATTTACTAAACTATAATATATACCTATTATATGTGTGTGCATGCATTCTATTGTATATTTTTAATGTCATATATACATACTTTAATTAACTTATTTGTAATATAAACCGAAAAAGTATACATTTTAAAATCATTTTCAAGAAAATCATTTTCAAGAAAATCATTTTCAAGAAAATCATTTTCAAGAAAATCATTTTCAAGAAAATCATTTTCAAGAAAATCATTTTCAAGAAAATCATTTTCAAGAAAATCATTTTCAAGAAAATCATTTTCAAGAAAATCATTTTCAAGAAAATCATTTTCAAGAAAATCATTTTCAAGAAAATCATTTTCAAGAAAATCATTTTCAAGAAAATCATTTTCAAGAAAATCATTTTCAAGAAAATCAATTTCAAGAAAATCATTTTCAAGAAAATCATTTTCAAGAAAATCATTTTCAAGAAAATCATTTTCAAGAAAATCATTTTCAAGAAAATCATTCTCAAGAAAATCATTTTCTAGAAAATCATTCTCAAGAAAATCATTTTCTAGAAAATCATTCTCAAGAAAATCATTTTCAAGAAAATCATTCTCAAGAAAATCATTTTCAAGAAAATCATTCTCAAGAAAATCATTCTCAAGAAAATCATTTTCAAGAAAATCATTTTCAAGAAAATCATTTTCAAGAAAATCATTTTCAAGAAAATCATTCTCAAGAAAATCATTCGCAAGAAAATCATTTTCAAGAAAATCATTTTCAAGAAAATCATTTTCAAGAAAATCATTTTCAAGAAAATCATTTTCAAGAAAATCATTTTCAAGAAAATCATTTTCAAGAAAATCATTTTCAAGAAAATCATTTTGAAGAAAATCATTTTCAAGAAAATCAGTTTCAAGAAAATCATTTTCAAGAAAATCCTTTTCAAGAAAATTATTGCAAAAAAATTAATTGCAAGGTAATAATTTTCAAGAAAATTATTTTCAAGTAATATATTTTCAAGAAAATTATTTTCAAGAAAATTATTTTCAAGAAAACTTTTTCAAGAAAATCATTTTAAAGAAAATCATTTTCAAGAAAATTATTTTTCAGAATATTATTTTTTAGAAACTTTTTTTTCAAGAAATTTTTTTCAAGAAAATTATTTTCAAGAAATCATTTTGAAGAAAATCATTTACAAGAAAATTATTTTCAAGGAAATTGTTTTCAAGAAAATTATTTTCAAGAAAATTATTTTCAATAAAATTATTTTCAAGAAAATTATTTTCAAGAAAATTATTTTCAAGAAAATTATTTTCAAGAAATCATTTTCAAAAAAAATTATTTTCAAGAAATATATTTTCAAGAAAATTATTTTCAAGAAAATTATTTTTAAGAAAATTATTTTCAAGAAAATTATTTTCAAGAAATCATTTTCAAGAAAATCATTTTCAAGAAAATAATTTTCAAGAAAATCATTTTCAAGAAAATCATTTTCAAGAAAATCATTTACAAGAAAATCATTTTCAAGAAAATCATTTTCAAGAAAATCATTTTCAAGAAAATCATTTTCAAGAAAATCATTTTTCAGAAAATTATTTTTTAGAAACTTTTTTTTCAAGAAATTTTTTTCAAGAAAATTATTTTCAAGAAATCATTTTGAAGAAAATCATTTACAAGAAAATTATTTTCAAGGAAATTGTTTTCAAGAAAATTATTTTCAAGAAAATTATTTTCAAGAAAATTATTTTCAAGAAAATTATTTTCAAGAAAATTATTTTCAAGAAAATTATTTTCAAGAAATCATTTTCAAAAAAAATTATTTTCAAGAAATATATTTTCAAGAAAATTATTTTCAAGGAAATTATTTTTAAGAAAATTATTTTCAAGAAAATTATTTTCAAGAAATCATTTTCAAGAAAATCATTTTCAAGAATATCATTTTCAAGAAAATCATTTTCAAGAAAATCATTATCAAGAAAATCATTTTAAAGAAAATCATTTTCAAGAAAATCAATTTCAAGAAAATCATTTTCAAGAAAATCATTTTCAAGAAAATCAATTTCAAGAAAATCATTTTCAAGAAAATCATTTTCAAGAAAATCATTTTCAAGAAAATCATTTTCAAGAAAATCATTTTCAAGAAAATCATTTTCTAGAAAATCATTCTCAAGAAAATCATTTTCAAGAAAATCATTCTCAAGAAAATCATTCTCAAGAAAATCATTCTCAAGAAAATCATTTTCAAGAAAATCATATTCAAGAAAATCATTTTCAAGAAAATCATTTTCAAGAAAATCATTTTCAAGAAAATCATTTTCAAGAAAATCATTTTCAAGAAAATCATTTTCAAGAAAATCATTTTCAAGAAAATCATTCTCAAGAAAATTATTTTTTAGAAACTTAATTTCAAGATAAATATTTTTAAGAAAATTATTTTCAAGAAAATTATTTTCAAGAAATTTTTTTCAAGAGAATTATTTTCAGGAAATCATTTTGAAGAAAATCATTTTTAAGAAAATTATTTTTAAGAAAATTATTTTTTAGAAACTTAATTTCAAGATAAATATTTTTAAGAAAATTATTTTCAAGAAAATTATTTTCAATAAATTATTGCAAAAAAATTAATTGCAAGGTAATAATTTGCAAGAAAATTATTTTCAATAAAATCATTCTCAAGGAAATATATACAAGAAAATCATTTTCAAGAAAATCATTTTCAAGAAAATCATTTTCAAGAAAATCATTTTCAAGAAAATCATTTTCAAGAAAATCATTTTCAAGAAAATCATTTTCAAGAAAATCATTTTCAAGAAAATCATTTTCAAGAAAATCATTTTCAAGAAAATCATTTTCAAGAAAATCATTTTCAAGAAAATCATTTTCAAGAAAATCATTTTCAAGAAAATCATTTTCAAGAAAATCATTCTCAAGAAAATCATTTTCAAGAAAATCATTTTCAAGAAAATCATTTTCAAGAAAATCATTTTCAAGCAAATCATTCTCAAGAAAATCATTTTCAAGAAAATCATTCTCAAGAAAATCATTTTCAAGAAAATCATTTTCAAGAAAATCATTTTCAAGAAAATCATTTTCAAGAAAATTATTTTCAAGAAAATCAGTTTCAAGAAAATCATTTTCAAGAAAATCCTTTTCAAGAAAATTATTGCAAAAAAATTAATTGCAAGGTAATAATTTTCAAGAAAATTATTTTCAAGTAATATATTTTCAAGAAAATTATTTTCAAGAAAATTATTTTCAAGAAAATTATTATCAAGAAAACTTTTTCAAGAAAATCATTTTAAAGAAAATCATTTTCAAGAAAATTATTTTTCAGAAAATTATTTTTTAGAAACTTTTTTTTCAAGAAATTTTTTTCAAGAAAATTATTTTCAAGAAATCATTTTGAAGAAAATCATTTACAAGAAAATTATTTTCAAGGAAATTGTTTTCAAGAAAATTATTTTCAAGAAAATTATTGTCAAGAAAATTATTATCAAGAAAATTATTTTCAAGAAAATTATTTTCAAGAAATCATTTTCAAAAAAAATTATTTTCAAGAAATATATTTTCAAGAAAATTATTTTCAAGAAAATTATTTTTAAGAAAATTATTTTCAAGAAAATTATTTTCAAGAAATCATTTTCAAGAAAATCATTTTCAAGAAAATCATTTTCAAGAAAATTATTTTCAAGAAATCATTTTCAAAAAAAATTATTTTCAAGAAATATATTTTCAAGAAAATTATTTTCAAGAAAATTATTTTCAAGAAAATTATTTTCAAGAAAATTATTTTCAAGAAAATTATTTTTAAGAAAATTATTTTCAAGAAAATTATTTTCAAGAAATCATTTTCAAGAAAATCATTTTCAAGAAAATTATTTTCAAGAAAATCATTTTCAAGAAAATCATTTTCAAGAAAATCATTTTCAAGAAAATCATTTTCAAGAAAATCAATTTCAAGAAAATCATTTTCAAGAAAATCATTTTCAAGAAAATCATTTTCAAGAAAATCATTTTCAAGAAAATCATTTTCAAGAAAATCATTTTCAAGAAAATCATTTTCAAGAAAATCATTTTCAAGAAAATCATTTTCAAGAAAATCATTTTCAAGAAAATCATTTTCAAGAAAATCATTTTCAAGAAAATCATTTTCAAGAAAATCATTTTCAAGAAAATCATTTTCAAGAAAATCATTTTCAAGAAAATCATTTTCAAGAAAATCATTTTCAAGAAAATCATTTTCAAGAAAATCATTTTCAAGAAAATCATTTTCAAGAAAATCATTTTCAAGAAAATCATTTTCAAGAAAATCATTTTCAAGAAAATCATTTTCAAGAAAATCATTTTCAAGAAAATCATTTTAAAGAAAATCATTATCAAGAAAATCATTATCAAGAAAATTATTTTTTAGAAACTTAATTTCAAGATAAATATTTTTAAGAAAATTATTTTCAAGAAAATTATTTTCAAGAAATTTTTTTCAAGAGAATTATTTTCAGGAAATCATTTTGAAGAAAATCATTTTTAAGAAAATTATTTTTAAGAAAATTATTTTTTAGAAACTTAATTTCAAGATAAATATTTTTAAGAAAATTATTTTCAAGAAAATTATTTTCAAGAAATTTTTTTCAAGAGAATTATTTTCAGGAAATCATTTTGAAGAAAATCATTTTTAAGAAAATTATTTTTAAGAAAATTATTTTTTAGAAACTTAATTTCAAGATAAATATTTTTAAGAAAATTATTTTCAAGAAAATTATTTTCAATAAATTATTGCAAAAAAATTAATTGCAAGGTAATAATTTGCAAGAAAATTATTTTCAATAAAATCATTCTCAAGGAAATATATACAAGAAAATCATTTTCAAGAAAATCATTTTCAAGAAAATTCTTTTCAAGAAAATCATTTTCAAGAAAATCATTTTCAAGAAAATCATTTTCAAGAAAATTATTTTCAAGAAAATTATTTTCAAGAAATCATTTTCAAGAAAATTATTATCAAGAAATCTTTTTCAAGAAAATTATTTTAAAGAAAATCATTTTCAAGAAAATTATTTTTCAGAAAATTATTTTTTAGAAACTTATTTTCAAGAAATTTTTTTCAAGAAAATTATTTTCAAGAAATCATTTTGAAGAAAATCATTTTCAAGAAAATTATTTTCAAGGAAATTGTTTTCAAGAAAATTATTTTCAAGATAATTATTTTCAAGAAAATTATTTTCAAGAAAATTACTTTCAAGAAAATTATTTTCAAGAAATCATTTTCAAAAAAAAATATTTTCAAGAAATATATTTTCAAGAAAATTATTTTCAAGGAAATTATTTTTAAGAAAATCATTTTCAAGAAAATCATTTTCAAGAAAATCATTTTCAAGAAAATCATTTTCAAGAAATTATTTTCAAGTAAATCATTTTCAAGAAAATCCTTTTCAAGAAAATTATTGCAAAAAAATTAATTGCAAGGTAATAATTTTCAAGAAAATTATTTTCAAGTAATATATTTTCAAGAAAATTATTTTCAAGAAAATTATTTTCAAGAAAATTATTTTCAAGAAATATATTTTCAAGGAAATTATTTTCAAGAAAATCATTTTCAAGAAAATCATTTTCAAGAAAATCATTTTCAAGAAAATCATTTTCAAGAAAATCATTTTCAAGAAAATCATTTTCAAGAAAATCATTTTCAAGAAAATCATTTTCAAGAAAATCATTTTCAAGAAAATCATTTTCAAGAAAATCATTTTCAAGAAAATCATTTTCAAGAAAATCATTTTCAAGAAAATCATTTTCAAGAAAATCATTTTCAAGAAAATCATTTTCAAGAAAATCATTTTCAAGAAAATCATTTTCAAGAAAATCATTTTCAAGAAAATCATTTTCAAGAAAATCATTTTCAAGAAAATCATTTTCAAGAAAATCATTTTCAAGAAAATCATTTTCAAGAAAATCATTTTCAAGAAAATCATTTTCAAGAAAATCATTTTCAAGAAAATCATTTTCAAGAAAATCATTTTCAAGAAAATCATTTTCAAGAAAATCATTCTCAAGAAAATCATTTTCAAGAAAATCATTTTCAAGAAAATCATTTTCAAGAAAATCATTTTCAAGAAAATCATTTTCAAGCAAATCATTCTCAAGAAAATCATTCTCAAGAAAATCATTTTCAAGAAAATCATTTTCAAGAAAATCATTTTCAAGAAAATCATTTTCAAGAAAATCATTTTCAAGAAAATCATTTTCAAGAAAATCATTTTCAAGAAAATCATTTTCAAGAAAATCATTTTCAAGAAAATCATTTTCAAGAAAATCATTTTAAAGAAAATCATTATCAAGAAAATCATTATCAAGAAAATTATTTTTTAGAAACTTAATTTCAAGATAAATATTTTTAAGAAAATTATTTTCAAGAAAATTATTTTCAAGAAATTTTTTTCAAGAGAATTATTTTCAGGAAATCATTTTGAAGAAAATCATTTTTAAGAAAATTATTTTTAAGAAAATTATTTTTTAGAAACTTAATTTCAAGATAAATATTTTTAAGAAAATTATTTTCAAGAAAATTATTTTCAATAAATTATTGCAAAAAAATTAATTGCAAGGTAATAATTTGCAAGAAAATTATTTTCAATAAAATCATTCTCAAGGAAATATATACAAGAAAATCATTTTCAAGAAAATCATTTTCAAGAAAATTCTTTTCAAGAAAATCATTTTCAAGAAAATCATTTTCAAGAAAATCATTTTCAAGAAAATTATTTTCAAGAAAATTATTTTCAAGAAATCATTTTCAAGAAAATTATTATCAAGAAATCTTTTTCAAGAAAATTATTTTAAAGAAAATCATTTTCAAGAAAATTATTTTTCAGAAAATTATTTTTTAGAAACTTATTTTCAAGAAATTTTTTTCAAGAAAATTATTTTCAAGAAATCATTTTGAAGAAAATCATTTTCAAGAAAATTATTTTAAAGGAAATTGTTTTCAAGAAAATTATTGCAAAAAAATTAATTGCAAGGTAATAATTTGCAAGAAAATTATTTTCAATAAAATCATTCTCAAGGAAATATATACAAGAAAATCATTTTCAAGAAAATAATTTTCAAGAAAATCATTTTCAAGAAAATCATTTTCAAGAAAATCATTTTCAAGAAAATCATTTTCAAGAAAATCATTTTCAAGAAAATCATTTTCAAGAAAATCATTTTCAAGAAAATTATTTTTCAGAAAATTATTTTTTAGAAACTTTTTTTTCAAGAAATTTTTTTGAAGAAAATTATTTTCAAGAAATCATTTTGAAGAAAATCATTTACAAGAAAATTATTTTCAAGGAAATTGTTTTCAAGAAAATTATTTTCAAGAAAATTATTTTCAAGAAAATTATTTTTAAGAAAATTATTTTCAAGAAAATTATTTTCAAGAAATCATTTTCAAGAAAATCATTTTCAGGAAAATTATTTTTAAGAAAATTATTTTTTAGAAACTTAATTTCAAGATAAATATTTTTAAGAAAATTATTTTCAAGAAAATTATTTTCAATAAATTATTGCAAAAAAATTAATTGCAAGGTAATAATTTGCAAGAAAATTATTTTCAATAAAATCATTCTCAAGGAAATATATACAAGAAAATCATTTTCAAGAAAATAATTTTCAAGAAAATCATTTTCAAGAAAATCATTTTCAAGAAAATCATTTTCAAGAAAATCATTTTCAAGAAAATCATTTTCAAGAAAATCATTTTCAAGAAAATCATTTTCAAGAAAATCATTTTCAAGAAAATCATTTTCAAGAAAATCATTTTCAAGAAAATCATTTTCAAGAAAATCATTTTCAAGAAAATCATTTTCAAGAAAATCATTTTCAAGAAAATCATTTTCAAGAAAATCATTTTCAAGAAAATCATTTTCAAGAAAATCATTTTCAAGAAAATCATTTTCAAGAAAATCATTTTCAAGAAAATCATTTTCAAGAAAATCATTTTCAAGAAAATCATTTTCAAGAAAATCATTTTCAAGAAAATCATTTTAAAGAAAATCATTATCAAGAAAATCATTTTCAAGAAAATCATTTTCAAGAAAATCATTTTCAAGAAAATCATTTTCAAGAAAATCATTTTCAAGAAAATCATTTTCAAGAAAATCATTTTAAAGAAAATCATTTTAAAGAAAATCATTATCAAGAAAATCATTATCAAGAAAATTATTTTTTAGAAACTTAATTTCAAGATAAATATTTTTAAGAAAATTATTTTGAAGAAAATTATTTTCAAGAAATTTTTTTCAAGAGAATTATTTTCAGGAAATCATTTTGAAGAAAATCATTTTTAAGAAAATTATTTTTAAGAAAATTATTTTTTAGAAACTTAATTTCAAGATAAATATTTTTAAGAAAATTATTTTCAAGAAAATTATTTTCAATAAATTATTGCAAAAAAATTAATTGCAAGGTAATAATTTGAAAGAAAATTATTTTCAATAAAATCATTCTCAAGGAAATATATACAAGAAAATCATTTTCAAGAAAATCATTTTCAAGAAAATCATTTTCAAGAAAATCATTTTCAAGAAAATCATTTTCAAGAAAATCATTTTCAAGAAAATCATTTTCAAGAAAATCATTTTCAAGAAAATCATTTTCAAGAAAATCATTTTCAAGAAAATCATTTTCAAGAAAATCATTTTCAAGAAAATCATTTTCAAGAAAATCATTTTCAAGAAAATCATTTTCAAGAAAATCATTTTCAAGAAAATCATTTTCAAGAAAATCATTTTCAAGAAAATCATTTTCAAGAAAATCATTTTCAAGAAAATCATTTTCAAGAAAATCATTTTCAAGAAAATCATTTACAAGAAAATCATTTTCAAGAAAATCATTTTCAAGAAAATCATTTTCAAGAAAATCATTTTCAAGAAAATTATTGCAAAAAAATTAATTGCAAGGTAATAATTTTCAAGAAAATTATTTTCAAGTAATATATTTTCAAGAAAATTATTTTCAAGAAAATTATTTTCAAGAAAACTTTTTCAAGAAAATCATTTTAAAGAAAATCATTCTCAAGAAAATTATTTTCAAGAAATCATTTTCAAAAAAAATTATTTTCAAGAAATATATTTTCAAGAAAATTATTTTCAAGAAAATTATTTTTAAGAAAATTATTTTCAAGAAAATTATTGCAAAAAAATTAATTGCAAGGTAATAATTTTCAAGAAAATTATTTTCAAGAAATTTTTTTCAAGAAAATTATTTTCAAGAAATCATTTTGAAGAAAATCATTTACAAGAAAATTATTTTCAAGGAAATTGTTTTCAAGAAAATTATTTTCAAGAAAATTATTTTCAAGAAAATCATTCTCAAGGAAATATATACAAGAAAATCATTTTCAAGAAAATCATTTTCAAGAAAATCATTTTCAAGAAAATCATTTTCAAGAAAATCATTTTCAAGAAAATCATTTTCAAGAAAATCATTTTCAAGAAAATCATTTTCAAGAAAATCATTTTCAAGAAAATCATTTTCAAGAAAATCATTTTCAAGAAAATCATTTTCAAGAAAATTATTTTCAAGAAAATTATTTTTCAGAAAATTATTTTTTAGAAACTTTTTTTTCAAGAAATTTTTTTCAAGAAAATTATTTTCAAGAAATCATTTTGTAGAAAATCATTTACAAGAAAATTATTTTCAAGGAAATTGTTTTCAAGAAAATTGTTTTCAAGAAAATTATTTTCAAGTAATATATTTTCAAGAAAATTATTTTCAAGAAAATTATTTTCAAGAAAATTATTTTCAAGAAAATTATTTTCAAGAAAATTATTTTCAAGAAAATTATTTTCAAGAAAATTATTTTCAAGAAAATTATTTTCAAGAAAATTATTTTCAAGAAAACTTTTTCAAGAAAATCATTTTAAAGAAAATCATTTTCAAGAAAATTATTTTTCAGAAAATTATTTTTTAGAAACTTTTTTTTCAAGAAATTTTTTTCAAGAAAATTATTTTCAAGAAATCATTTTGTAGAAAATCATTTACAAGAAAATTATTTTCAAGGAAATTGTTTTCAAGAAAATTATTTTCAAGAAAATTATTTTCAAGAAAATTATTTTCAAGAAAATTATTTTTAAGAAAATTATTTTCAAGAAAATTATTGCAAAAAAATTAATTGCAAGGTAATAATTTTCAAGAAAATTATTTTCAAGTAATATATTTTCAAGAAAATTATTTTCAAGAAAATTATTTTCAAGAAAATTATTTTCAAGAAAATTATTTTCAAGAAAATTATTTTCAAGAAAATTATTTTCAAGAAAATTATTTTCAAGAAAATTATTTTCAAGAAAATTATTTTCAAGAAAACTTTTTCAAGAAAATCATTTTAAAGAAAATCATTTTCAAGAAAATTATTTTTCAGAAAATTATTTTTTAGAAACTTTTTTTTCAAGAAATTTTTTTCAAGAAAATTATTTTCAAGAAATCATTTTGTAGAAAATCATTTACAAGAAAATTATTTTCAAGGAAATTGTTTTCAAGAAAATTATTTTCAAGAAAATTATTTTCAAGAAAATTATTTTCAAGAAAATTATTTTCAAGAAAATTATTTTCAAGAAAATTATTTTCAAGAAAATTATTATCAAGAAATCATTTTCAAAAAAAATTATTTTCAAGAAATATATTTTCAAGAAAATTATTTTCAAGAAAATTATTTTTAAGAAAATTATTTTCAAGAAAATTTTTTTCAAGAGAATTATTTTCAGGAAATCATTTTCAAGAAAATTATTTTTAATAAAATTATTTTTAAGAAAATTATTTTTTAGAAACTTAATTTCAAGATAAATATTTTTAAGAACATTATTTTCAAGAAAATTATTTTCAATAAATTATTGCAAAAAAATTAATTGCAAGGTAATAATTTGCAAGAAAATTATTTTCAATAAAATCATTCTCAAGGAAATATATACAAGAAAATCATTTTCAAGAAAATCATTTTCAAGAAAATCATTTTCAAGAAAATCATTTTCAAGAAAATCATTTTCAAGAAAATCATTTTCAAGAAAATCATTTTCAAGAAAATCATTTTCAAGAAAATCATTTTCAAGAAAATCATTTTCAAGAAAATCATTTTCAAGAAAATCATTTTCAAGAAAATCATTTTCAAGAAAATCATTTTCAAGAAAATCATTTTCAAGAAAATCATTTTCAAGAAAATCATTTTCAAGAAAATCATTTTCAAGAAAATCATTCTCAAGAAAATCATTTTCAAGAAAATCATTCTCAAGAAAATCATTTTCAAGAAAATCATTTTCAAGAAAATCATTCTCAAGAAAATCATTTTCAAGAAAATCATTTTCAAGAAAATCATTTTCAAGAAAATCATTTTCAAGAAAATCAGTTTCAAGAAAATCATTTTCAAGAAAATCCATTTCAAGAAAATTATTGCAAAAAAATTAATTGCAAGGTAATAATTTTCAAGAAAATTATTTTCAAGTAATATATTTTCAAGAAAATTATTTTCAAGAAAATTATTTTCAAGAAAATTATTTTCAAGAAAACTTTTTCAAGAAAATCATTTTAAAGAAAATCATTTTCAAGAAAATTATTTTTCAGAAAATTATTTTTTAGAAACTTTTTTTTCAAGAAATTTTTTTCAAGAAAATTATTTTCAAGAAATCATTTTGAAGAAAATCATTTACAAGAAAATTATTTTCAAGGAAATTGTTTTCAAGAAAATTATTTTCAAGAAAATTATTTTCAATAAAATTATTTTCAAGAAAATTATTTTCAAGAAAATTATTTTCAAGAAATCATTTTCAAAAAAAATTATTTTCAAGAAATATATTTTCAAGAAAATTATTTTCAAGAAAATTATTTTTAAGAAAATTATTTTCAAGAAAATTATTTTCAAGAAATCATTTTCAAGAAAATCATTTTCAAGAAAATTATTTTTAAGAAAATTATTTTTTAGAAACTTAATTTCAAGATAAATATTTTTAAGAAAATTATTTTCAAGAAAATTATTTTCAATAAATTATTGCAAAAAAATTAATTGCAAGGTAATAATTTGCAAGAAAATTATTTTCAATAAAATCATTCTCAAGGAAATATATACAAGAAAAGCATTTTCAAGAAAATTATTTTCAAGAAAATTATTTTTAAGAAAATTATTTTCAAGAAAATTATTTTCAAGAAATCATTTTCAAGAAAATCATTTTCAAGAAAATTATTTTTAAGAAAATTATTTTTTAGAAACTTAATTTCAAGATAAATATTTTTAAGAAAATTATTTTCAAGAAAATTATTTTCAATAAATTATTGCAAAAAAATTAATTGCAAGGTAATAATTTGCAAGGTAATAATTTGCAAGAAAATTATTTTCAATAAAATCATTCTCAAGGAAATATATACAAGAAAATCATTTTCAAGAAAATAATTTTCAAGAAAATCATTTTCAAGAAAATCATTTTCAAGAAAATCATTTTCAAGAAAATCATTTTCAAGAAAATCATTTTCAAGAAAATCATTTTCAAGAAAATCATTTTCAAGAAAATCATTTTCAAGAAAATCATTTTCAAGAAAATCATTTTCAAGAAAATCATTTTCAAGAAAATCATTTTCAAGAAAATCATTTTCAAGAAAATCATTTTCAAGAAAATCATTTTCAAGAAAATCATTTTCAAGAAAATCATTTTCAAGAAAATCATTTTCAAGAAAATCATTTTCAAGAAAATCATTTTCAAGAAAATCATTTTCAAGAAAATCATTTTCAAGAAAATCATTTTCAAGAAAATCATTTTCAAGAAAATCATTTTCAAGAAAATCATTTTCAAGAAAATCATTTTCAAGAAAATCATTTTCAAGAAAATCATTTTCAAGAAAATCATTTTCAAGAAAATCATTTTAAAGAAAATCATTTTAAAGAAAATCATTTTAAAGAAAATCATTATCAAGAAAATCATTATCAAGAAAATTATTTTTTAGAAACTTAATTTCAAGATAAATATTTTTAAGAAAATTATTTTGAAGAAAATTATTTTCAAGAAATTTTTTTCAAGAGAATTATTTTCAGGAAATCATTTTGAAGAAAATCATTTTTAAGAAAATTATTTTTAAGAAAATTATTTTTTAGAAACTTAATTTCAAGATAAATATTTTTAAGAAAATTATTTTCAAGAAAATTATTTTCAATAAATTATTGCAAAAAAATTAATTGCAAGGTAATAATTTGAAAGAAAATTATTTTCAATAAAATCATTCTCAAGGAAATATATACAAGAAAATCATTTTCAAGAAAATCATTCTCAAGAAAATCATTCTCAAGAAAATCATTCTCAAGAAAATCATTCTCAAGAAAATCATTCTCAAGAAAATCATTCTCAAGAAAATCATTCTCAAGAAAATCATTCTCAAGAAAATCATTCTCAAGAAAATCATTCTCAAGAAAATCATTCTCAAGAAAATCATTCTCAAGAAAATCATTCTCAAGAAAATCATTCTCAAGAAAATCATTCTCAAGAAAATCATTTTCAAGTAAATCATTCTCAAGAAAATCATTCTCAAGAAAATCATTCTCAAGAAAATCATTTTCAAGAAAATCATTTTCAAGAAAATCATTTTCAAGAAAATCATTTTCAAGAAAATCATTTTCAAGAAAATCATTTTCAAGAAAATCATTCTCAAGAAAATCATTCTCAAGAAAATCATTTTCAAGAAAATCATTTTCAAGAAAATCATTCTCAAGAAAATCATTCTCAAGAAAATCATTCTCAAGAAAATCATTCTCAAGAAAATCATTCTCAAGAAAATCATTCTCAAGAAAATCATTCTCAAGAAAATCATTCTCAAGAAAATCATTCTCAAGAAAATCATTTTCAAGAAAATCATTCTCAAGAAAATCATTTTCAAGAAAATCATTTTCAAGAAAATCATTTTCAAGAAAATCATTTTCAAGAAAATCATTTTCAAGAAAATCATTTTCAAGAAATTATTTTCAAGTAAATCATTTTCAAGAAAATCCTTTTCAAGAAAATTATTGCAAAAAAATTAATTGCAAGGTAATAATTTTCAAGAAAATTATTTTCAAGTAATATATTTTCAAGAAAATTATTTTCAAGTAATATATTTTCAAGAAAATTATTTTCAAGAAAATTATTTTCAAGAAATATATTTTCAAGGAAATTATTTTCAAGAAAATTATTTTCAAGAAAATTATTTTCAAGAAAATTATTTTCAAGAAAATTATTTTCAAGAAAATTATTTTCAAGAAAATTATTTTCAAGAAAATTATTTTCAAGAAAATTATTTTCAAGAAAATTATTTTCAAGAAAATTATTTTCAAGAAAATTATTTTCAAGAAAATTATTTTCAAGAAAATTATTTTCAAGAAAATTATTTTCAAGAAATCATTTTCAAGAAAATTATTATCAAGAAATCTTTTTCAAGAAAATTATTTTAAAGAAAATCATTTTCAAGAAAATTATTTTTCAGAAAATTATTTTTTAGAAACTTATTTTCAAGAAATTTTTTTCAAGAAAATTATTTTCAAGAAATCATTTTGAAGAAAATCATTTTCAAGAAAATTATTTTCAAGGAAATTGTTTTCAAGAAAATTATTTTCAAGAAAATTATTTTCAAGAAAATTATTTTCAAGAAATCATTTTCAAAAAAAAATATTTTCAAGAAATGTATTTTCAAGAAAATTATTTTCAAGGAAATTATTTTTAAGAAAATTATTTTCAAGGAATTTATTTTCAAGAAATCATTTACAAGAAAATCATTTTCAAGAAAATCATTTTCAAGAAAATCATTTTCAAGAAAATCATTTTCAAGAAAATCATTTTCAAGAAAATCATTTTCAAGAAAATCATTTTCAAGAAAATCATTTTCAAGAAAATCATTTTCAAGAAAATCATTTTCAAGAAAATCATTTTCAAGAAAATCATTTTCAAGAAAATTATTGCAAAAAAATTAATTGCAAGGTAATAATTTTCAAGAAAATTATTTTCAAGTAATATATTTTCAAGAAAATTATTTTCAAGAAATATATTTTCAAGGAAATTATTTTCAAGAAAATTATTTTCAAGAAAATTATTTTCAAGAAATCATTTTCAAGAATATTATTTTCAAGAAATCTTTTTCAAGAAAATCATTTTAAAGAAAATCATTTTCAAGAAAATTATTTTTCAGAAAATTATTTTTTAGAAACTTATTTTCAAGAAATTTTTTTCAAGAAAATTATTTTCAAGAAATCATTTTGAACATAATAATTTTCAAGAAAATTATTTTCAAGGAAATTATTTTCAAGAAAATTATTTTCAAGAAAATTATTTTCAAGAAAAGTATTTTCAAGAAAATTATTTTCAAGAAAATTATTTTCAAGAAAATTATTTTCAAGAAAATTATTTTCAAGAAATCATTTTCAAGAAAATCATTTTCAAGAAAATCAGTTTCAAGAAAATCATTTTCAAGAAAATTATTGCAAAAAAATTAATTGCAAGGTAATAATTTGCAAGAAAATTATTTTCAATAAAATCATTTTCATGAAAATTATTTTCAAGAAATCATTTTCAAGAAAATTATTTTCAAGAAATCATTTTCAAGAAAATCATTTTCAATAAAATTATTTTCAAGAAAATTATTGCAAAAAAATTAATTGCAAGGTAATTTTCAAGAAAATTATTTTCAATAAAATCATTTTCATGAAAATTATTTTCAAGAAATCATTTTCAAGAAAATTATTTTCAAGAAATCATTTTCAAGAAAATCATTTTAAATAAAATCATTTTCAAGAAAATTATTTTTCAGAAAATTATTTTTTAGAAACTTAATTTCAAGATAAATATTTTTAAGAAAATTATTTTCAAGAAAATTATTTTCAAGAAATTTTTTTCAAGAGAATTATTTTAAAGAAATCATTTTGAAGAAAATCATTTTGAAGAAAATTATTTTTAAGAAAATTATTTTCCAGAAAATTATTTTCAAGAAATCATTTTCAAGAAAATCATTTTCTAGAAAATCATTTTCAAGAAAATTATTGCAAAAAAATTAATTGGAAGGTAATAATTTGGAAGAAAATTATTTTCAATAAAATCATTCTCAAGGAAATATATTCAAGAAAATCATTTTCAAGAAAATCATTTTCAAGAAAATCATTTTCAAGAAAATCATTTTCAAGAAAATTATTTTTAAGAAAATTATTTTCAAGAAAATTATTTTCAAGGAAATTATTTTCAAGAAAATTATTTTCAAGAGATTTATTTTCAAGAAATTTATTTTCAAGAAAATTATTTTCAATAAAATTATTTAAACAAATTATTTTCAATAAAATTATTTAAACAAATTATTTTCAATAAAATTATTTAAATAAATTATTTTCAATAAAATTATTTAAACAAATTATTTTCAAGAAAATTATTTCAAAACAATTATTTGCAAGAAAATTACTTTCAAGAAAATCATTTTCAAGGAAACCATTGTCAAAAAAATCGTTACAGATTCCCTGCATTTTCACAAATTTACAAATATTCTCTCGATCAGTGAAATATGCTCATAAATATTCTATATTATGTAATTGTAGTATTTTTTATTGGCTGATACTTGTGTTAGAGTGTTGATCGTTATTGTTACTATTTATTAGAGTAACTATTGGTTTGTGGTAGCTGAAATATGGTATGTAAATGTGGGAATGAATATTTCCTAAGAATCGAGAGAATGTTGCATCAATGGTAGTGTTTCTAATGGTTGTTGAAACGTGAGAGTCATTCGTCATGCATAGATGTACTGCTTAGATGCATTTAACTATAACACGGTATAATCCAATTCTTTTTTAAAACACCAAAACACACAGTTAAAATTGTTTTAACACGCCTTTTTAATCGCGCCGTTGGCGACTTCGAAAGTCACAGTGTATATGTGGCACCCTCGGAGTTGCCGCCTCACGCAGTGCGCACGCTCCTGCCTACAGCCGAACGGCAGCACAGTCGGCGCAAGCAGCGGCTCGAGCCGCGAGCGCCTTACTAGCCTTGACTGACTCGCTGCTTCTCCCCACATCCGGCTACGGAGCCTCACGAGCTGCACGCACGTATCTGCGTGCATCAGCTCGATCGCGCGCCACAGCTCTGGCGCGTTTCAGACATTACTTAGCCTATTTCACGGCCCACATGGCCTCTTGTATATATCTGTACATAAAGTAAATATAAGCTCCGCAAAATCAACACGGTGTCAACCCGGTCTCTCTCCTGGCATCATCCACCTCGCTCCTGTTCTCGGGGCCAAGCATCCTGCACCCGCCGGGGCGCTTCACCACGCGCCCTGGCAAAACCGCGGCCTAGCCCACACATATAGACTGTATAGTGTACGTATATACGTATACTACTATTTTCGAACAAGGGAAGCGGGAGAGAGCATCGTTGCTGCTGCGACTCTGTGTCCGCGCTCACATGAGTACGTATATACGTGTTTGTGTATGTGTGTGTCGCACTGACTATTTTCGAACAAGAGAAGCGGGAGAGGGCATGGTTGCAGCTGCTACTCTGTGTGCGCGCGTACATGAGTAGCAGAGCAGGCAAACTGTCGGTTGGTGTCGATGGTGGGGGGCGGCCGCCCTCCGCTGATCTTTTTTTTCCACCCCTCTTCTAGTCCCGGTTACAACAGCTGATGAATCCTGTACAAAGATCCCATACTGCGCGCGCTCTCGAACGTCCCAAGAGATGTTATTCACATAAAAAAGGTATAAACTGTTATTTTATATTACTTATTAATTTATTTATAATATTGTAGATCATGAGAAATACTTTTCTATAGAGATGTATCGAATGCAAGTTATTTCAAATAGCGCGCACTATAAACCCACACATTACGGTGTTGGCAGATGTGAATAATGGCGACCGACTCATGAGAAACGATACATTTTTTTAAATTAATTTATTCTTACAATCAAATGGATCTAATGAGTATTTTTAAATACAATAAATCTTCATTAAATATTTGTTTAATGTTATAGAAATTTTGAACAATAACTTAATGTCAAGTGCTTTGAAATAGACAAATGAAAACAATGAAAGTACGATCTCTCATAAGATTCCACGTTAAATATCTGAAAATATAAATATTAATATCACGCTTCTCAGTTACCTTAGGCTCATAAAAATTGAACTATATATAGCGATACACTACATTTCATCAAAATCTGAATGTCAATTCTCTTACCGATAGAACTCCCTTAATCTCGACGAGCAACAGTGCGTCAACTAGTCTATTAATGTGTGTAGGGGAGAGCGGGGTAAAAATGGCACTATCGGGGCAAGAAGAGCATTTCAAGATAAAATGTATAAAAATGATGTTTTTAGAAAATGTCAAGCATGTAAAGTATTTATTTTAATTCCAGGATTATATTCCAATGCAGGAAAAACCAAAATCTGTTAGGCATTGATAAATGTTTTATTTTCTATTTTTTTATGAATTTATGTATTCTTTTATGAAAATTTCAAAATCGATGTTGCAATGTTACTTTTTGTTTTGCTTATAAAAAAATTATATAGCTAAAGTCATTTTT
This sequence comes from Gastracanthus pulcherrimus, assembly GCA_949152435.1. NCBI lineage: Eukaryota > Metazoa > Arthropoda > Insecta > Hymenoptera > Pteromalidae > Gastracanthus > Gastracanthus pulcherrimus. The sequence continues at coordinate 166,204,762 of OX424572.1, read as the reverse complement.
TAATTTTTTATTTCCACAAAAATCATGAATTTTATTATTATTATTGCCGAGCCAAAATTTGTATTTAAACTTTTATCAATAGGTCTAAAAATAGATTTTTAAAAAATGTATTTAAAAAATAGCTTACCTTACCATTATTTGAAAACATAAAAAATAAATCTGGTGCGCAAAATGCAACTTGATGCTATGAATAGATAGAGCTGAGGAAAATGACTTAAATAATAGTAATACTGACATAGGGTTTTGACTTTTACTGACCTTTAGCTTTGCTTAGGGTGAAGCTAATTGACTCTTTTTTTGTTACGCAATTGTTGAAAAACATTAAATTATAGATAATAACGAAAAAATTTAACAAAACAGCTTAAAGTTGATGAACTGTGGGAGTTTTAATCGCTGCTTGGCTTTTTACTCATCGAGGCTGTGGACCACTTGCGGTGACGCAAACCACCGCAGTACCTGTAGCAGTCGCTGCCATTAGGCGGCGGACTGGAGAGCTCACGACGGTGCATCTATGCACCTGCGAACCCGAAGCATCATTTGCCAAAGGTAGTGGCAGACTTGAGAACAACTATGACCACCGTGGACCTGCAAATAGTATTGTTTTAAGAGAGAGAGAGAGAGAGAGAGAGAGAGAGAGAGAGAGAGAGAGAGAGAGAGAGAGAGAGAGAGAGAGACGCACATCAACGGCCAGTCTGGAAATTCGACAGTGGTACGAATAGGCCAAGCAACAGAGCATTTTAGCTTGACAAAATTAATAGCAGGATCGGACCAATGTCATTATGTCTGGAAATAGTTGCTGATAGTGGGTGCATAGTTTGATACTCCAATTTTCAATTCGTTTTTTTGTAATTAGCGATTATTTATGAAAAAAAGCTATTTTTCGCGTTTTTTGCGTGTAACTTCGAAACTATTTATCCGATGGTAATACTGTCTATCATCTGTATTATCAACTTTTCTCGATTCTCTAGACAATTTGTAGAGAATTAAAAGACGAATAAAATGCGACCTCGAACGTCCCGATCGGATAAATAGATTCCGAGAAAATCCAGAAAAAATATAAAAAATGACGATTTTTCAAAAATCCTTAACTTTGTTAATTTTTAATATGTAGCGCTGTTCTTCTGGATTTAAATGGGTATTAACATGTTCTTTGATAGTGCAAAACCTGGACTATGTCCGACGAATACTTTCGGAGTTATAGCGATTTGAAATTTTTAACCCTTTTTTTGCGGAGGGCTGTATGCTCGTGTATTTATCCGATTCTCCCGTTCATTGAAAATTTGGAAAATATAGATAAAATACTTGAACACCTTATCTCGCTTTTTTTAAAAAGATGATTACTAACGGTCGAAAAATCGATGCGAACTTGCGCTGAAGCCGCTGTCCGCGAGCGAGTAGTCGAGTAGTGGGGGAGAGGGGAAACGATATCTATAGATATAGTAGCGCGCCTGGCGCGCGCTGCTAATCTTTTCACTCGTTTATCTCGGTTATGAATTAAGCTATCTGGATGTTTTTTTTTCCATATTCCGGGGTAATTTTGTCTGGAGAATCCATTTTTGTCATCCGATTTTACAAAAAATTACTGTAACAGCTAGAAACTATCAACTTTTCTCAATAGTTGTTAACTTTTCACAGTTACGATGGTTTGTTATACGGGAAAATTGCTTTCCTTTCATGATTTTACATTCCCGAAGTTATTTCATGTAAAATCATGAAAGGAAAGCAATTTTCCCGTATAACAAACCATCGTAACTGTGAAAAGTTAACAACTATTGAGAAAAGTTGATAATACAGATGATAGACAGTATTACGATCGGATAAATAGTTTCGAAGTTATATGCAAAAAACGCGAAAAATAGCTTTTTTTCATAAATAATCGCTAATTACAAAAAAACGAATTGAAAATTGGAGTATCAAAATATGCACCCACTATCAGCAACTATTTCCAGACATAATGACATTGGTCCGATCCTGCTATTAATTTTGTCATGAAACATGTACTTTCTGATCTCTGTTGCTTGGCCTAATAGGTGGGTTAAAGAAAAGAGAGGGGTTGGGTGGTTAGTAAAATCAGGAACGGGGAGAATATTTTTCAGAAATGTTTGGAAAAAATGGAAAGAAAGAGAGGAAATAGACGAGGAAATAAAAATACACTAAAATAGATCGCATACCGGGTAGAAAGGAGCAGGGGGAAAGTGAAACAGGGGGGATAGAGAGGATTTAGCATAAGCCAGAAATGGAGCAGTTCAGAAATAGTAGAGCAAAATAGAGAGGATAATCTAAAAATGGGACATGAGGGAATTAAGAAACTCATTTTTTGGAATATAGCGGGGGTATGGATCAAAGATGGGGAGGTATGAAAATTTTTGGAAAAGAGTGATTTCATAAGTTTATCAGAAACGTGGGTAGAGGTAAAAAATAAAGAAAATTTGGAAAAAAAACTTTCGAAAAATTTTGTTTGGAAAATTATACCAGCTAGAAGAGAAGCAAAAAAAGGTAGGGCTAAGGAGGGTTTTATAATGGGGATAAAAAGAGACTGGTTAATGGAAAATAGAGAGGAAACTATAGAAATAGAAAAAGGACTTATAAAAACAGTGATAAGAAATGACAATCAAGAAACGGTATTGTGGTCGATATACAATGCTGGGAACATGGAAAAATATTATAAAAGGTGGGAAGAACAAGAAGAAACACCAGGAAGTAATATAAGTATTGTAGGAGACTTCAATATTAGAATAGGAGGGGAAGGCAGTCCTATAGGTTCTGAAGGAAATTCTTTAGATCGAGAAAAAAGTAAGGATAAAACGGCTATCAACGGGAGTAGTAATTTATAGATTTTTGTGAGAGGGAAGGATGGTCAATACTAAACGGAAACTTCGCGGAAGATGAAAGGGGCGAATTCACTTATATAGGAACTAGGGGCAGCACAGTGATAGATTATATTACAGTAAATGAAAATGTGAGAAAAAAGGTGTTAAACTTTAGAGTTGAAGATAGGATTGAATCGGCTCCAATTAGCGTAGTACTAGAAGAAACAATGGAAATGATAGAAAGGGACAAGAATGAGGAATAAAAGAAATGGGTATATTCATGGAACGAGGAAGCAAGGGAAATTTTTAGAAGTAAAACTCAAATACTAGAGGTAACAGAAAATGAAGAAGACACAACAGAAAAGAAGTGGGAAGACACGAAAAAAATAATAGATGAAGCAGTAACTAAAGAAGAAACCAAGTTAAGAAAGTGGGTATTGGGAACTAAAAGATGGTGGGACCGCAGTTGTTCCAGAAAGAAATGAAAAGTAAAAAGTGCATTTAAAAGATGGAGAAAAGGGGAAGACCTAAAAGAGAGAAATATTTAGAAGAATGAAAAGAATAGAGAGAACTTTGTAAAAAATAAAGAAAACGAGTGGAAATAATGTGAGGAGGAACAGTTAAGATCAATCGAAAACGAAAATGAAGTATGAGATTTTTTAACAAGTCAAGGAAAAGAAGAGAAAAAGCGGAAAGCAACATAGAAAATAAAACGTGGAAAGAACATTTTATTTCGCTGTTGGAGGGATCAAAAAATAGAATAATTGGGAAAAACAGAGAAAATATCGGCTAGGGAAATAAAAGGAGCTTGGAGCATTTTGAAGAAAAGGAAAGCTCCGGGAGCGGACGGAATACCAAACGAAGTATGGATGTGCGCAGGACAGGATTTGGTAGAAAAGGTGATAGGTATTTTGGGTAAAGTATGGGACGGGCAAGGACTACCGGAAGAATGGAAATTAGGAATGATAATACCGTTATATAAAAAAGGAAACCAAAACGAACCAAAAAACTAAAGAGGAATTACGCTCATGTCAACGGCGTACAAATTATACACGGATGTTATTAGAAAGAGGTTAGTGACAGAAATAGAAGAAAAAGGGATTTTACCGTATGGGCAGGCAGACTTTAGAAAGGGAAGATCTACAATGGATAATATTTACATTTTGAATCACTTGATACAAATAACAAAGGGAATAGGAAAAAAACTGTACTCTATGTTTATTGATTTGAAAACCGCCTTCGATCTGGTAGACAGGAACATACTGGGGGAAATTATGGAAAGATTAGGTATAAGTAAATATTTAATAGAAAGAATAAAATAAATATATGAGGATACAAAAGTCGGGTTAAGAGTTGGGGATAACATATCAGAGGAATTCTGGACGGTTAAAGGTTTGAAACAGGGGTGCGTACTAAATCCTATTCTTTTCTGTATTTATATAGCTGAGTTGGAAGGATTTTTTAAAGAAAGGAATATCGGGGGGGGGGGGGGGGGGGTTAAAATAGGAAATATAAAACTAGAATAGAAAAGAATAGAAAATAGAGAGTCACTGATTGACATGATGGGAACTTCAAGAAAATTTTTGAGTAAAAGAAAGATGATACTAAATGAGGAAAAAACAAAGGTATTTGTTTTTAACAGGGGGAGGAATAGGAACAAAGAAAGATGGGTATGGGATGGGAAGGAGTTAGAGGAAATTAAGTCCTTTAAGTATCTAGGGTTCACATTTAATAAAGAAGGAAACTATACGGATCATATATCAGAACGGCAAAAAGGACGTGGGCTTTAGGCGAACATAAATGTAGAAACGACTTCAAAAGAAGGAAAATGTTATTTAATTATTTAGTAAAGAGTGTCATGGCATATTGGTGTGAAATATGGGGCTGGAGGGAAAGAAAAGAGTTGGAAAAAGTACAAGGAGATTATTTTAGATGGGTTTTGCAACTCGATTTCTGTACACCGAGGTACATCGTATTTAAAGAGGCATGCATAAACAAAATGAAAATAGGTTGGGCTAGTAGGGCAGTTAAGTTTGAGGAAAAGATAACTAAGCTAGGGGAGGATAGACTAGTAAAAATGTGTTGGAAAGAAAAGTTGACTGAAAAAGTGCAAGGCGTATATGATTTAGAAAGGAAGCAATATTACAATGATTCAGGTTTTAGTGAAATGGAGATATGATAGGGGGAGAACAAAGTGTGCAAGAAGAAACTGAAAAAAGAGATGGGGATATAGAGAGGCAAACTTTTGATATGAAAATAAGAGAAGCGAAATATAACGAGATCTAGAAGGAGTTGGACATTGTAGGGTTACCTAAATATCTAAGAAAAAATGGGAGGAAGTTAGACATAGAAATAGTTGCGAAACTTAGATGCGGTAATTTTGTAAATGGAAATAAATATTGGCTCAAAGAAGAGGATAGATTGTGTAGAATGTGTAAGAAAGATCGGGAAACGATGGAACACTTTGTATTAGACTGCGAAGAAACGAGCGAAATAATGAAAAAATTATTAGAGGATGTTAATTTCGAATTTAAGGAACTATTTAGTGAGGAAAGAAAAACTGTTGTAGTGGAAACATTTAGAGAACTGTGGAATGAGCTGCAAAAAATAGACAAAATAAAAAAAAAGTAGGTAAGGTAAATAAATAGGTACGCAAGAAAAAGATAGAAATAAGAGAGGATGCGATGGTCCGAGCTGCCTACGGTATAGATGGATGAAAGTGTGGGTGAAATTCTAGAGATAAGAATAGAGTAAAGGGTTACGTAGGTTAAATTTAAAGGTGTTGGTGAATTTTTTGTATGGAAAAGACAAAGGTTGTAAAATGTAAAGTGCGGCAAAATATGTAAACTGTAAATTACGACAAAGTTGTGTAAACTACGGTAAGCGAATGTAATTTATTGTATAAATGAAACTACTGTAAATCATTGTAATATATTGGAAAATATTATAAGATCAAATGAACAAAGAGACAAAAGTATGTGTTTTCTAGTTATTAATATAGTGAGATATTATCATAGCGTGATATAAAGAATGAAAGAATGAGTATGATAAGAATAGATCGTAATCCAAGTCCATTTCTGGGCTTTAATTGGCCGAAATAAAGTTTATTATTATTTTGTGTTTAAGATGTTCAAATGCATCGTTCTTAAGAACTTTAAACGTTTACCGGACCGTAATAATATTTCCTTTCTACTCAGTATATTGATGACACTGAAAATACTGTTTTTTTTACAATCACCCATATATAGATATACCAATCAATGTTATCCTTATGTCTATCCCACCGTGATTGCCTGGGCTGACGCGTGGCCGTGGCATAGACTTCCTGCCATTAGGAAACGCAACGGTCCTCCCGGTAGGGCTTGTAGCCGGATGACTTGCCAGTTTGCCCGGAAGTCGGAAGATGACTAAATAGTAACCGAGCATACTCTACACACATTTACTCTTACAATCATTACCCTACACTTACCACATAGACTACACTCAGCAAAATACTCAAACATCTTCTCTTGGGCGGTACGCTAGTAGTGAGGCAGATGCACAGAAAACCACCCGACCCGATTGTTCTAGCGCGGGACACGCTGGGAGTGTCCGGGCCCCTGTCGATTGTTCCCATCGGTATGGGCGAACGGCTGATATGAGTCTAGATCTGCCGAGGCGGTTAGTTTCGGTGCGGGATAAGAAGCCGGCCGCTTCGGACCCTGACCATGAAGTGCGTATTGGGCAGGGGGATCGAAACCCCTGTTGCTCCGGGCAAGCCCTGGTCCCTCCGTGTAGCCGCCCGCAGATAGTAACAGTCCAGGAGTTCGTGAAGCAAGTGGACGAACTCCTCAAAAAGATGGGAAAAGGGTTGGAGAGTGGCAGCCTGGTGTCAATACCGACATCAAGCACAGCTAATCTACCATCGTCGAACTTTTCGACCCTTGGAGGGAACGCCTGCTTACCAAAACCGAAGAGCACAGCGCGACAGGCCCTCTGGGAGCCGCGGCCATCTCAAGCCAACGGCCTCAAAAAAGAGGGTGCGATCGCAAGACGGTGACACCTATAGTGTTGAGTCTTCAATTATTGACTAGAAGGCTAGATCCACCGGGCCCTCGGAAATCGCCGGCTTTGAGACGGTCCTTTCTAAGAAGGAGAAAGCTGCAGCTAAGAAACAGCAGCAGCAGCTAGAGAAAAAACCTGAGCAGCTGATACAAGAACAACAACTGGAGCAAAATCGGCAACAGCGACAGCAGCTGTGACAACAACTGCAGCAGCAGCCGCAACAAAAGAAGACCCAAACAGCCAGGACATCGGCGGACTAGAGGAGCGAGACTGCTCAAAAGAAGAAGAGGAGGAGAACGCCTAGGAAGCGACCCAAGGCTGTCCTTATCCGACCGAGGGATGGAGTCACCTACGCGGACGTTCTCTCAAATGTCCGCGAAAAGGTCGCAGCAGAGTGTCCAACGACTCATATGAAGTATATCAGGAAAACCAGGGCAGGCGACGTTCTTGTAGAGTTGGGCACAAAATGCAACAACCAGGAGCTGGAGACTATAGGAGACTCCATCAGGAAGGTAATGGACACGACGGGGGCCGTAAAGACCCTGACGCCTAAGACATACGTGGAAGTCAGAGACCTGGACAGCCTTACTACCAAAGAAAAAGTGGAGATGGCGATCAAGAGGATCTTTGACGAACCAAGAGTCTCAACGGGTGAGATTAGCGTGGCAGACCAAAGCCATGCGTTAATGATGGACCGCATAACGGTCCTTCAAGCGAACCTCCATAGAGCCGAATTAGCCAACAGTCTTCTGGCTCAGAGTATATCTGAGACGAAGGCTGATGTGCTGCTAATCAGCGAGCAGTACTGTGACTGGAACGTACCTACATGGTACAAAGTCATACTTGGCACAGCAGCAATCTAAGTGGGCCCACGAATCATCATAGTGGACGAACACGGGGCCGGAAGCGGCTTTGTATGGGTGAGAGGCAGAGACGTAACTTATATGAGCTGCTACTTTACCCCGAACGTCCGTACTGAGCAATTCCGGCGGAGTCTGGACGAGCTGGAAGACGAGCATTAGAGTGGGGCATGCCAGTGCCGGACAGCAGAGGAAAGTCCATCATGGAGATGGTATCTAGACTCGGCCTGATAGTTCTCAATGTTGGGAACACGTCGACATTCAGAAGGGTAGGGCATATTGGGGCGTTTCCGGACGTGTCGTTCGCATCCGAAAATCTAGCGCGTAGAGAGTCGAATTGGGGGATAATGGAGGATTACAACGGAAGCGATCATCAATACATCACGTTTCAGCTGCGCGATAAATCCCAATCGCAAAGAGTCGCGACAAAGCCACCCCGATGGAATCTGGCCAGGCTGAACACGGAAAAACTAGTCAAGGTACTGTTTGAAGGACAGGGAAATTTACCAGCGACGAACGCCGCCGAAGACAGGGACGGAGCGGAGGCCCTCATGAGGGAGACTATGGGTATCATTCGCCGAGCCTGCAACGCATCGATACAGCGCAAGGAATTGCGACACGGAAAACGCCCTGCTTACTGGTGGTTGGACGACATAGCGCAACTGAGAGCGGAAGCGAAACGCAGAACAAAGCAGCGCGTAAGTGGCTCCGACGCGAGATCAACCGGAGGAGGGCACAGTGCTAGAAGATCCTGACAGATGAAGTCAATCGGGACGTTTGGGGCTTGGACTACAATATCGTGACCAAGAAACTCTGCGCGCTCGCAAATCACCCTTTCGACGAAAACACCATGGCTTGAATCGTGGACACTCTGTTTCCAACACATCCGCCACGGCAAGACGAGAAGGAAGCCGCTGAAGTAGGTGAGATTCCCCTATTCTCCACCGAGGAGTTGCGGATCGCCGCCAAAATGATGCGGAGCGGAAAGGCGCCTAGGCCCGACGGGATAACATCTGAGATAATTGATTGCTGAACATATACAACGCGTGTCTGAAGGCGGGTGTCTTTGGCACTCCCTGGATGGTTGAGCGTCTCGTGTTGATCAGCAAAGGTAAGGGAGGTGATCCCCGGCTTTCGTCGTCTAACAGGCCACTGTGCATGTTGGACCACGTAGGAAAGCTCTATGAGAAGTTGCTCAAACTACGGTTGTGCAGGCCGCTGGCGATTTACAACCAGTACGGCTTCAGAAAACGGCGATCCACAGTGGACGCTATACGAGAGGTCGTTCGGCTGAGAAGGAGAGCATGGACCGGAAATCATTTTTCCAGGAACATCGGGCTTCTCGTTACGCTAGACGTTAAGAACGCCTTCAACTCGGCCAGGTGGCCAGACATCTTGGACGCGTTGAACCAGTTCAGAGTCCCAGAGTACCTCATACGGGTGATTCGGGACTACCTAACGGACCGTATCCTCCGCTATGAAACAGAAGAAGGCCAACGCGAGAAATAGCTCAGTGGCGGCGTGGCACAGGGGTCAATCTTTGGTGCTGATTTTTGGAACATCCTGTACGATGCCCTGTTACGACTCGGGCTACCGGATGGGGTGAACATGATAGCCTACACTGATGATGTCGCTTTAGTCATTATCGCGCGGGACTTTGAAAAAGCACAATATCTGCTGAACCAGGCGATGCACAGGATCTCGCGCTGGATGGGGGAACGCGGTCTTGACTTGGCAGCCGCTAAGACAGAGATCGTACTCTTCACTGGTAAACGAATTGAGACCATCTTCCCCGTGTATGTGGGAGATGTAGAGGTTTCGATAAGGAGGGAGGCTATGCATCTAGGACTCAAACTAGACACTAAGCTTAATTTCTTTCGTCACCTAGTGTATACAGCGGATAAAGGGACGAGAAAGACTACACAGTTGTGCCGTCTCATGGCGCACACGAGTGGACCGAAAGCGAGCAAGCGTTGACTATTCATGTTAGTTATTACATCCATCTTATTGTAAGGTTCTGAAATATGGGCCGATGCAATGGAGAAGGACTCATACCGGATTCGACTCACTTCCGTTCAGCGTAGAGGAGCTCTCAGAGTCATCAGAGCCTATCACACGGTCTCGGGACCCGCAGTGCTTGTTATTGCGGGAATCATCTCGATCGACCTACACGCGGCGGAGTGCAAGCGAATTTACGAACGGAAGAAAACAGGACAGGACAGAACAACAGTCCATAGAGAAGAACGGGAAGTGTAAATAGACAGCGAGGCTGATAGACCAGCTGGCCCCTTGGATTAACAGAGATCATGGGGAGGTAAATTACTATCTGACCCAATTCTTGAGTGATCATAGGTACTTCTACTCCTACCTCAGACGTATGGAAAAGGTTCAGAGCCCGAGTTGCATCTTCTGTTCCGATGATTGCGACGATACGTTTCACACGTTTTTCGTCAGCGAAAAATGGATCGAATAAAGAACAGCTCTTATCGGCTCGGTCGGACAATTCACGCCTAAGAACATCTTAGGCGAAATGCTGTCCGCCCAGAATAAGTTGGCCGCCACGGCAAAATTCACCGAGAAGGTCCTACGACAAAAAAAGCGGTACCTAGACAGGGCAACCGACGAAGGTATTAATGAAGCGCTGGGAGACGCTCCAACAGCCCAACATAACCCAGGGATGTCGGACGACTCCATGGAAATGGACGTGCTGGGAGAAGATAGGACGCTTTCTTAACCGGGAGACACTCAATTTCTCTCATTTTATGAATGTCGCGGGGAGGGATAGGGATACTTCTGCTTTCCGTACGGAGATGAATGCGCCAGTTCGAATACGCATATAAATGTCGTATGTTATTTATCTGCCGGTTGAGGTAAAGGTAGCAGTAACTGGGAGATTATTCACTTATGGGAGATTTATTTTTTATTAAGCATTTGAAATTAAATTTTTAATATATTATTTGTGATTAATATAATTTAACTATTTAAAAAAGTAGTTAATTATATATTTTAAAAAATGTTTGAATAGTTATACGCAAATGCATCCTGAGTTTCGATAGATTTGTTACGAAGTATCTAACGAATGTCGCGGGGAGGGATAAGGATACTTCTGCTTTCCGTACGGAGATGAATGCGCCAGTTCGAATACGCGTATAAATGAGACGTATTGGATCTGACGTCCCCTCGGGGGATTTAAAATTATGAATTTTTAAATTTGTTTCATGTCAAGGCACTAGCGGTTGTGGAGACGATACTAGAATGGCACAACCCTGAGGTATTGTGATGAACGGTACCAGGGTGAGTTCCGCCAGAAGAGGAAAGGGTGGTAGGTTTTAGTGGGTCGGTTTGCGATCCAACGGCTGTGTAGTTTTCTTTCGCGTTTTTGTTTATTTTCTTTTTCGTCCTATATTATAGACACGGCGAATCTATCCCCAATCAGCCCCACACTATCCGGCTATGCGGACCCAGTCGGGTGTGCCTTAGGTGGCATTTCCTACATACCCGCGAAAATAGAAAAAAAAATATCCGTATGTCTATGTCCTTATTCTTTTAGCGTGTAAGGGCCTTTGCACGTTAAAAGAATACGGACATAGACATAATGGCAACTCTACATTGCTTGCCGTGTAAAATGGTTGTTCGACATCTATATAAGGTACGTAAGCGCAAATGGAAAACTTAAGGTGGCTCGAGCGTTACGTGCCGTATCAAGTGAGGACACTGTAAGGAGCATTGTATTAGCAAGCTATTTAATAGTCATAATTTCAGAAAAAAACATGAATTACTACTTCCTAGTTATGTTAATGTAAAAACTATGACATAAATGAGTAAACAAACTGGATTTTTTTTACTTTTTCTTTTATCTGTGGGTGTAACAATTTTTTCGACCGCTACTGACTCGGTAAGTGTGGCAACGTCGCAAGGATCAGCTGATCCGGTAGAACATGTGCGCCCATGACGTTTACTTTGTGATTTCTGTAGTTGTTTCAAATAAACATGCCTCATATTACAAATTTACGAGTTTTATGTATTAAAACATTTTTAAAAAGTTATTATGTAAAATATCACTTTGACAAAAATGTTATGTAAAAAGCCAGTGTCAAAAACATGCTATGTCAATATATTCATATATAAATACATGTTTTTGATTGAATTTGTACATAGCCTTTTTTTATATCTGATTTTATATAACATCTTTTGAAAAGAAAATCTGATACGATCAAATGATATTAATGTATTTTTAGAAGTCTTTTTATATCGAGCTTAAAATTTAAGTATGATAAAATCATGCGATTAATTATAAATTTATAAATGTATGAAAAGTGTTTTAATTGAGGAGTGGTAGAACAAAAGCGGATAATTCAAGTTTCGGTAATAATTATATTTATCTATTATAATTTATTGTTGTCTTTATATATTTTACATTATTGGATACTTAAACTTAATATTTTACCATAAAAACAACACTTTAAGATGCACTTACTCCATAATAAACAATATTAAGTAGATTGACATTTAAAATTGCAATTATCCGATTTTATTCCGACACTCCACAATTATAAAATAATGAAATGTACTTATACGATTTTATACTGATTTTCTTGTTTATTACAAGTTTCTTTTACTCCTAAATAAATAATGTATTCCGAATAGTATTAATAAAGTAGTCACAAATAAAATGAAAGTCATACAATTTAAAGTTTAGTCAGTTTAAATTTCCCGCCATTTCATGTTCATTTTGAAATGCGATGTTGCCGCTTGTAATAGACATGCGCAGAAAGTACTACAGAGTGTAGTAAATCGTTAGTTTATACACTTTCATCATTATTATTTCTCTATTTTGATCGACTACTCACAATTATTTTTATGCCATTGTAATCCTCCTCATAAACCAGTATATAACCAACGAATATAGACTTGTATAGAAGAACGATTCCAATGGAGCGCTGGGGATCGAAAGTGTTAGTTCCGCGCTCTCCGCGAGATGACGCCGCGACACATTTCTTATCATTCTCCCTCGCTCTCTCGCACCTCTGATATTACGCGCGCCTTTTACTTTTCAAATCTTCTGAAGGTTGCGCGCATATTTCTTTCGTATTTATTTAGCTGCATCAGTACGTTATAACGAATACCATCACGAATACATAATTAAATCATATATAATACATAAAACGATAAAGAGCTCGCTCTTGGTGAATATTAGCTGATAAATGAAAATTAAATATTAATTTACTAAAAATTAATATAATTCTTAGAATGAGTACAAATATTAAAAACAAACTAATATTATTCGATGGAAACCAATATATATATATATATATATATTTGTACATAGTCACGTAACAATATATATAAATATATATATATATATATAAAATTTGCTATGAACATTACACATTCTAATTAATAAATATATTTATTTTTCTATTTTTCCACACCACCCAAGAGGTAAATAGATATAGTCCTGGCGCCGACCATACATTTCGTGGCCACTTTTAGGTCCTCGCCTGAACCCAAGTTTTCTAAACGTAAATTCTAATTCAGCAGTCAAAAATACGTCTAGAAAAGTTGGGCTTACGGGGGGACCTAAAAGTGGCCACGAAAAGTATGGTCGGCGCCTAGACTAATAGGTGCGTTGATTTTTTGTTTTGTTTGAAATACTAGTATTCATATGTAACAATTTATTGCCAGATAAATGTGATTTATTGACATGTTAAATTCACACATATTTGTCATAATTATGCATTCGAGTATTAGTAATTCAAACCGTGGTAATCATCGCCAATAGCCCTACATAACCACGAGGAGACAGAGCCTCACTCCCGCCCCTGTTAAAAACATTAAATTAGTAATCATTACGAAAACTTATATAATAATTAACTGAGATAATCTTCTCAGAGAATGTTAAAGTAATTGTTCCGATTTCTAATTTATTAATTTTTAATAGAGATCGCCCTTCTGCCTCCATCCTAATTCCAGTATGTATACTAAAATGCAAAATATATCTACGTATATACTAAAGTTATCATATAAATTTTTTCTTAAAAAGAAAAAAGTAATTGGTTACATTAAAAGATTTTAAAATTAAAATAGCAGAAAATCAAATATAGAAAATAATTTTTTATTTATTTAAAAAAAAATTTAAACACAATACTTTTTTCCTGTTAAGATTATGAAAATAAAATATTACAACACCATGTCTTGGAATAATATTAAATAATCATATTTAATTAATAATATGATTACTCCTATAATTAGCTCTAATATGCTATGATAATTTTATTTGAATTAAATATTTAATTAATAATTATAAAACATGAATTTTTCAAAGAAAACACTATTACTTTTTAAGTAAAAGACACTAATTTTTAAACATATATGTTAACTTTTACGAGAAAGTTAAATAACAGTTTCAAAGCGATATGCTATTAAGATATATCTAAAGAAAATCTTTGAAACAAAACATATATAATTTTTACATAACAATTTATTGTAATACATTTTAAATATAATTCTGTGATTTTTTAATGTTTCAAATTTAAAATATTTTTAAAACTATTTATACTACCGTATTTTGGTTAGTTTGAATGTTGAAAGAGAAAAACCCTCTCGAACTAGAGGGAAAAGTCCGAGCAAGCTATTACTGAATAACAGTAAATTTATTAAATAAAAAAAAGATCAAATCCCTATACATACAAAAAATACAAGAATTCAAAACTTAATCTACCACAGATTTGTTCGTGTAGGTTAGCCACGGGCTTCTCAATTCCGATGACTCACTCGGAAGGATTTCGTCTGAGCAGGAGTAAAGGTGAAGAAGCGGGGTAGACGTGATTGGCGTATATGACTAGCGTTTATTTTGTATGTACAAATTTACAGAGGTGCGCGCGCCAGAGCTGTGGCGCGCGCGAGAACGTGTGCTAAGGCTGTGTTAGCGCGTGAGTGTCGCACACAAGACTGGCAGTCGTCCTGCTTCGGTGCAGGGGGCGGAAGACTTCTCGAGCACTAGTATAGCTCGCGAGGCTCGAGCGTTTGCGTCCGTGGACGGCGTCGTTGCTGGTCCGTCGGTAATTCAGGCTGCGATAGCCTTGGCGGGCTAGCCGATGTCGCCACAGATTGAATGATCTATCGCTTAGTTGCCAAGAGGCGCAAAAATCACATCGCGCTTAAAAGAGCGCACTAATAGTGCTTTCATAGTAGTGAGTTCCCGAGGGAATTTTAAACTTTAATCTGCATGTCTTGAGTTACGCACGAATAAGTAAAAATTATGCAGTTTGCACTTGAATCCTATGAGTATATGTTATATTTGAGTCTTGAGACACAGTTGAGAATGGCTAAATTTAATTCTCGAATGCAATAAAGACAGTGTGGTTGCCCTAATGCACAGAAATGCTATTGGGATTCGATCTCGCTATTCGAGGATATGCCAGATACGTAATGAAACCTGCACGTATGCAAATAAATGCTATAGTATAATGTAGCCACACTTTTCGAAATAAGTGCCCATCTAAGTCCCCGTTCAAATACTTGCGTAAACTATAAGTGTTGACTACAGCGTCCTGAAATGCTGAATTATATCTAGCGATACCTTTGAACGTGCACGCACACTGAATGTGAGTGCAAGCATTACAAGAATAGTATAGGACACTCGCAGAAGCCTCTTTGTTCTGCACTATAATTAGAGAGGCTCCAGAAGCATCGGCTATGACTCCAAATTTTGACTCGGAGAGGGACCAAGTAATGTATTACTTGCAAGGATCCTCAAAGCAGGCCTCTTATAACACAAGTTGCATCAAGTATCTTAAAGTTTTTGAATGTACGCGCAGTTCCGCTGCGTACGCATCGAAAACTATAATATACTTATTGGCACTTCTGTTGCGAAGATAGCCGTACGTTTAACACGCGCACGATGAGAGACCGTGCGTATACCCGCGCGCAAGAGGAAATCCAAAAATCATATCGAGCGCCGACATTTGCGCTTCAGGTGAGCCGAAGCGCTGAGCGATACCTTGAGGCGCGACTGCGATTGACTGAATTTCCGAGGAGAGAACAGCGTCGCCGCGAACGTTCTACGGCAACCTTCATGCTCGATAGCAGAACCGCGTCGCCGCGAGCGCTCTAGGCTACCTTCATGCTCGAGGGCAGGCTGGGGTCTACCTGTGGGTCTACCTTCATGCCCGAGGGTAGCTACAGTAACCTGACGTAACCTGCGGTAACCTGCGGTAGACTTCATGCACCTGGGCTTGCTTTCATGATCGATGGTACATCGGGTAAATCGATGGCTAACTTCATGCCTCAGACCTGTCGCCGATCACGAAGATAGCTCTTAGACCAGTGTGGCTAACTCGCACAGACGTCTCGATTCTGCGCAGTAGAGCCTCGCGCTCATTGGCTTACGAAGTGCGCGCGCGCTTTGAAAGAGTACGGGAGGGAGCCGCCAAGAAAGCGAAAAATCGGCCGGGCCAGGGTTCAAATCCCACCACTATCGCTTTTTTTTTTTTTTTTTAATAACGCTTAAAGCTAAATACTCCACGCATAAGAGTTCAATAAGTAAATTGTTTAAATTAAGACTTTCACTTTTAAAACTACATACACCACGTACAAAATTATGATTTAAATAAAATAAATATTTTAAAATAATTAATTTATGTAACTTTCATACATGGGGTATTTATTAGTTTAACGGATTTAAAGATATTAAGCAATTTTGTAGTTAAGAATTAACGGTTTAATCATTAAACAATATTTTTATTGACCTTTATGTGTGGGGTATTACCTTGATATCCATATGGTTTAATTAAAACAATTTATTTATAGAATTTTCGTACATGGGGTATTTGGTTATAAGAGTATTAATTTTTTATATATATGTTTCGCAATCCAACTTGAACCCTTCGGTCAAATCGCATAACCCTTTTTCTTCGATTATTATCGGGGCCATTCGGTCAGTTCTAAAATTTCCTTAGAACATGCCATGAATACTAGAATGAATTTAATATTTATTGAATAAAAAAATAGAAAGATTAATTAATTTAAGTACTCCAAGCGCAGCAATAAAAACAATTTAAATAATAAAACTATAAGCTCCTTAACCCTACTAACCTAAGCACAGTAATTTTGAATTATTTAAATGACTTATTGAATTATTAAAAAAAATTTTTTTAATATTAAACTATTTATGTAACTATACTAGTATGTTTTTCTAACCATTTCGCTTTCTCAAAGAGAAACTTTTGTTAGGATAAAAAAACGCAAATCTGCTGCCAATTCATTGGCAGTTAACCCTGTAGAAATTATAAAATGTAATAAAATGTAAGAAAATGTAATTAAACGTAAAAAAAACATAAAAAACTGTTGTATTTCGGACATTTTTACATTTTTTTACATTTTTTTTACATATTTTTATGTATTATTATGTTTTCTTACGTTTCATTACAATTCCTTATTTGAAAAGGAAATATTCTGTTCTAATTTGTCACCGATAGGTAGCGAGGCATGTATAAATCAATTCACATGTACAAAATAGGAACTTTATTTATATTTATATTTTTTTCTCTGCTCTAAATAAATATTTCTAAAAAAACGACATACTATGCCCTCCGTATTCTTATCAGGAACCTTCAGTTAAAATTTCAAAAGCTTTCATTGTTAACTCTTGAAGAAAAATGCATTTGAAAATATACAACTATAGTAGTATATTTTCAAATGCATTTTTCTTCGAGAGTTAATAATGAAAGCTTTTGAAAATTTAACTGAAGGTTCTTGGCAAGAATACAGAGGACAAAGTATGTCGTTTTTTTAGAAATATTTATTTAGAGCAGAGAAAAAAATATAAATATAAGACCGGGCAGGTAGGAATTTTTAGTTCACTTTGTACATAAACGTGCAAAAATGTGAAAAAATATGACAAAACGTGCCGCTACTGTTCGAAATCAGACACTTATGCACATTTTCTCACATCTTTTCACATTTTCTTACACTTTTACACATTTGTCCACATAAATTATTTCCACCAGGGTACGTAACATTTACAGAGTAGCATGCTGTTAAAGAATGGTTTGAACAAATTGCAAATTCAAGGTACTGTTTTCCCCTTAAATGTTCTACAATTCAGAAAACACTAAAGTTCAAAACAGTGAAAGAAAATCGAAAAACCCTCTTTACTCCATGGCTCGCTTTATCCCGGTCTCCCCTGCAGTATTATTTTTTCTTCATGAAATTTTATTGTTATAATTACCCTCACAATAGGATGTAAAATATAAATTTAGAGTAAGTTTGACACTATATTTCTTCACAGTGTGACACGATTTATTTATTTGGTGGTTATTTGTATACATTTTGAAACTGTTATTTTCGCCCCCTGTGAAAATTATAAATTGTAATAATACGTAAAAAATATATTGGATTTCGGACATTTTTACATTTTTTTATGTTTTTATACAAACTTTTATGTTTTATCATGTGTTCTTACGTTTCATTACGTTTTATTACTTTATAATACATTTTCACACTAAAAATTCCACTCACTAAACAGATTTCCATAGTATCAAATATTCCAAAAAAATATTTTCTTAGTGTCAATGTTTCTTAAGTAACTTAAGGGGAGGTCGGAGTCCTATATCTTATACCTAGTACCGACATTATCGATTTTTCGTTTTACGCATTCAATTTTTACTTTATTAAAATTTTACGAACGTATCACATTCTTAGTGATAAATAGATTGTGCGTACGTTCGCGAAATTTGAAAATCTCATTTATTCATTGAATAAAACGAAAAACTGCGATGTTTGAATCTGACATCCCCTTAAGGAGATGTCAAAGTGAACTAAAAATTCCTACCTGCCCGGTCTTATATTTATATTTTTTTCTCTGCTCTAAATAAATATTTCTAAAAAAACGACATACTTTGTCCTCTGTATTCTTGCCAAGAACCTTCAGTTAAATTTTCAAAAGCTTTCATTATTAACTCTCGAAGAAAAATGCATTTGAAAATATACTACTATAGTTGTATATTTTCAAATGCATTTTTCTTCAAGAGTTAACAATGAAAGCTTTTGAAATTTTAACTGAAGGTTCCTGATAAGAATACGGAGGGCATAGTATGTCGTTTTTTTAGAAATATTTATTTAGAGCAGAGAAAAAAATATAAATATAAATAAAGTTCCTATTTTGTACATGTGAATTGATTTATACATGCCTCGCTACCTATCGGTGACAAATTAGAACAGAATATTTCCTTTTCAAATAAGGAATTGTAATGAAACGTAAGAAAACATAATAGTACATAAAAATATGTAAAAAAAATGTAAAAAAATGTAAAAATGTCTGAAATACAACAGTTTTTTATGTTTTTTTTACGTTTAATTACATTTTCTTACATTTTATTACATTTTATAATTTCTACAGGGTTAACTGCCAATGAATTGGCAGCAGATTTGCGTTTTTTCATCCTAACAAAAGTTTCTCTTTGAGAAAGCGAAATGGTTAGAAAAACATACTAGTATAGTTACATAAATAGTTTAATATTAAAAAATTTTTTTTTAATAATTCAATAAGTCATTTAAATAATTCAAAATTACTGTGCTTAGGTTAGTAGGGTTAAGGAGCTTATAGTTTTATTATTTAAATTGTTTTTATTGCTGCGCTTGGAGTACTTAAATTAATTAATCTTTGTATTTTTTTATTCAATAAATATTAAAATCATTCTAGTATTCATGGCATGTTCTAAGGAAATTTTAGAACTGACCGAATGGCCCCGATAATAATCGAAGAAAAAGGGTTATGCGATTTGACCGAAGGGTTCAAGTTGGATTGCGAAACATATATATAAAAAATTAATACTCTTATAACCAAATACCCCATGTACGAAAATTCTATAAATAAATTGTTTTAATTAAACCATATGGATATCAAGGTAATACCCCACACATAAAGGTCAATAAAAATATTGTTTAATGATTAAACCGTTAATTCTTAACTACAAAATTGCTTAATATCTTTAAATCCGTTAAACTAATAAATACCCCATGTATGAAAGTTACATAAATTAATTATTTTAAAATATTTATTTTATTTAAATCATAATTTTGTACGTGGTGTATGTAGTTTTAAAAGTCTTAATTTAAACAATTTACTTATTGAACTCTTATGCGTGGAGTATTTAGCTTTAAGCGTTATTAAAAAAAAAAAAAAAAAAGCGATAGTGGTGGGATTTGAACCCTGGCCCGGCCGATTTTTCGCTTTCTTGGCGGCTCCCTCCCGTACTCTTTCAAAGCGCGCGCGCACTTCGTAAGCCAATGAGCGCGAGGCTCTACTGCGCAGAATCGAGACGTCTGTGCGAGTTAGCCACACTGGTCTAAGAGCTATCTTCGTGATCGGCGACAGGTCTGAGGCATGAAGTTAGCCATCGATTTACCCGATGTACCATCGATCATGAAAGCAAGCCCAGGTGCATGAAGTCTACCGCAGGTTACCGCAGGTTACGTCAGGTTACTGTAGCTACCCTCGGGCATGAAGGTAGACCCACAGGTAGACCCCAGCCTGCCCTCGAGCATGAAGGTAGCCTAGAGCGCTCGCGGCGACGCGGTTCTGCTATCGAGCATGAAGGTTGCCGTAGAACGTTCGCGGCGACGCTGTTCTCTCCTCGGAAATTCAGTCAATCGCAGTCGCGCCTCAAGGTATCGCTCAGCGCTTCGGCTCACCTGAAGCGCAAATGTCGGCGCTCGATATGATTTTTGGATTTCCTCTTGCGCGCGGGTATACGCACGGTCTCTCATCGTGCGCGTGTTAAACGTACGGCTATCTTCGCAACAGAAGTGCCAATAAGTATATTATAGTTTTCGATGCGTACGCAGCGGAACTGCGCGTACATTCAAAAACTTTAAGATACTTGATGCAACTTGTGTTATAAGAGGCCTGCTTTGAGGATCCTTGCAAGTAATACATTACTTGGTCCCTCTCCGAGTCAAAATTTGGAGTCATAGCCGATGCTTCTGGAGCCTCTCTAATTATAGTGCAGAACAAAGAGGCTTCTGCGAGTGTCCTATACTATTCTTGTAATGCTTGCACTCACATTCAGTGTGCGTGCACGTTCAAAGGTATCGCTAGATATAATTCAGCATTTCAGGACGCTGTAGTCAACACTTATAGTTTACGCAAGTATTTGAACGGGGACTTAGATGGGCACTTATTTCGAAAAGTGTGGCTACATTATACTATAGCATTTATTTGCATACGTGCAGGTTTCATTACGTATCTGGCATATCCTCGAATAGCGAGATCGAATCCCAATAGCATTTCTGTGCATTAGGGCAACCACACTGTCTTTATTGCATTCGAGAATTAAATTTAGCCATTCTCAACTGTGTCTCAAGACTCAAATATAACATATACTCATAGGATTCAAGTGCAAACTGCATAATTTTTACTTATTCGTGCGTAACTCAAGACATGCAGATTAAAGTTTAAAATTCCCTCGGGAACTCACTACTATGAAAGCACTATAAGCGCAAACAATTCTACTACATGCAAACAAAATAATACTCGTGCAGCTATAACTTTTATATACTTGTGTATACTTATAAATAAATATTTTTTAAACGGCTATTGAATATATGTAACTATATTCGCGGCAAATTAAAGTTAAATTCATGCCCATGATTAAAAGTTAATTTACATTAAGCTAAAATACAATTAACAGGATAGTTTATACGTATATGTTTTGTAAAAAAAATTGAATTTAATAAAAAAAATCGAAGCTATAAAATGACATTTTAATAATTACTACCGTTGTTTGGATAATTTATGTTCCATTATATACAAAATAACTAAACAATTAATGAAAACAATTTAGGTCCATAAAATTAATTTTGGAAATGTACGGTAATTACCTAAATTAATAATACGTATACTTATACACTCGAGTTGTACTTATTGATGACTTAATTTCTGCAATTTGAGATTTGGCTTGTTACTAGAAAAATCACACTTTCTACCCTTCTTAGCATCTCGCGCATCAGAGTTGATCCATTTTAATTTAAAAATATATGCACCCTAACAAAAAAAGGTACAATATGCCTACGATGCGATTTACATGGCTCATCAATGCTAAAATATTCTGGATGAGATTCGTCTAATTTTAAAGTTATTTCATTTATCAAATTTTTGGCAATTTCAAGTTCATGACAAAGCCTTAAAAAATTTGAACCAAAAACTTCATACGCGGTAGTAATAATATTGTAGAAGAAATCTGAAGGAACGCAAAGATTTCCACACTAACTTGTACCTTCAAATACCTTGTAAGCTTTGAAAAAAATTAAAAGGTCGTTACCTTCTTTAAAATTGGTATTTTCTCTCGCTAAGACAGATGAACAATCTAAACATTTGAACTTTTTGAAACATTTTGTAGCTATATATCCCGCGACATACTTCATTGAACTTTGCAAAGGAGTAGATGGTTTATAGACATTATCTATAACACTATTAAATTTATCTGATAGATTTTCTAAATTTGATGAATGTCTACTAAGATTAAATAACGTTGAAGTATGATCATGTTCATCGAATTCTACAAAACCGTGCATTTCTTTAGATAACATTTCATCGTGAGGCAACTCAATTGCATCGCTGTCTGTACTGAATATACCAGCATTTTCATCAGGTTTAGATGAACTGTTTGATTCTGCAGGTGAAATATTATTACTATTGGAAAGCATGCTATCGGGTTCATTAATTACTACAAAATTACTCTCATCATCAACAGTATTATCAATGGGCTGTGTAAACCGCTCGCTATTTTCAAGTATCTCTGATGCTAGTAACGCTACGGTTCTATCAGGCTCACAATTACTTGACTTCGAACCCGATGTTAAATTTGCTACTATTGTATATTGTAGATTACGTCTTAATTGCATTGCAGTTGGATTTGGATTATGACCGGACCGAGATCTTAAAACAGCAAATAAGTTTTCGAGTGGATCGAGTGGAAGTATTATAAGGAATATTCTTTTGCAGAAGTTGACTTTCTTTTTCTTTAAAAATATTATCATTGGGAGTTAAAGGATTTTGTGAAGTTGAACATGATGGCTCATTTATATCAATCAATAGTGGCTCTACATCAACTAACTGTCGTATCTGTACATTCAACAAAGTATCATCAACTAAATTATCGTTAACAGGTTCATCAATCACATTAGTGCCATCATATTCATTAACTTGTTGCAAGCCTTCTGGAATCGCAGGTATAACATATTTGATAGGTATTGCAGAATCTTTTAATTTTTTCATACCTGTCACTGCAATGTTCTTAATGTCATCTTCTTGGAAATGCAACGAGCAAATACGTTTACCATCAAGGTGCTTCTTTTCTAATTCTTGCAAACTTAAATTCCCTGTCTGAAGAATCCATTCGGCACGTCTAAGAAGTTAGCATATCAAAAAATCATTCTTTTTACACAAGTACTTTCTAATTACAAATAGCAAAAGAAATAATCATTATCTTAATATAGAAATTTATTCGTATACACTACAAAAAGATATTCTTAAATTTGTTGCATCTGAAATATTCATATGTTTTAAATTCAGACCATAAGATATAAATTGATCTGACTTTAAGGTAAATATATAACTGAAAACAATATCAGATGAAATTAATCTAAATACAAGAAATACTTTATCTAAAATTCAGTACGAGTGAACTGAGGTTTAGTCTGAATGTGTTTGGCTTATTTGGCACGTAACAGTTGTGCGCCATAAGCGCAAAAATGACTCTCCCCGCGCCAACGCGCCCACTTTTGAAATTCACAAATCCGACTCCCTGATTCATACCGAATTTTAAAGTGTTTAAAAATTATACTTTATTTAAGTTTTATTTTTATTCTAAGTTGGTGCACCATTATTTTTATGTACGATTTTGTGTTGTGATAGGTTTAAAAATCTCGCGTCCATAACGCTCAATTAATTTGTGTAAATTGACTAAAATAGGGTTTTTAAGCTATTTATGAATAGTATTACATGTACTATTAAAGATTATGTTCTTGTTATAATATTATAATCAATACTTTCAGAGAAATTAAAAAAAAAAACTGGATTTGTCACATCCGCAACGTCGAATTGTGTTAAATAACGTAAAATGAGGTTATAACCTTAAATTTGATATAAAAATATTATAAGATCTATCATTTCAATTTTTGAGATCCAGAGCTCAAATTAATATTCAGAAATCACATGAATCTGGTAGTAGAGATTTTAATCGCAATCTTACATTAAAAAAAATGCTATTTATATATTGGATGGATTATTTTAAATCATCATTATTTTATACACATAATGTTAAAAAATTTCATGATCTAACCTTATTGACGAACATTATACTACTTGAATAAACATTTAATTATTCAGAAACAATATATAATTCATAATCTTAAAATAAGAAACAAAAAAGTCTGAATATCAGATCGTTGTATAAACTTTCAGTTACAACGAAACTAAAATTTGTTGCATCTTAATTTTAGTACGAGAAAGATCTTAAGTTAAAACCTCTTTTTGTAGTGTATATTATAAAATATTATATTTTTAAAGTTGGAAAAACAATATTATTAACTCAATTATAATGTAAACGTACAATTAACCAAAACCAATAAATTTGAAGTCTCCATCCAGCGAATTGAAGTAAAATAAAAATTTATTTTGCACGCATGCATCGATTTTGGTTTATAAAATATCAATTAACCCATTACCGTCCAAGTGTTCAAATCTGAACACTTGAAGGCATCGATTCTAAAACGTCCTTAGCGCTCGGCCCGGCTGCCGTTATATCAAAATTGACGTCATGGTGACCAAAATTTGCAATTTTACGGAAATGAATTTTAAAAAATAGTATCGTGCAGAGGATCAAAAATGGCAACTTTTTATATATATATACTTTGTTTGTACAATGTTTAGTATTTGAAAAAAAAAATAAAAACGGCAAAATTTTAAATCTTATTCGCACCACGTTTTTTAAACTTAGCTCGCTGCAGCTCCGACAAATAAAAACGGATCTTGAATATTTATTTTATTTTTTGCATAGACTCTTAAAATAGTCTAGCGCTGCTAATAAACTCATAGATAGTTAAATATTAAATATTTTTCATTCAACAATTTAATTGCAAACCAGTGAGCTACCTTTTATATGGTTAAGTATGTTCAACGAAAAAAAGTATCGAGGGAAGTTTAAGACTCAACTAACTTTCAACGAGACATTTGTTTGTTAACATTTGAAGAAGTTTCTCAGAAAATTTCAGATGAATTGGATGAAAAGTGGCAAAGATAGAGCGATTTTGCCAAACTTGCACGATGCGCGCGAACATTAGCGGGTCTGCGCGATACATGACGCTCAGTGTATGTCAGTCATAGAATAAGAAATAATTTAAGAAATATGATAAAAGTTATCCTGAAATAAACAAAACAAAGTCGAACTCGTTTCGCATTGAAATCACACTGATTTTCTTGTTCGTTTACAAGCTGCATTTATTCACAAATTTGTTAATTTCTTTAATCTTTTTAAAAAACGTTTTACTTGCTAAATAAATTATAAGCATAATGTCGATCAATATAGGACGTAAAAGAATTAGAAATGAGCATGCATGGAAAAAAACTATTAATAAAAGTTGTAAAAATAAGGTAAGTAAAATATCGTAAGACGTGTTATAAAAAAGAATTTCTGTTGCAAATATGATTGAATGACATGTATATAAAACTCGAAATTAATTAAAACGAAGCACTCTCTAAATTTTTATGCTGTTGTGAAATATTACGTAAATAAACAATTTGAGGTTAATTATTTTAATTACTTATGCACCCCATGCGTTAATCAACTTCCACACCCGTGTCAAAATGCACTATTTTCAAATCATTTAAAATGAAGCTGTAATCAATTTTGTAAAATAAATTTTTTCATTAATACGTATATATAAAATGATGATTTCCAAACGTCTTTTATGTAGGGATTAGAATATGAATCAGTTAGTGGAAAGAAAGTGCTTGATAAGACGTTCACAGAAATCAAAAATTGTTGTCCTAAAAAGTGTTTTTTAGAAGTAGATCATGAATGGCAAAAAAGTATGTTTCATAAATTTTGGCGCAGTGGAGATTTTCAAGTACAGAATACAATATTAGAAAATATGATTGTAAGAAAAGAAGCGACACAAGAATTAAAACGTTTACAGTGGCAATTTCATTGTTACTACAAAAGCACTAGTATCGATATTTGTCGAAAGTTTGTTTGCAGTATTTTCCAAATTGGAGAACGAAGAATAAAAACGGTTCAAGAAAAAATAGTAAGTGGCAAAACGATGTCTGATAATAGAGGAAAACAAGATAATCAAGGTTAAGCTAACTGAAGATGTCAAAACTTTAATTCTAGAACATTGTAAAAGCCTTCCGCATTCTGAGTCACATTATACTAGAGAAAGCTCAAAGCTTTACTATTTTCTTGATACATCGTTAACATTACATTCACTCTATTTTTCCTTTTTGGATTTTTATGCAGCTGTAACAGGGAGTGAAGCTATTCCTATTGATAAAACAACATATTTTAATTATTTTAATCATTTTGTGAATTTCTCTATTGGTCTGCCACGTACTGATGTATGTGATCTTTGTTTTACTTATGAAACTAACAAAGGACGAGAAAATGAGTATTTTGAACATATCGTGCAAGTTGAAAAGTATAAAAACTTAAAAAATTCAATGTTGTCCACTGTAAATGTACTAAAATGTGAATTTGACTTTGGTCAAAACTTGCCATTGCCAAAACTACCAGTTAATTCTCAATTTTTCGTCGTTTAGTTTGGATGTATTTGTTTAATGTACATATTTTCGATAGTGATCGAAGTTACATGTTCCATTTCCTTGAAGGGATTTTAAAAAAGGGCGCCAACAGCGTATGTAATATGGTTGAGTATGCGATAAGGAAAGAACTACAACTAAACGTCTTCGATAAAATATTTTTATTTTCTGATGCTGCAGGAGGTCAAAATCGAAATTACATTAATTTGAAATTCTTTTCATTTTTATCTTACAAATTGCAATTAGAAATCCAACATTTATTTCCTGTTAGAGGGCATTCCTACTGCCAGTGTGACCGAAATTTCGGTTTGTATGGTAGTAAGAAAAAAAAGCAAGAAAGAATTGAAACAGAAAATGATTATGTGCAACTAATAAAAAATTCTAGAAATCCTCCATTCGAAATGGTTGCTATTTCACAGTGCGAAGTAAAAGATTATGAAAAACTGTTTGCGAAAGACGAAGACTTGCAGAAAAATTTAATTAAAATAAGCAAAGTTGTTAGAATTGTATATTTTCCTAACGGACAAATTGATTTGTATTACGATTATGATGGCAATCCAATTACAATTAAACTAAAAAACAGCAGTGAAGTAGATTTGTCGAAAGTATCATTAGCTGAAAAGGTAG
The DNA here is from genome assembly GCA_949152435.1 of Gastracanthus pulcherrimus. Lineage (NCBI taxonomy): Eukaryota > Metazoa > Arthropoda > Insecta > Hymenoptera > Pteromalidae > Gastracanthus > Gastracanthus pulcherrimus. The sequence continues at coordinate 166,177,598 of OX424572.1, read as the reverse complement.
GAATAACGAAAGAAAAAGAAAAGGATTTTAAACATTTATTGCAATTTTGTACTACTAATGGGCAACATTTTGGTGAAAAATTTTTAAAAACAACTTCTATTAAAACTGTTGTCAGTAAAACAAAGAATGTGAAAGAAGAACATGGTAACAAAAAAGTTCGAAAAACGGAAGTTGTCTCAACAAAAAGAAGAAAAGTAAACGACGAACAAAAGCAAAAATTAGAATTAAAAATTAATAAAAAAGAAAAGAAAAGAAAAACAATAAAAGGAAAAAAAAAGTAATATGTTTTTGAAACGCGTTGTATGTATTGCGACTAAATTGTAAATAAATCTTAATGTAGAAATATAAATAAATATAAGTATTAGTTATTTGAAGTTTCTAATTTACTGAACAATGTCAAAAATCTGTGAAATTTATATGTTTTCCAGAAATTTATATTTTTAAAGATTGTAATTTACTATTCAATTCATTTACGCTGCAATATTCTTTTTAATGTGTGTGAATTTCATTTGAACGCTTTATTATAACCATTTATTATCTAGTGTATATAACATTTAGAATTAACAATAATTTCTAAAACTTTCGTACAAAGATTTAAAAATTCAACAACTTTATGAATAACTGCCGTTTGATTTTGCCTTTGCTTTGTTTATTTAATTTCTTATTGTTTCATCAGATACTTATTTTTCTTAACTTTACACTATAAATCGACAGTATTAAATAGTATGATTTGATTAAGTATGTATTTTTTAAAAAAAAGGACAGCAAATCTTCAAGTAAACGGCATTATATGACTGACATACGCTGCGAGCGTCATGTATCGCGCAGACCCGCTAATGTTCGCGCGGAGCGTGCAAGTTTGGCAAAATCGCTCTATCTTTGCCACTTTTCATCCAATTGATCTGTAATTTTCTGAGAAACTTCTTCAAATGTTAACAAACAAATGTCTCGTTGAAAGTTCACTGAGTCTTAAACTTCCCTCGATACTTTTTTTCGTTGAATATACTTAACCATATAAAAGGTAACTCACTGGTTTGCAATTAAATTGTTGAAAGAAAAATATTTAATATTTAACTATCTATGAGTTTATCAGCAGCGCTAGACTATTTTACGAGATTATTCAAAAAATCCGTTCATATTTGTCGGAGCTGCAGCGAGTTTAGTTTAAAAAACGTGGTGCAAATAAGATTTAAAATTTTGCCGTTTTTATTTTTCTTTTTTCAAATACTAAACATTGTACAAACAAAGTATATATATATAAAATGTTGCCATTTTTTATCCTCTATACGATGCTATTTTTAAAAATTCATTTCCGCAAATTTAAAAATTGGTCACCATGACGTCAATTTGTATATAGCGGCAACCCGAGCCGAGCGCTAAGGACGTTTTAGAATCGATGCCTTCACTTGATCAATGTCCAGTTTTGGCTTCGCATTTTTTATTTTATAACATTCAACCCTTTATATATGTTTTGCATGGGGTCACATCCAAATAATGACCATAAAATTGTAAAGATTACACAATTTTACCCCGAAAAATATTATTAGCTTCAACAGCCGAGTGTCCACATTTGAACGTTTGGGCTGTAATGAGTTAAATATTTATTTACATCTACTAAAGAAATATTTAAGAGTATTACAGTAATATATATTACGTAGCGCTCAAAGGAACCTACATTTTAAAAACAAATTACTTTATTCCCCATCAATGAACATATGCAAGTTCCAAACATAATATTTAAAAAATAATAAAATAAATATAAAATAAAAATTAAATAAAATAAATAAATATATAAATAACATTCTTGAAAAATTTTAAAAATTAAAATTTTTTTATAACTATTAAAAATTTATAAATAAAATGTTTTAAAAGTTAACAAATCTTTTAAACAATTTCAACATTTTCAAAAAATTCGATCCGGAAGAAATTTTTTAATTGGTGGAATACTTCCTTTCTACCCCCACGCTCAATATGCACAATTTTCTATCTCCTTTACATACATGGAAAAAGGCCAATTCAGCACATGTTCAGAAAAACACGGTGTATGCAGGAGGTAAACTGCTTCTTCAGACTCGCATGATGAATTCAGGTGGATCGAGCGACTTTGTATAAAATATCAGATATTGAAACTTTCGAAAAATGTTCTTTGGATCTTAAACTTTTGATCTTTGTAAAGATAATTTGGAACTTACTTTTAACACATAACCTTATAGAACAAGAGTCTTGTATCGCTTCTTAGTAAATTGTAAAAAATAGGTTCTTAACAAATTTAATACGAAATTAACGGTTTTTTCATGACGAATCTAATGACGTGATCAAATGCTTCTGCGCATGTTTAAAAAGAGCTAAGTGAATAAATTAGCGTTTATATTCATATTAACCCTTTGCGGCATAAATTTAAAAAAAGAGTTATTTTTTGGAATTTGTTTAGAGTCTGACCTAGTCTGACCCGCGCCTCATTATATGCCATTATATTCATTTTTACTCGGATAGTTTGTAAAATTTCATTTTGTTTTTGTTTAAGCGCTATGTAATACTTATTACTGTTATTTATGGATGCCAATTTATCCGTTTAACATTAAATATTTGGTAAATAAAGCATAATTTGGTAATTACATCTGATTATTAATAAAGAATAAGCATTTTTTAATAGAAGAAGATACACAACGAGGCTAAATTTGATATTATCCAATAAATTATATTAATATATAATTATTATATCAATATACGTAATCTTTTATAAAATAAATAAGTTTCCTCATGATTAAGTTCATTTTACTGATAAATATATTTTATAAACTAGAAAAACCTGTAACAAAACATGAAATTTGAAAATTATTTGTGCGCATCACAATTTTTTGTTTTCATAACTTAAATTATGCATACCTGCACTTTTAAATTGTAAGTTAAAAAGGGTAATAGAAAGCTTTTTTTGAAAGTAAATGTTATTATCTAATTTGTTTAATAAATTGTATTTGCTTAACATGCGCGTTAAGTAAATGTTTTCTGTGTTAATAGTTTAAACTCAAAAACTCGACTTTTCTTTGATGTATATATAAAAAAAACAACATTTTTGTAAATTTTGAACACGTTTTAATGAAAACTGTTGCGCATAATAGTACATTACGATACATGTGCTTTAAGTGGCCCATTATTGCACGGCGTGAGGTTAGCGCCCTAGCGTAGCGAGTGCGATAAGCACGGTGCAATAATGGACTACTTAAGTCACGGGTAGGCGTGACTTAAGTGCGGATTTAAGCCACCCAGTGCTATAAACCAATTTAAAGTAAAAAAAATGGTATTTTTGGGAAAACAGAAAATTGTAATTCAAGTGTAAAATAATGTAGCTAACATCTACAGAAATGTAAAAATATGATGGAATACAAAAACGACACAATAATTAATTATAGACCTCAACGAAAACCATGCCGTCGAATGCAAATGTTATATTGGGGATAAAAATAGGTACCTTCTACGCTTAAAAATATAAGCATACCTTACTTCAATAATTAATTGTTTACCAAACACTTTTTGTTTAACAAATTATAAACATTACTATAAAGCATCAGGGAACTAAAATAACCAGCTCCACAGAGAATTAAGCATGCACACCGCGTGATTTGGCCCTGATTCCCCATACCTGCGTGAATATCTGCTCGAGATATATCAAAATCGATGCATGAATTTAGTTTGTTTCGTGAATTAATATTAAAATAACAAAATAATATTAAATTGCTTACTATTCATTATTCTTATATTTCACAGCTATTCTTAGCTGGTCTAAGTATTTTTGTAGTTATACGCGATGTAAACTTCAAACTTTAAATAGCAAGGAAAAAAGATCATTAAATTTGTCTTAATTAAAAAATGAAAACAATTTCTTTCTTATATACAAACATTATAAAAAAATACAACAAATAATATTTCAATAAAACTCTAAATACTGTAAAGATAATTAACACACATGCAGTATATATACCAAACGTTAATTAAAACAAAATTTTCACACATAATTCAGTTACCAATACAGAGTTGCCATCATTTATTTTATTTATATGTTACCTGATTGTACTGAAAAATAAACGAGTTTGTGTTGATCTGCACAATGTCTGCATTTCAGATTTAACATTGGTACATTTTTAATCGAACTGTCGATGACAGGGGTTTTCTTTTTCGAGCTCTTACACCCATTGTAGGCACAAATTGCACGTGGAGGCGGCATTTCACCAAAGAAGCAGCTTCTTGATGTCAATTTCCAAGAAGATGACGCTTAATAAACTTTGCTTTTAGAATAAAATAACTACACAAATCTTCAAGACAAAGGTACTCTTACGCAGATACTGAGAAAGCCCTACCCGCTGTTTACGCAAGAAAGTCGCGACGGAAAATGACTTCGTTTGCATTTTCGCGGCAAGAATTATTTTTCTAATTACGCCGTTAAACCTTTACCTATCTATTTATATATTTGGGGAAGGTTATTTAGTGAACAATACTTATTTATACATGCATAATTTATTTCATTCATCGAAAATACAAAAGAAATAAAAATATTATTCTAAAGTCGGTAGCGCATGCGCACATGCTTAGTAGGAAGATCATCCCTGGCGGCGCCAAGTGGTTCGGTAATATAACTAACCGTTTTGTTACCCACGGTTTGGCCCCCGATTCGTAACCCAGGACCGTTCTTCTATACAAGTCTATATTCGTTGGTATAACCACCTGTTTTTTTGTTATGATTTAGTATTTTACAACATTACTACAGAATAATTACTCACAGATAATGACAGAAACGTCATAAGCTACGTGTTGTACAGACTCATTTTACAACTCCTTTTTCTTTATAATTTAGTCGATGAGCTTATGATTTTTTGAAAGCAATAAAAAATTTAACATTTAAAGTATATTTCCCGCATATTTTTAATGTGATTTAGTATTTTTGAAAAGTCGCTCGAGCCACCTTAACCTTAGCAGCATTTTCATGAATTCATAACATTCTTATTTTTACAGATAAAAACGGAAACATGATTTTAACTTATTTTCAAATAATTTGTTACAATTAACTTATTGTTTATATGTATAGGTTAAGCTAAAATGTTTATGTTCTTTTCTGTTTACCGTGTGCTCACGTACATACTTGATAGATGTCAAACAACCAATTTTCTTTTTAACGGCATACGGCACACGGCACGCAATATACAGTCGGAATAAGAACTTTCCACACTGATGTGCTTTGACTGTGATTGTGACTGTTTCGCGTGATTCGAACATGTCCCTTCCTCGCCATCTACCTATGCTGCCTAATCATAAGAGCTCAAGCAGCCGGAAATAAAGTAGAAGGGAAGAGCGATTGAGTACAGGGAAAGAAAGCTACTGTGTTGACAGCTTATTGTTATTATAGTTGTGGCACCCTCGGAGTTGCCGCCACGACAAGTGCGCACGCTCCTGCCGACAGGCGAGCGGCAGCACAATCGGCGCAAGCAGCGACTGGAGCCGAGAGCGTTCTTCTAGCCTCGGCCTCCTATCGCTGTCTCTCTCTACACTCGGCTACAGTGCCCCGAGAGTTGCACGCACAGGACTGCACGCAACAGCTCGATACAACGCCACAGCTCTGGCGCATCGCCTTCAAATTTAAATATCTCTTTACGGCTAACTTAGCATTTCTGTATATTTGTAAATATTGTACATAGTTGAATATAGTGCTACAAAAATCAAGGAGTGTGAAAAACCCCTTTTCTCTCTCCTGCCATCGTCCGCCTCGCTCCTGTCCTCGGCGCAAGCAGCGCTGCACCTGCTGGGGCGATTCCCTATGCGCCCTGGCAACCCGCGGCATAGCCCGCACATTGGTGACCCCGACGTGATCTACGGGTGCAGCACGCCGAGCAGCAGAGTCAAGTAGGACCGTTTTTCGCAAGGAAAGAAAAAAATACGAGGTGAGCGAAAAACTTTTCCCGCGCTTTTCTCGGGAAAAGCGAACATGGCCGCCGCTGCCGATGAAAAAGCGCGCGCTCGCGCACGCGCATGCTGAGCATGCCGCGCGGTGCCTCGACACCACGTCGCATCACACGCTCCAGCACTGCCGACGACTCGTACGACGAGGACCTCGAGGACACCGCTGACCTCAACTCGACGATCGTCCTGCGTCAGCAGCAGTCGCAGTCCGAGCTCGCCGCACCGCTTTCGACGCCGCCGCAGCCGGGGGCCAGCACGCCGCCGCCGCAGCAGCCTCAGCCTCAACAGCAAGTTTTGTCTGGCGCGCCGCCGACGCCGCCGCCGCCCGCCCGGCCGAGCCGCCATCGTCACCACGAGAGTGACACTGCGATAGCCGCCGGCACGCCGCCGCCGCTGTCGCAGCCGACACCGCAGCAGCCCTCGCTCCCAGACGGAGGCCCGCCAGCGCCGAGCCGCCATCGTCACCGCGAGAGTGACACTGCGATAGCCGCCGGCACGCCGCCGCCGCTGTCGCAGCCGACACCGCAGCAGCCCTCGCTCCCAGACGGAGGCCCGCCAGCGCCGCTAGCCTCGTCAGACCAGCAGCAGCTCGCCGCTCTCCACGGAGCCATGCTTGACGGCAACATGCAGCTCGCCGATCCCGCCGCCGCCGCAGCAGCCGCCGCAGCCGCCGCCGCCGCCGCTGCCAACGCCAACATTGCGCCTCCGGTCCAAAGCGTCACCGCTTGCCGGCTACCTCCCTTCTGGCGCAAACAACCGGAGCTCTGGTTCCTGCAGATCGAGTCGGTCATGCAGGTAAATCAGGTTCGCACAGACGCCACGAGATATCACCTCGCAGTCGGCGCGCTTGACCCTGAGACTCTCATGGAGGTCTCGGACATTTTGAGGAACCCTCCAGAGGGGAACAAGTACGCGACACTAAAAGCACGCATCCTCGAGCGCCTGACCGACTCAGCGGACAGGCAGCTCGACCGCATGCTGAACGAGCTGACGCTAGACGGCAGGAAGCCGTCCCAGCTGTTCAGACACATGCGCTCCCTCGCTGGGGACAAAGCCACGGACGATGTGCTGCGCATCAGGTGGAAGTCGCTGCTGCCTGCGCACGTGCAGTGCGTCTTAAATATTTTTAAGACCAACACCGTCGACGAGATGATTGCGGCTGCGGATACGCTGATGGAGACGCCCATCTCCGCACCGGGCTCCTGCTCCGTGAGCCCAGCTCCGACACCCGAGCCGTCGTTCGCAGAGGTCAACGCCATTCAGCGAAGCACAGACTCCCTTGAGATTAAGCAGCTGCTGGCTCAGCTTATCTCAGTCTCGAGGGAGATTTTAGAAAAGGTGTCCGACGACAGAGGCCGCAACGACAGAGGACGTAGCGACAGAAGCCGCAGCGACAGAGGCCGCAGTGCCTCATGGCAGTCGCGCCGTCGCTCGCCCTCACCACGACGCCCAGCAGACGGATTCTGCTGGTATCACGCGCTCTACGGCACAGCAGCACAGCGCTGCAAGCAGCCTTGCAGCTTCAGCAGCCGCGCGCAGTCCAACCAGCAGGGAAACCAGTAGGGCTGCGCTCAGTTCAGGCAGCAAGCGACAGCCCCTGCTCTACAAGCCTGCCATCTCCCAGAGAGGTCCGACTTCACGTCTTCGATCGCAGATCAGGCCTGAAGTTCCTGGTCGACTCGGGCTCTTCAGTTTCGCTGCTGCCGCATGTGCCAAAAAAGGGCAGCACGGCCAGCTCCACGCTGAAGCTCGCCGCCGCCAACGGGACGCCCATCGCCACGTACGGGCACAAGATACTGCCCCTGGACCTGGGCATCCGCCGCAGCATCCCCTGGGACTTCGTCCTGGCGGATGTTAAAATGGCCATCATCGGCGCCGACCTCCTGGAGCACTACGGGCTCCTCGTGGACCTCAAGCGCCGCCATCTGTGGGACTCCACCACACACCGCAGCGCACCAGGCTCCACTCATCGGGCATCTGTCTACGGCGTCAACATCGAGAGCCGTGACAGTCCAACCGAGGACCCCGCCATCAAGGCGCTCATCGATGAGTACGATAAGATTATCCAGGCCACGTCATCACCTACCGGAGGCCCCTCGGCCCCGGTGCAGCACCATATCGTGACAACGGGACCTCCAGTCTACGCACGAGCACGACGGCTAGCAGGCGAGAAGCTCGAGGCAGCCAAGGAAGCCTTTGACTCGCTTCTCTTCCACGGCGTCATCCGGCCATCCAGCAGCCAGTGGGCCAGCCCGCTGCACATGGTGGACAAACCGGGTGGAGGGTGGCGCACCACGGGAGATTACCGTCGATTGAACTCCATCACCGTCCCGGATCGCTATCCGCTCCCGCGGATAGAGGACCTGCTCCGCAGCCTGCACGGTTGTGAGGTCTTTACGACGCTGGACCTCAATCGGGCATACTTTCAGGTCCCAGTTGCTCCAGGAGACGTCCCAAAGTCTGCCGTCGTCACGCCGTTCGGACTCTTCGAGTTTCTGGGCCTACCTCTGGGTCTCAGGAATGCGACCCAGACGTTCCAGCGGTTCCTGGACACTCTGTTCAGAGGGATGCCCTTCGTGCGGGTCTACGTAGACGATCTCCTCATCGCCTCCCGCAACCGAGAGGAGCATCTGCGGCACATTAAGGCCGTACTCGAGGTCTTGGCAAAGGCCAGGCTCACCCTCAACCGTGACAAGTGCCACTTTGCCTGCCCTGAGGTCAACTTCCTGGGCTACCACCTCAGCGCCAACGGGTTCGAGCCTCCAGCGGCCAAAGTCACGGCCATAGCCAACTATGCACGCCCGGTGACTGTCATGGACCTACGGCGCTTCATCGGTATGCTCAATTATTACAGGGCTCTCATACCGCGTGCAGCAGCTGTACAAGCGCCACTCACGGACCTTCTTCGCGGCGCCAAAAAGAAGGACAAGCGGGTAATAGAGTGGACTGAGGAGCGCGCGGATGCATTCAACAAATGCAAGGAGAGCTTGGCTGCAGTGGCGCAGTCGAGCTTCTTCGTACCCGGCGCCCCTCTCGTCCTCTCCACAGACGCCTCGTCGACAGCCCTTGGGGCCTCGTTGGAGCAGCTCGACGGCGATACCTGGCGCCCGCTAGGCTTCTTCTCGCGGAAGCTCGCCCCACCGGAGGCGAAGTACAGCCCGTACGACCGGGAGCTCCTCGGGGTCTATGCAGCGCTCAAGCACTTTGAGCATCTCCTCGAGGGGCGACAGTTCGTCATCCGGACGGACCACCTTCCGCTCACGAAGGCTCTTGACCAACGACCGGACAAAGCATCTCCTCGTCAGGTGAGGCAGCTGGATTTTATCAGCCAATTCAGCGTCACCATCGAGCACATCTCCGGAGAAGACAATGTCGTGGCAGACGCTCTCTCACGAGTGGAAGCCATCGACATGCCGACAACGCTGAGCCCCGCAGCCATCCACGAGGCCCAGCAGCGCGAGGACATCGACGCCGATCACGAGCTATCAAACTCTTCGCTGAATCTCCAGCCCCTGATGATCGACGGCCATAGGCTCCTGTGTGAGACGTCCACAGGAGTCGTTCGGCCCTACATCCCCCAGGAGCTGCGAAGGACGGCGTTTGACATTGTACACTCGCCGGCGCATCCCAGCGGTCGCACCACCTCCCGTATGCTGAAGGAGAAGTTCGTGTGGCCCGGGATCAGGAAGCATGCACTCAAATGGGCGCGCGAGTGCCTTCTCTGTCAGCGTGCCAAGATACACCGGTACGCCAGAGTGCCGCCCACCAACATCGATGTGCCTGACCAGCGCTTCAGCCATGTTCACCTGGACATCATCATCATGCCGCATCTCGACGGGTTCAGGTACTGCCTGACGATGATCGATCGGTTCTCCAGGTGGCCTCATGCGATCCCGCTCAAGGATATACAGGCCGAGACGATTGCAGCCGCTTTCTACAGTGGCTGGATCGCCACCTTCGGCACACCGCTCACCATCACGACGGACCAGGGAGCTCAATTCGAGTCTGCGCTTTTCGCTGCCCTCTCCCGGCTGATTGGAGCGAGTAAGATCCGGACAACGCCCTACCACCCACAATCCAACGGCATTTTGGAGAGGTGGCATAGGACGCTAAAGGCCGCGCTCATGTGCCATCCCGACGTGCCTTGGCTCGAGCGGCTACCAACCGTCCTCCTTGGACTCAGGACGGCCTACAAGGAGGACCTCAAGGCTTCACCGGCACAGCTGATGTTCGGCACCTCTCTGCGCATACCAGGTGATTTTTTCACCACGCAGGAGTGCACTGCAGATGTTTTTTCTTTTGTAGGGAAGTTGCAGCACCACTTCCGTACTCTGAAGCCACTGCAGACCGACCACCACGTCACTACCAAGCCCTTTTTCCACAAGGACTTGGCCACCAGCACGCATGTGTTCCGGAAAATCAACGCTGTCAAGCCGCCCTTGACACCGCCCTACACAGGGCCGCACCGTGTCATGCGCCGCCTTGACCAGAAGCGTTTCGTTATCGACGTCGACGGAGAGCCCAAGACGGTCTCCACCGGCGACCTCAAGCCAGCGTACATCGCTGGGGACGAGACCTCGGTCCCAATGGACCAACGCCCTCAGCGACAGCCTCGCCGCACCGTCACGTTCCAGGTGCCACTCAGCGCTACACCTCCACAAGCGCCACCAGCACCATCATCGTGCCCTCCACAGGTGCCACCATCATCATCTTCATCGTGCCCTCCTCAATCGTCAGCCACTAGGGGGGGAGTGGCTGTGGCACCCTCGGAGTTGCCGCCACGACAAGTGCGCACGCTCCTGCCGACAGGCGAGCGGCAGCACAATCGGCGCAAGCAGCGACTGGAGCCGAGAGCGTTCTTCTAGCCTCGGCCTCCTATCGCTGTCTCTCTCTACACTCGGCTACAGTGCCCCGAGAGTTGCACGCACAGGACTGCACGCAACAGCTCGATACAACGCCACAGCTCTGGCGCATCGCCTTCAAATTTAAATATCTCTTTACGGCTAACTTAGCATTTCTGTATATTTGTAAATATTGTACATAGTTGAATATAGTGCTACAAAAATCAAGGAGTGTGAAAAACCCCTTTTCTCTCTCCTGCCATCGTCCGCCTCGCTCCTGTCCTCGGCGCAAGCAGCGCTGCACCTGCTGGGGCGATTCCCTATGCGCCCTGGCAACCCGCGGCATAGCCCGCACATAGTTGTTGACAATTAAATTTTTTTAAATATTCTCTCAACTTTATGTAGTTCTTATTTCAATCTTTCCGAGCTCGTAAAGCTATAATTACGTAGCATAGATAGATGGTGAGGAAGCGACTTATTTTGGCGTGTGCCGAATCACGCGGAACAGTCACATCACATCAGTGTGGAAGGTCCCTAAGAATTAACATTGATTTCTATATCTATATATACGAGAAATAAGAGAAATAAGTTCTTATTTTTCTTATTTCTCGTTTGTATCGATATACTAATTATTGTTATTCTTATGTCTAGTGCGGAGACCTTTTGATAATATTGGTTGTTATATTTCTACTTTTTTACCTGGGCACAGGTGTTCTTATTCGTTTTAATTTTGAGATTAATTTTGGGAATTGCGAAAAGAACGTTTTTAACGGTAAAAATAATTAAAATTTTAATATGTTGTTTCTTAATAAAAATAATGAATCCAATTTGATAAATCTGATGAAAACAAACATTTATTGTATGAATTAATTAGAAATACATAAAGTGTAAGTACATAGTTATGTCGTATGTTATTTATCTGCCGGTTCAGGTAAAGGTAGTAGTAACTGGGAAATTATTCACTTATGGGAGATTTATTTTTTATTAAGCATTTGAAATTAAATTTTTAATATATTATTTGTGATTAATATAATTTAACTATTTAAAAAAGTAGTTAATTATATATTTTAAAAAATGTTTGAATAGTTATACGCAAATGTATCCTGAGTTTCGATAGATTTGTTACGAAGTATCTAACGAAAGTAAAATGCTGGTTAAGCTTATAATTATCAAAATAATAAGTTTTAATAAGTAAAAAAGCGGTATTTTTAGTGTCGCCATTGCACTGCAGAGTTGAAAGGAAATATTATTACGGTCGCATAAGCTTTTATAGTTCTTCAAAATAATATATTTGAACTTGAACACAAAACTAAGATAAATATGCTGTATATTTAATGTACATGTGATATATATATATATATATATATATATATATATATATATATATATATCTAGCCTAAAAGTAATTACCGTGGCTGGTTGCCATCAAACAATTAAGATAATTCTGAATTTATAAGACATAACATTTATAATTTAATTATATCTAACCTATCAGACTTTGAAGTACATTATATATACAGTATAATCTGATGTTTTTAGAATTTGTTTTTTAACTGCAACTTTTCAAGTTTGAGTGTTCCTGCTTAAGTTAACGTTCTGTAATGACTAGATAGCTTAATAGAACTATCTAAGCTATGAAGTTTTTCAGTTTAAGTTTCAATAAAGTACATAGGCAAGCGAGCAGGTGTTTATTTGCAGTTTTGATAGTTAGTTTTTAGGTTATTTGTTTTAAATTTCCAAAAGCTAGAAATATACGTAATTACCATGGCCATCAAAATTATGTGTTAACATTTGAAAAAATTTTGAACTGAGGTAAAAAAATTAGATTTCATTTCTAGTGTCATAGAATCTGTCAAGGGTTGCGGAAATGCATGAATGCATATTATTATTTTCATGTATACATGTAAAATAATCCCTAATAAATATAAAATAAAATAAAAAATTATAATGTAGTAACATGTGTATATGCACGTACTATGCAGAAAATTATTTTTATTATACTAAAATAAAACTACAGGCCTTTTCTAGCAAAAAGTAATTACCATGGTCATAATTATTATGACCAATCTGGTAAAATGCCATAAGAAATACATGTACAAATTTTTTGTCACCTGTAGTTCTTCCCAAGAAAAGTTTTTACCATAAATAATAGCGTAAAACCTAAATAAACCATAAAAAAATGATTTTAAATTTGGTCCAAAAGTTAGATAAAAAATACCGTTTTTTTGACAATCACCCATTTATAATAAATAGAAAACACAAAATTGCACATTTATATTATCTTTTGTTTAAATATTTATGTGGCAGGTATTGGTGAAAATCTATCTTGCCCGATAACTAACCGACTGGCCAGTTATTGGTCGAGTCGACTTGACATGTTCTATCTTCTATGCTCCAATATCTGGTTACAACAAATCCTCATATTTATTTATTTATTTATTTATTGAAAACCAGTAATAGATTTACATTAACATAAATCCCTGCAAGAGGTAGACTTTGCTACTTATACGTAGGACCGGCAAAAAAACAGAAAATATATAAAACTTAAAATTACCTTATAACTAAACTAAAATATAAAATAAAATAAAATAAAATAGACATATAAAAATGTAACAATCGCAGTACAAGAAAATTTGAAAATATTAGTATTTTTATAACAGGCTCTTTCATTGATAAACTCTACTTGGTGTAAGCTCTGATTTGATCTGTTTTTTCAACTTATTTTTGTTTTTGGCTTTACCAATGTCTAGTGTTTTTAGTTCATTAGGTAAATAATTGTAGGTAGTTAAAGCTTTAAGGTAGCTATTTTTATTACTAATTTTTTTTTATTTTTTGGAATTATAAGATTTCTTTTCCTAGTTTTACTATTCGAGGTAGTATATAGTTCTTTTAGATTGTTATAGTGGTATTTTAATGATTCGTATGTGAATAGTTGATCAATATTCATAGGATAAATAAAATATCCAGTCTAATAAAGATATTTTTGTTTACAATTCTTAATAGTCTGTTTTGTAAATTACATAGTGGGTTCATATTGTTACTATATGTACCTCCCCATGCTAATGTTCCATAGATTATAATACTGTGAAGAAAAGCATAGTATATTATTGCATAGTAGCATAGCATATTTTATAGCACAACAACCTCAAAATCGACAATAAAGTTGGCATTTTGAGGTTAGTGTGCTATAAAATATGCTATGCTACTATGCAATAATATACTATGCTATACGATATAAAATACAGTATGAGACTGTTGTGGGAGGTGTTTTTCTACCTTGCTCGATTTTCTCACTCGCTTCGCTCGTGCAAAAACCCTCGAGCAAGGTAGAAAACCATCTCCCACAACAGTGTCATAATATACTAATATAAGCATAGTATATCATTCTCATAGTATTCATTAACATAAATTTAGATATTTTATAAAAGATGTACACTAAGTATTTGTTTTTTTTATGATATACTGTATAGGTTTTCCCACCTCATGTTATGATCATAATTTATTCCTAAATATTTTCAGATTTCTACTCGATTTAGCGTTTTATCCCTTATCTTTACGTCTAATTGGTCTGGGACACTATCACAGTAGTTACCAAAAGCCATATATAAACTCTTTTCATGATAATTTGTTAGAGATCAAGAATTTATCAATTAAATTTAAGTAATTATTCATATTCTCTTGAGCCTTGCACCAATGAATATAGACCTATATAGAAGAACGATTCTTATGCAGCGGTTGGTTTTCAAAAGCAGTAGTTGAGTAGTCTCCGCGAGAAGGCACCAGCCGTTATTTTCCTATGGTGCTGTCTCTCGTGCACCTGCGCGCTGTTGCGGTTTTAAATTTTCTAGAGCTTACACACAGACTTTATTCTTGCGCTTCAATTAAGATATTAATAAAAATGTTTAGAGTTAAGATTTGATAATTTTAAAAGCATATATAAATTTTTATGTATTTAAATGACTTGGGTACAAATTAACTAAAAGTAATAATAAATTAGTATTACAGTTTCGATAAATCTAAGATAAAAATAAATAAATAAATAAAATTCATTTTTATATCATATTTAATTTTGATATTGCCCTTTGTTATTAAATAATTTTTTTCTTCATAATTTTGAGAAGAATATAGGTATTTACTTGATTTAAAAATGATTAATTAACAGTTGTTACGTAAGTAACTCACGAATTATACAAAATTTTCCTTATATTCTTCAAATTAACTTTTTGATATGCTTAATGTATGGTATAAGAATTTATTATTTAATTAAAGTTGAAGGAAATTTTTTTTCTCTTAACCTCCCTGCGCAGAGAGCCGAGTATACTCGTCCAAACCGCACATCATTTTTGTATACATTTTGTATCACAAATTTAAATCTTTACTTTGTTGGGACATCTACAACCTCTCAAATTGAAGCTAAATAGTATAGCTATTATTTAGAAAATGTTACGAATTTGCAGAAAATATTGTTGCAGACTTACATTCAAGCCTTTTTGAGCACACAATTATAGGTTATCATTTTTAATTTTAATTTTTAAGTATTTTCATTTTTAATTCGAAATAATAAACAAATATATCAATTTAAAAGAAATCATGTATACTTTCAAATTGTACAACATATTCTATATATTTGCAGTACCCAAATTAAAAATTTTTTGAAAAATGTGTATTTAAAATTCAAAGTCGTGATACCTACTTCCACTAAAATAGCTTTAAACTAATTGTTAGATATTTAAAAAAATGTACATATTTTTAACATATTTTAAGTATTAAAAAACTTGAAGCTATTTATTTATTTATTTATTTGTTTATTTCAGAGTTACATATAACATTTGCTAAATTCGATACAGAGTAGAAATTATTTACACAATAACACACTATAACGCCGCAAATCCTGCAGAGGGAATTGGTATTCCCTGTTCGCAGGTCCGGATTAACAACAAAAATAAAAATAAAAAGTGCTGGTTAGTTTTACTGTATTCATTACAGCAAAAACCTCCAGCCATACTAAACCATACAATGCAAGTACCATTCATTCATAAGGATAGAATGTATCCATGTCGAACTTCCAGACATGGATCATTCCATCCTTCACCATTCATTCATACATACTTTGGTTGGGTTATGAAGGTCTTCTGACTCTTCATCCCAACTCTATATAACATTATTAATAATTTATTAAAAATTTAACAGTGATATATAATCTCTCCTTAACATTTCTATATAAATCCTTATTAATTAATATTACATTGACATGCTTAAGATTCTATATTTTTGTACATTTTTCTTCGATATTATAAATATTTTTATTCTTCTAATTTAATCATTGTGACCTAGCACTATAATATTACCAATACCTCACTAACATGGATCTTGTCGTCATAATTTTTCTGTTGTCGAGTGTTTATCTCTAGCCGGGCAAGTAAGTCCAACAGCACAAGTAACTCTGTAATTTGGGAACATCTCTTTGTGTTGGTTAGCTGAACCACATTTGCAGTTTGATGTAAAGACTATATCGTCAATAATTACAATATCATTATAAGATGATTGTTGTTTAAGTGGATACATTGAGTTAGTGAAAATTTGTTTTCCTCTTATTCCTCTGTCAAAGTAAAAAATCGCCTTGTTCGATCCTAGGTAGTTGATATCTCCGTATGTCATTCTATGACTTGCTGATTTGTTAATCTTCTGTCCAGGTGCAGCCGTTGCTTCCATTTTTCTAGCTTTCTTGTTGTTCTTTTCAGCCATTTCATCAATCTTGGTGAAGACCGTTTCTACTGGTTTATATTTTTCTATATTTGGATCTTTATTAACATCTAAATCATTATTTGCTCCTTTAACAAATTTTATGTATTTGATATTCGCTTTTCCGTTTTCTGTTTTGTGTGTCCATATATTTATTATTTCGTTTGTTATATTATATGTACTATTGCTGATTTTTGGATATGAGTTTATCATTTTATTGTAATTGTAGTTGGAGATACGCCGATGTTTGCGATTATTGTATGATTTACATTTGCCCTTAGCACAAATGTATGTTCTAATATCAAGTATTATACTATTAGCCAATACTGAGTCTACTCTGGATCCATACATACTAACGTCAAGTTTGTTTTCAATGAGAGCTGCTTTTCTCTGCTGCAGTAAAAACTGTAATTTAGAGGATATTTGGCACTGGTATACACATTCATCTCGTTTGCACAGCGATAAGAGCCATAATTTAAATTGTTGGCAATCTATTGTCGTTGCAGTGTTTATTTCATTCATTATTTCTTAACCAATCCTGTATCTTTTTTATATTTGTTTTTTTTTGTATATCTAACATTTTTAGTTCATTTGGCAATTTATTAAAGATACTGATTGCTTTAATATAACTATTTTTAGTACTAACAGTTTTGTAATATTTTGGTAAAATTAATAGTTTATTTCTTGTTTTACTCGTCGAGTTGATATACTGATCTTTAAAATTTTCATAGTTACACCGAAGACTCTCATTTGCAAATAATTGCTGTAGGTTAAGTGGAATTATTTTTTGAAAAGTATTTTTATTTATAATTTTTAAAATTTTTGTTTGAACTGTTTGCAATAAGTGTAGTTTGTTTTGATACGCACCACCTCACGCAATTATGCCATAACTAATAAGGCTGTGGAAGAAAGCATAGTATATAATTTTTAAAGTATTAGTTTCCATGAATTTAGAAATTTTACTAAAGATGAAAATCAGGTATCTTGTCTTATTTATAAGATATTCAATATGTTTGGTCCATCTAATATTCTCATCGAAAATTATACCCAAATATTTTGCTTCATTCACTCTCTTTAGTTTTGCATTATTGATTTTAATTTAAATTTTCTGTAGTACACTGTCACAATAGTTTCCTAAAGTCATATAAACAGTTTTTTGTATATTTAATGTTATTTTATTTAGTCTAAGTCATATTGAGACATCTTCTAAATATTTGTTAGCAAGTCATTTACATAAAGTATAAAAAGTAGAGGCCCAAGTATAGTCCCTTGAGGGACACCAGTATTAACGTTTTCAAATTCACTTACATGTGAACCTATTCTTACTTTTTGTTTTCTATTGGTTAAATAATTTGTAATTAGTTTATGCGCCTTTAGTATTTTATGATTTACTGTGTCAAAAGCTTTTGCCAAATTTAAGAATGTAATAGCTATGGGTTTACTTTGATCTAAATTTTCATAAATTGTTTTAGATATAAGGCTTAATGCATCTTTAGTGCCAATATTTTTAATAAATCCACATTGTTTTTTACTTAATATATATATTTTTTTTTTTAAGAATAAAAAACGGGTAAATTTGCTGTAACCAAACCATCAGTCGGGATCACCCTGGAGGCAGCGACCTGCAGGATATTCCCAACTGGAGTGTCGGATTCCCAGGCTTCGTATCTACTCGGGCTGGGAAAAGAGACAGGAGATTCTTGCTCAATTTCCACCCAGAGCATGTATGACTGGGGGACCGACTAAACCCGCCTTCCCCTGATCAAGAACTGTTGACATGTAGCCAGCAGTACCGGATCAGGGGTAGGTAACCCATTCCGTCCACCTGCAACGTGGAACTACGTTAGTAATACTTCACGTTGCAGGGTCTGTCCACTTTTCTTTCGTCTCGTATGGTCTGTCCGTCTATTTCATTCTTGTCAGTTTATGTGTCCTCACATTCATTCTGCATTCGTTCTAAAAAACCATTCTTTCATGTATTCTTGCGTTTCTATTCTCTCTGTCATTTTCTTTCGCTCATTCCAAGCACCCATCGCCTTTCTTCCCTCTGAGTACTGTCTCGACGAACGTTCGACGAACGTAGCTACTTCCGTCCAGCTGTCTGCGTCGCGTATCATTCTCGGTATAATGTTCTCGGGCGTAATGTTCTCGGGCGCTATGTTTTCTAGTCCTAGTCTGCGTCTGGCCGTTGTCCATCTTTGGTATATGAAAAATGTATGTTCTGCGTCATCCCTGTCATGTCCGCAGTACTTACACTTCGGGGTTTGTACCTTGTCTCTCCTGAAAAGATAGTATCTGAAGTAACTGTGTCCGGTGAGGAATTGGGTAAGGTAAAAATTCACCTCGCCGAATCCCCGCTCCGTCCACGGTCTCAGATCTCCTATCAGGCGTCGGGTCCATTTTGCTGTCTTGTCTTCCGTCCATCGTTCGTACCATTCCGTTGTTGTCCTGTTTCTTTCGGTTATCGCCGCGTCAGCCCGTCCTGTCGCGGCGCTTAGTTCATAGATCCTCTTGCGTTCTTTTGCGAGAAGATCTATGGGGATCACGCCCGCCACGACCAAGATAGCCTCCTGGGAGACCGTCCCGTAGGCGCACGCAATCTTCAGCGCCCCCCGTCTTTGTACGTTCATTAGTCGCTTGCAGTACTTTTTTACCCCGAGCGTATCGGCCCAAATTTCCGCGCCGTATAGCAGGATCGAGTGGGTCGTTGACATGAGTAACCGTCTTTTTCCCTGCCTTGGTCCGTACGTGTTTGCCATCAGGCGGCTTAGGGAGGTGACTCTTTCAGCCGCCTTATTGGCAGTCTTTTCTATGTGTGTCCAGAAGGTCAGCTTTGTATCCAGGGTTACCCCCAGATACTTTACCGATTTCTTCGTCTCTGTCAGTTCGGTGCCGACGTTCATCGGAATAACTGTCGGTATTCGTTGTCCTGTGAGCAAAACCAGTTCTGTCTTGTGTATTGCCAGTTGTAGTCCGTGTTCTGTCATCCATCTGTGTATTCGTCTCATGACCTGGTTCAGCGTTAGTTGGGCTAGTTCTGGGTTCCGTTGTACAATAATCACCGCGATGTCGTCCGCGTAGGCTACCAGAAAGGCGCCTTCTGGCATTTCTCGTCTTAGCAGGCAGTCGTATATCACGTTCCAGAAGTCTGGTCCTAGTATGGATCCCTGAGCGACTCCCGCGGTTATGTTCCTGGTTGTCGATTCCTCAGTCGTTTCGTATGTTATTTTGCGGTCCCGTAGATAGTCTCTTATAACCCGCATCAGATAGGGAGGCACCCTGAAAGTTTCTAGGGCTCTCAAGATGTCCACCCACCTGACCGAGTTGAAAGCGTTTTTCACGTCTAGCAGTCCCGCGAGAACTAATGGTCTGGCCCCGTAGCAGGTTTGTCTTGTCTTTCGAGAGGCCGCGACTACCTCCCGAATTGCCCATATCGTGGATCGGCCCCTGCGAAAGCCGTGCTGGTTGTCGGAGAACCCTCCGGCGGCTTCAATCGCGTCTGTCAGTCGTGGTCTAAGTAGTAATTCGAAAACCTTGCCCGCGGTGTCCAGTAGGCTCAGTAGTCTATAGGAAGACGGCGCATCCGGTTCTCCTTTTCCCTTATACAGAAGACCAACCTAGCCGTCTTCTATCGCTTGCTGAAAGTCCCTGTACGTAAACTGTCGTTGTACATGTCCAGGAGCATCTCCGGCTTGTGGCAAGCCACTTGCCGGTCAAAAGCATTAGCCATGCAGTTTGGGGTAAGGTAGACGCTGACGTAAGTGACAGTGCCGACCCTGACCCAAATGTAGTCATCCCCCGCGCCAAAGTCAGTGACCCTCGTCCTCTGCTTACTCCGTATCCAGATGGCCGATGTGCCCAAGGTGTTTGAGTACCACGTTTTCTGTAAGTCCCTGTATTGTTCGCTAATTATTAGTATGTCAGCATCTCGTTCTTTCGCGATTTGGGTCAGTAAAAGGTCTGCTGCCTCGCATCTGTGCATATTTCCTTGGAGAATAGTCGTCATGTCTGAAGCTGCCTCCTGCGTTCCTCCAACGCGGCTCTGTAAACCGCACACTTACCGGAGCCCGACAGGTGAGCGGTCTCTTCGCGCTCGTTTTCAGAGCACAGGAAACACGCCAGTGTTGAGGTTGGGCATCCTTTCCCGACATGGCCGGTCAGGCCGCACTTCCAGCAACACTGACTTCTGTCCGTACCTTTATAGTCTGTCCGTCTGTGTCCGTATCCGAGGCACCTGTAGCACCTCGTTACTACCGTTCTCAGTCTGACGCGGCAATTCATCCATCCTATTTTTATGCTATTTATTTTTACTTAATATATTACTATGGCTTATAAAGTCTATAATTCTATTGTGTATGATTTTTTAAAAAATTTTTGCTATATTTGATATTAACGATATAGGTCTATAGTTTCCCATATCATTTTTTTCCCCTGCTTTATATATTGGTATCACTTCAGCCTCCTTCAGCATGTCTGGCCAAATTGATGTTTCGATACAGCGATTAATTACATAAGTCAAAGTGTCTGCTATAGTTGTAGGTATAGTTTTCAATACCTTTGCATTAATATTATCTACACCACTTTTTTTCGGTTTTGTTAAAACATATTTTTTGATAAAAATTGTTTATTATCATTATACGAGGGTAGTTCAATAAGTCTTTAGAATAAAGTATAAAAACAATTTTTTTTGGGTAAATTTTTTTTTACTTTTCAACATAATCTCCTTGGAGCTCTATACACTTGGTCAATCGCTTTTTAAGGTTTTTTAATCCTTCAGAAAAGTGCGTTTTCGGAAGTTCCTCAAAATAAGCACTTACAGAGGCAATGACGTCTTCGTTGTCCGTAAATCTCTGTCCACCGAGCCATTTTTTCAAGTTTGGAAATAAGAAAAAGTCACTGGGGGCTAAATCTGGTGAATACGGTGGGTGTTCGACCAATTCGAATTTTAGTTCTTCAATTTTAGCCATTGAAACGAATCATGTGTGAACTCGGGCGTTGTCGTGATGAAAGAGAATTTTTTTTCTCGCCAAATGTGGTCGTTTTTTTTAATTTCATCTTTCAGCTGCTCTAATAATGATGCATAATACTCACCAGTAATTGTTTTACCCTTTTCCAAGTAGTCAATAAGTATAATTCCACGTGCATCCCAAAAAACTGTAGCCATAACCTTACCAGCTGACTTTACGGTCTTTGCCTTCTTTGGAGCTGGTTCGCCTGTGGAAATCCACTGTTTGGATTGTTCCTTTGTCTCAGGAGTGTAGTGGTGTATCCATGTTTCATCCACAGTCACAAATCGACGAAAAAATTCCTCAGGATTCCGACTTATGCGCGCCAAAAGAGCCTCAGAGGCGACCACTCTATTGCGTTTATTCTCAGCTGAGAGCAAACGCGGCACCCATCTTGCCGATAGCTTTTTCATGCCTAATTTTTCATGTAGAATTGAAACAACTGCACCTATAGATATCCTTGTGGCCTCAGCTAACTCACGCACTTTTAATCTTCTATCCTTCAACACCATATCGTGGATTTTATTGATGATTTCGGGAGTAGTTGCTTCTACGGGCCTTCCTGAACGTGGTTCGTCACTTATTGATGTACGACCACGCTTAAATTCATTTACCCAGTTATAAACCGTTGCTAAGGCAGGGGCAGATGTGCCATGAACTGAGTCCAATTCATTTTTTATCTCATATGGAGTTAAACCCTTTAAATGAAAATGTTTAATTACCGCTCTGAACTCGTTTTTTTCCATTTTTCTTAACAAGCAATTTTTTTTTTTTCAATTGGTTATAAAAACACGTAAACTCAGAAGATGTGGACTGTGACTGCACCATATATCTAGTCGGGAGTGGTGCTGACTGAAAACAGATGATTTGGAGCGATTCGCGCGCCATCTGTTGGTCATTCTAAAGACTTATTGAACTACCCTCGTAATTTCAAATTCGTTTGTAGGTTTTATAATAGTATATTACGCTTGCTTCGCTCGGGCGCTAACTTCACGCCGTGCCGTAATAGGCCGTTTATGCCACGAGTATCGTATACTATTTTATAGCTCGTGTGACATAAATTCGCCATTTTTTTATAATTAATGAATAAATCAATCATTAAGTGAAATAGTATATTACGATACATGTGACCTAAGTGGCCCATAATTGCACGGCGCGTAGTTAGCGCCCGAGCGTACATGTATCGTAATATACTATTGTAGCACGAGTGACATAAACCTGCCATCGACATAGGGGAGGGTGTAGGGTGCGGGGGCGAGCCGGGCGTGGAGACGGGGGGGGGGGGGTTAGGGGGGGCGGAGCCCCCCCGCATAAAAAAACATATAATCCAAAAAACATAAAAAATAAATTAAGGAAACTACAAATCGTATAAATTAATTATTATTTAACCAAAATTCATTAGTTAATTAATAATCAATGTCAACCTTTATACATTGTTTGAATAGAACCTTATATAAATAAGATATTTTGTTTTTTGAAAAAATAATAAATGTTTATTGTTAACAGTTAATTTGAATATATTTATTTACACTATCTTGAAATTATTTAAATTAAATTTTAATAAATTTATAATATTAATAATGAAAAAAAATTAATACTGAATTTTAAATTGAATTCCAGATTGAATATTCAAAAAACGCGCCAAATTGTCATATACAATCCGTTGAACTAACCTTTTAATTTGAAGCATAATTTTAAGGATTTATAATTATTCTCTGATACTTAGCATGTGTATTTACCAGGAAATCAATCATTAAGTGAAAAAATTCACAATCAGCACCACATTTTATATGCGCTGTTTTAGCAATTGATTTACTTTATAAGGATACTAGTGGCAACTGTGTTTATTCCACAGTGTTTATAATGGTACGGTGTGAAGTTAGCAACAGTGGTGTAATCGATCATTTATGCCACGGAAAATCGTACGATAAATGCGAATTTAGGTCACACAGTGCTATAAAGATTGTTTTTGGATTACTTTTAGTACTCGTAGTTCTAATTTTTTATCTTTTGGTATCTTTATTTTCTTACTCAGTGTTTCTCCAAGTTTGCAATAGTACTTATTCATTTTGTTCGCAATTTCTTTCCTACTTTTAATTATCTTCAGTTTTCAACTGAGTAATAGTAGTATCGTTTCTGATTTTATTTTTCCCAATTTTATTATTTATACAAGCCCAGAGTTTTCTTGGCTTATTTCTATTAATCTCTATTGTTTTTTATCATATTCTATTTTTGCTGCTTTAATTACCTTATCCAGAGTTTTAATAATTTTTTTGTAATTGTCTTTGAGTTCACCATTATCTGGATTATGTTTTAGTCGTTTGTATAGTATTTCTTTTGTATTACAAGAGTTCAATATTTTTCTTATTATCCAGTCTTTCCTGGGGGTTTTCTTGGAATTGCGCAAATTTGGTTTTTTGTATTTTGATTTTTCAATGCAAATTTTAATTTCTTTTATTATTTCCTTAATAGTTTAATTTGGATCTTTTGTATTTTTAAATTTTGACCAATTTATTTTCATATCATTATTGAATAATTTTTTGTAATTATAACACCTGTCAATTTTTGTCTCTTTATTTAAGTTAGGTCTACCATTTTTTATTTCTAAAAATAATGGATAATGATCAGTTATGGGCATCATAAGTGTTAGTGATTTAATGATGAGGAAGTCTGTTTTGATAATATTTTGTTATTATTTCGCAAGAGTAATTCTAAAGTTATTGTTAGGTGTAACAATCAAAAGAAAATTACGCCTACTTTATGAAAATGTATATATTTTTGGCAAATTCAACGTATAAAATGACAGAAAAATGTTCTTTATTTTTGCAATTTTTTAAAACTTATAAATTGTTATTATTTTACAAAAATAACTTTAAAGTTATTGTTAGATATACATATTATTGACAAGTTTAACGTATAAAATGACAACAAAAGTTGTTTCAATTTTTATAAATTTTACAAAATTATTATTTTTATTAAATAATTAGTCTAGTATTATCCATTCGCTTCAATATGTAATCAGTTATAAGTTCAAACATATGTAATATGTCTACCAAATGTGAGTGCGTAGTATCTCTTAAAATGTTGTAAGTCTTAAGTCTTAAATTTTTTCAGACTTATTTATAAATTTACCATAGTTGTTAGACTACAGTTGCTTGGGGCTGTGTCAACGGAAATCGTTCTTTATTTGTAACTTAAGCAATTTTACACTTTTTTCTTACTGAATTATTTACGGAATTTTGTATATGGAACTCCGGTTATTTTTTGCCAAAAAATCGAAATAAAAACTTTAAGCGCGTATTTCTAGAAACTTCTTTTTTTTACTTCAAAAAGTTTCTGGTGCAACTCAAGTTAATGGATTTTTTTTTAACTTGTAGAAGATATCAATTAAGGTAGTTGTCGACCTGAAAATAGGAATTTTAGCAATGAATTTTTATTTATTGTTCTTTCCATTTGATACACCCAGCTCAAGTATAACTACAAGAGGGGTATTCTACTAAGTAGAAAACAAAAAAACACATTGGTAGCGCAGATATTAACAATCTAATTTGAGAATTAAAACAATTTTAGTCGAGACGTGCAACTTATTATTTTTCGTTCGATTTCAATGAACCAAGGCTCATTTTGTTCCTTATAAAATTTTAGGGTGGAGTCGCTGTAAGGAAATTGTAGTATAATCAATGAGTACAATGTAAAGTCTAATTGTTTATCGAAATTCGCGTGAAATTGTGTAATTTTTTATAAACAATTAGATCTTACGATGTGCTGACTTGATTATACAATTTCCCTGTGGTGACCCTACCCTGAAGTTTTGTGAGGAACAAAATGGCCTTGGTTCATTAAAATCCGACTTAAAGCCATATTTTCAGGTCAACAAAAACCTTAAAGTATTTAAAAAAAGAGGCTAATATTTTATTTTGAAATGCACGGATATTAAATATTTTATTCGCAAATTTTTTGTGTTGAATTACTTGGTTTTATATATTTTTAAAGTTTAGAAAATGTTTTATTAATTTTTATTAATCACGAATTGAATATATACT